>MNCI01038015.1:921836-1121342 GCA_015680685.1 Gnetum montanum | reverse complement strand
AAAAAAAAAATACCTGCAAAACAAATGAACCAAGCATTTAGCCATTACTTGCAACTTGCATGTTTGAGTGAGCATATGTCTTGGTGTGTGCCCCACAAAACAACTAAACAATTTGTAAATATCTATAGTAATGAGTTGTCACTATTATTTGATAGTGGTGAGTTTGCAAATTGCATGTTTGAGTGAGTCTCTAACACCTATAAGAACATGTTTTTAAGTGTACCTATTATTTTGAGATCTAAAGTCACTTTTTAAATACCTGTTTGACATCTAAAATAACTTTTTAAATACCTGCAAAAGAAATGAACCAAGCATGTGGCAGTTACTTGCAACGTGCGTGTTTGAGTGAGCATATGTCTTGGAGTGTGCCCCCACAAAACAACTAAACAATTTGTAAATATCTCTAGTACTGAGTTGTTACTGTGCTTTGACAGATTGCGTGTTTGAGTGAGTCTCTAACACGGATAAGAACACCTTCTTCAAATCGAGCCCGGTCCAGAACCGAAGTTACATACATAGCCCAAAGAAAACCAAGGAAATTCAGCCGTTGCAGTTGCAGAGGAAGGTAAAAATGTCGTCGTCGAAGGAGGCTCTGGAACGAGCTCGACCTTTTCTGAGGGGAACGCTGGGCGAGGTGGATCCATGCCTTCCCAAATTCATGCAAGTTCTGAGAGAGACGGGCGCCGAAGAGTGCTGGCACAAGCACGGCAATTTCTTTGAACATCTGAGCGGTGTGTACCGAATTCTGAAGCTCTGGGGACTAGATGATGCTGTTGCACGATGTGGACTTTTCCACTCCGCTTACTCCAACTCGTACGTGAATCTCGCCATTTTCGAGCCAGATGTAGGTCGCCCTACTGTGAGAGAACTCATCGGCGACGATGCAGAGCAGCTGGTTCACGCCTTCTGCATCGTTCCCCGCCAGCAACTCATCCATGACCAGCTGCTCTTTCAGTTTTCAGATCAAGAATTGATCGAGTTTCTGCACGAGTCTGCCAAAGACGTTTCTCAGATTAATGGCCAGGATGATTGTCAAGCCAACAACGGTGAAGAAAATAATAATAATAATAAGGGGTTTTTTCACAGTCTCCAAGACAGGTTCGTCCGTCCTTTCTTTCTTTCTTTGTTTGCCTCTTTCTTTCTGCTGCGTTCCATTTTATAAATCTCTGCATGCCCGTGTTTTTAAGATCAAAAGGGATTGATTTTTAGGTTTATGGAAGGTCCGATTTGTTGGTTTCCTGGGAGACTGAAACTCGGCCTCAAAATTTATTATTTATCAAATTGCAATTGTAGAAAAGACCTGAAGGATAGCACTTTGAAAGTACATTCTTTAAAAAAAAAAAGATTCTAAGCCAATTTACATATGAATTCAACTGAGGTCTTTTTTATGATGTCCTAGAACCTCTTGTTGAGCTAGTTCATCTCTGGACTTACATGTAACTTTAATTAAATTTTTTATTTACTTTGAAAGAGAGCCAAGAGGGTGAATGTTAATGTGTACCGTTTGTTTCTGAGTCTTTAGTTTGTAATTCATTTTTGTGTATTTGTTATTAATGATTATTTGCACCTTTTGGAAGAGTGTATCATTGTTTTGGGCAAATCCCAACCCAAACACTTTTAAATTTGGCGATAAGAATTTTTTTACCAAAAATTTTGGGCTTTTAATTTTATAATTGCACCTGTTGTTGGTTTTCTTGTGGTATATTGTTCCTGTTTTAGCAAAATCCTATTTCAAGAACTGAAACAACACAGAAATCTGATTTTATTTGTTTGGGGCCTTTTTCTTTTCTTTTTCTTTTCTTGGTTCTTGTAAGGCTGGAGAATCTAGTGGTTGAAGTCGAAGAAGAAGTTGAGTCTCTTTTTCTTCCAAAATGGAGGAAGAAACTGCAGCAGGTAGTGCCAGCCGAGGGAGTGAGGGTGAAGCATATAAGAACAGGGGAGGATATCCAGGTGCCCAGAAGATTGATTGCCATTTTCCTGGTCATGACCATGGCTGATTTCGCTGATCAACTCTTCAATTTTCAAGACTTGCTCTTCGACAACTCCAACGGAAAGCTCGAATTCAAGGGCAACAACTGGAAGAACCTGTGGCCTGGAGATGGAAAACCTGGTCTGTGGATGAATTCTCTGTCCAGAATGGGGGTTCTGTACAACCTGATTGCCAGGGAGGAAAAACTATACATGATGGAACACAAAGGCAGAAGGGAAAATGAAAGGGAAGGAGCATTATTACCATTTGAAATTCATCATGAGCTTGTGATTCCACCTGTGTTTGATTACTGCACAGCTGTGTTATCCCCACATGATCAGATTGCAGCAAGAGATGCTTACTGGGAAGCAGTGTGCATGCCTACTGTGCCTATTTCTGTTGTTGATGATGATGATGGTCATGGAAATAATTTTGAGGAAATTGAGAAACTTCTTAGAAAGGCATCTGCTCTGAATCCTTTCATTGGAGAACCTCATGTGGTGCTTGCCCAATTATGCAATTCTGAGGAGAGGTATGAAGAAGCTGAGACAGAGGCTGACACTGGACTCAGGCTTTTGTTGGAATGGGGAACCAACTGGGACAAGAGAATGTCATGGCCAGCTTGGGTTGCTTGGGCCAGAGTGCAGCTCATGAAAGCCAAGGACCGATCTTGGCCTCACTCTTCTTGGGGAATCCTCAATCTGGGTCTTGTCAAGTAAACTAGTAAACCACATCCGCATCTATTTTCTCTGTGATTCAATAAATGTATCTTGGGAGTTTACATAGTTTATAAGGTTTCAAATGAAATGAGATGAACCATCCTGTTATGAAGAACAATCCTTTGGCTCGTAAGGTTAATTGTCCCCATTCTTAGCAAGGGAAACATTGGAGGATTTAGTTTTATTTCCATTTATTCAGCCTTAAAAATGTTTTTTACATTGGAATTCTTACAGGCATTATGTTATCTCGAGATTTCTGAAATCATGTTCTGTTATTCGGATTTCTGCTATGTGAACCTTGGTTCCATGTGTGTGACCAAAAGAGTGTAATAATCATTTTGTTGATGATGATGAAAGACAACAGTGTCTGTCGAGAGAGTAGTACCTCTAGTAAAATGTGAAATTTGTGATGGCCCTTTTGAATGATGATAAGGGCAAGGCTTTATCCTTTTTTAGGGTTTTCAAAATTGGTTATAGTGGCAGGCCAACGACAAATGGACTTAAATTTTTTTTAAAATTATTATTCATTATGTTTGAGGTCTAATATGGCCTAAACGAATTTGATTATACCTTTCATAATTTCCAAACATAAAACTCAAACCTTCCTTTTATCATGTATAGTACTATCATGTATAGTACCATTTAGCAGATCATGCTAAGTTCATATGTTGAGTTTAAAGTCATGTCTTTGTAGAAACTTATTCATTTGAATTATGGAGTTTTATTGAGTTTTGCTTTAGGTTATGTTATTGCATTGCATAGCATACTAAGAGATGAGGAAACGAATATGTTTGATAAAGATTTCTTAGTAAGAAATTTAATGTTTTATTTAAGAATTCCTAATCATTTCAAGATGAGTCATGAATGTTTGATAAAGATTTCAAGTAATAAGAAATTTAATGCTCTATTTTAGAATTCCTAATCATTTCAAAGATGAGTTTTTAATGCTCACTATTTATCTACCAAGTATATTTAAGTCATTTGATGCTTCATTCATCATTTGTACTAGAAAGCATTCTCTTACCTTAGATTATTTTGGGTTTGTTAAGCATTTTTTTTGAGGCTACTTGGCTACCATACTATGTAATGAAATTCTAGCATACTCTTAATCCTTGTACCGCGAGTTGTTCATAGAAGCTATAGGGGCGGAAGCCGCCTATAGTCGGTGGGCGGAGGCGAGAAAGATAGATGTGGAAGGGCTTGTAAATATGGTTAGCCTATTTGCATCAAGTTAGCCTATTGAATTTGCTTTGAATATCAAAACCATCCACATAAAAGATACTTCATTATAAATATACTTCATTATAAACATTTCACATTTTTAAGATTATGATATCAATTTATAGGATTATGATGGAGTCATCAAATTTTACAAATTTGTATTTGTAAAATTATTAAGCAGTATTGATGTATATTTGAAATGGACTGTAAATTAATTATTTAAATTATTAGTTATGAAGTTATCATTCTTGCTATTATATTTGAGTCATTCTATATTTTGTTTAATTGTTAATTGTAGTATTCTTCAAACTAGTGAATCATTGTCACTTTAACAATCAATCGCTATGTTAGAATTTGGGTCGAACTTAGTTAAGTTGGTTTAACCTCTTATGTTTAAAGTAGTGGTATAAGTATACTACTATTGTGGTTGAATTATGGGTATAAGACTTGCACTTAGAAATGGGATCATCAATATTATCAATGTATATGCTCTATAAATTAGCATAGAAAATTCTATCAAGCAAGATTTTTAAGATTCCATGGATTTATTACTTCAAGGAATTTCCTAGTAAGAATACATATTCATTGAAGGGGATATCAATAAATGACAAATATACCAAATGTTCCACCATATGATCTACAAGCGTTGTAGTAGATCATGTCATAATCTATGGATGGTACTAACATATTTGCTTAGGAAGTTATTCAATAAATCTTTGATTGTTGTCTTTCTACTTGGACTAGAAGTGGCTCTAGTTTGTATGGTTTAGTTCAAAGTGAGACAAATAAGATATTGTTTAGCATTTAATAAACTAATGTAAAATATATAAATTAATTTAGTTTTATGAAGAGGTCATGATGCAATGATGTTTATATTTCATTTACAAAAACAAAAATGGACAATATAATGTATAACTCAGTAGTAGTTAGGTGTATTAAATGTGATGGTAAGGATAAATATCAATAGTTAAATTTCAATTTTTTACACTACAAATAAATTGCAAAAATCGTAGAGAGAACATAGAGCAATAACAATCTTGCTATTCAACAACATGCATTTTAGCTTCCATTTCTCTTTTGTCTTTAGCTTTTAAGTATCATTTTATAATACACAATAAAAAGCTCACGGTTTTTTGTTAAAACCCTAAAGCATAGAATGACTTGTGATGTTTTTATTTTTTTCATGTTGAATAAGCTTATGTTTTAGGTTTTTAATTGATTTAAAGGTAGGAGAATTGTATGTAATGAATTGAAATAGATGTGCATAAATTTTTCTAGATTCTAAATTTTGAATTTAAAAATGGTCCTAGTTTTTCTCTTTTTTAAGATCAACTATTTTTTGAAATGGCTCATGGTGCCAAAGGCTATGAATATGAATGAGGTTCATCAAAGAGGAAGCGTGACTAGGGCATCATCATCAAAACATACTAAGAGTGAAATATCATTGCCTTCACCATAGTCAACATGTAGAAATTGTGATAATCACCATGGTGATCCCTCCAATCTTAAAGCTACCATGAAGAAGGTTAAACTACATTCAACAATGGCATCTCATATTGAGGCACTAACCAACAAAATAAGAAATTTTATGTTGCTTTTGATTATAGAGGAGTACATTAAACATGTCGCCTCCATTGTCAATGCTCAGTATCATTACTATGATATAGCATTGGACATGAACTTAGCTAAGGAAGGACATAGTGCAAAATTGAAGACGTTTGGTTTGACACCTTTTATAGAGTTCATGATGTTAAGGAACGATGTGATAGTAGATAATTTCATTAAGACCTATAGTCATTGCTAGTTTATATATCAATCTAGAAAGACTATATGGTTTTGTAGACTCCAGAAAAGGTTCCTTAAATTTTGTTTTCAGATAATGAAAACTATTATGTGTTAAAAGATGTAAATTTTCCTAGACATCAATTGTTGAAGTGTTTTGTTAATGAGGATGAGTGGAAAAAAGCCTAAACTACTATCACCATAAGAATTTTAATCTCATAACTAAATATGTAATACTCTAGCTTAATACATATCATTGTCTATTGTGTTGCTATCAAGGTGATGAGTGGCGAGGTACCCCTACACTCAACCATACGAATACGAGCGTTACACACGCGATCCGGTTGAACTCCGCAGACTAAGTGCCTACACGCCTTATGGAACACTTAAGGTTAATCGTTCGTTATCTTCTCAGACTTACTTGTATTTGTCACGGTTGTATGGTTAAGTAAGTCTGAGGTATGTGATTTTTATATCTTTTATGTTTTATCGCCTATGCTAAGAGAGAGAAGGGTGAAGAGACTAAGTAACTAACTTTAACTGACTAAGCCTTAATTAACCTAGCATCGGTATCCGTTCCCACTTGCCGTTCACACCCTGAGCCAATGCAACCTTCTGGGATTACCAAACGCTATTCGTTGCTGGGATTACCAAGCGTAACGCACGTGCTCGAAGTGGTCATACTGAATGCACTTAGGAGTGTTGACGGTTGAGAGAGATTAATTAGGAAAGTAGTAAATAACATTAATTAAAGTCCTATTTAGCTTAGTCCATGCACTGCAAGGTTTATCCAAAAGTTCGTCTTTATTTCCGTACACAAACATGTGCTCTGGTATAATATTTGCTCGAATAAAGATCCGTTCACTTTGGGACTCCTACTACGGGCACATGGAAATTATTCTATCTCTGGAGAGATAAAACTGCCAGAGCTTCGCTATGGTCTAGATCTAGATTGAGAAACAAGGGAGAGCCGCCTCTTATTTATAGATTTGGCAGCGCACTGCGATATCGCGTACGCAATATCGCAGGGGAAGACGCAATATCGCGTACGCGATATCACGGCCCATGCGATATCATGTCTCATCATACCCCCATAATTGAATAAAAACTCATCCTCGAGTTCCTTACAAACTATTGGAAAGGTATGGGATTATTGACTTGAATGGAACTAATGGTAAATGGGAGGACATGTGAACGGATCATTATTATAGAACATGACAAAACTAGTGCTCACGACAATAAGAGTGAACACTTTATACATTTGACATCAGGCCTTATTTGGCAGCTGAGAAAGAAGAGAGAAGAGAGTAGAAGTTTGCTACTACCAACACCAAGATTGCGCCTTTTGTTTTCCATCCATATGCGTGCCATCAATTTTATTCCTTGCATAACTACTTCAGCACCGATCCATTCCAAGTGGTTCCTCCATATCCCATCCATTGTTGTATGATTGCCATATGCACACACAACACAGTCTTATATTAGCAAGGATAAATGAATCACAATGCAGTTGATACCTTGCTTTGGTGAAAAGTCCATTGGCTGAGTTGTGGCATGGCTGATTGCGGATTTTGGAGATATAATAATGGTGACTACCGAAGGTGTAGGGGTTAGGAGAAAATCGAAAAAATTGGGCCCGTACCCCCATGACTAATCACGAACCTCCGATAGCGAGAGAATGGAAAAAGAAAAGGAATAAGAAAGATGAAGAAAAAGAGACAACTATAACATCGATGAAATGGATGTCAAGTTGGAAATAAACAAAAAAAATTGATTGCAAAAAATGTTAAGGGAAAGAATTTAACTGGTGCACCAAATAGGAATGTCAGTGGGTCCTCCCCAAAGCAGGCTCATGCCCTTAATGCCCTGACAAACCCACATTCAAAGAGTCTGTAGGCTCTAGGAATGTCTTTTGGAACAAGAGTTAAAGTATTAACCACAAGAGGTTACCAAAAAGAAAACAATGCATTAACCAAAATATGAACTACTGATACAATCGGCAATGAGGTGATAAATGGAGAAAGAAAGATGGAGAGAGAGAGAATGGAATGGAATCCCAAGAACAAGGTGGTGTACAACCTCTTATGTATTGCATGGTTAATGTGACTTAGCATATCTCATTCCAAATCTGGCCTCAAACCAACCACATCCAATGACTTCGCATTAATACATTTGGTCAATCCATCCACTTGAAGTAACAAGAATGTCTCCACCAAAGAGTTACCCACATTTCGACGAAGCAAAAGAGGAGATAGGAAGCAAGGATGGGCCTTAGTTAGAGGGAACATCTTTATTTTTATTTTTAGTTTCATAACTAGTGCTTGTAGCCCAAATTATTATTTCGTCTAAGGGATATGCTTTGAATTCTCACTATTTTTTTTTATGTTTATACATGAGAACCACACCATGCAAAGACTTTGTTATTTTTATTTGCTTAGCTTCCCAATAATGGAACAATTTTGGAATGGGAAGGAAAACTCAAGAAGAAAACATCCAAGCACCCAAGAGAATGCCCAACACAAATGCATCAAATCCCCTTGAAGTCACATCCTTTTCAATCCTTAAGTCCTTCTTTGGTTTGAGAAATATTCGGTCACTGATTCATTGAAAGTTCTTATTTATAAAGGAACTGTACATTTCCAAGCCAAGACCATAGAAATTTGTGGATGTATGGATGAAGTGGACTCATTGCCTATAATATCAAAAAGACCATACCTTAGTATCAACATCATAATCTTAAAGGTAAAAACCAAACATTAGCAACCAGTAGAAAACAGTTCATACCATCATTAGAGCAGGGTGACAAACTTAACAAAACAAAATAAAATAGACAAACACACACACAAATAAATAGAAAATTATAAATGATGTTGTAAAATAAAAACAAGAAAATTTGAAGAAATTGTAAAACAGAAATGTGCAAAACAAAAGCTTAAAAGAATTGAGGGCCTCAAATGATCAGCATAGGTGGCCATTTCCCCCATGACTGAATTGAAAGGGAGAGATCCAAAATAGCGAGCGTCTGTTTGAATTTCTTAAAAGTGTCCAACTCCTCCCAATTGGTGTTCTCAAGTTAAGGGTTGAAAGTTGGCGACGCTCATACTCCAAGTTATCTATGCTCTCGTTGTGGACGTGAGTTGTTCCCCTAGTTCGTTTCATGCATGTTGGGACGTTGCTCTTTGGAGTAGCTATCAACCACAGTGTGTCCTCTTGTTGTGTGGTTGCTACATATAGGCACTTTCATACGTTGACTTCTTGGGCACACCAGTTGCATGCAGGAAATGCTGAGCATTCCTACATGTCATCATCCTCTGAGTCATTGTATGTGATACATGGAACTTTCTTCTTATTGATCTTTCCATAAATGTTTTTCTTAGATATCTCCAAGGAAAGATCACAGATCCCTAGGCATGCATCTATTATGCTCATCCATGCCCTTCTCATTATTATCAGGAAGTTCCCTTGGTCATTGTTTACGTGGATCACTAGGAAATCAGCTGGGTATGACCAACCACACATAGTGGTAACAATGTCCTTAACCTATCCCAAGGGAACAGTGATGGACTGGTCAGCCAGCTCTAGTTGAATATTGCTCTTCTTGAGTGGAGGAAAGTTCCAGGCTTTATACATTTCTCATGAGATTAAGTTGACTACGAAACCTGAGTCAAGAAGAGCCTTATGAGGTTCATTCCCAGTGACTTGGAGATAAATTAGGGGGCTTCCAGGGTCAAAGAATTTCTTTGGAAGGTGGCCCACCTTAATCCAATCAGTAACAGTATGTGTTAACATAACCGTCTGCGTTGAGCTCTGTTGTTGGTTTGAAGGGAGCTTCAAAGCCTTAATTGTTGGAGGAGCGTACACAGACTCAACTACTTGTGGTTGTGAGAGCTTGTTTGGGCTTTTGGTTCTGAAAAAATATCTTCTTTTTGTGCGGTGGTCAAAACCATCAGCAGGTTGAAGGTTTACAGCTCTCGTAGCATTATGTTGCTGCAGTTGAATGGGGAGTTCCCCTTGCATCGTTGGAGCAGGTGGAAGTGGAACTACCGGCGTAAGAGATGTGGATGGATTCGGAGGATGGTATGTATGTGGTGTGTCTCTTGGAGGAGAAGGAGTCCTAAAATACTCCCGAACTTGGTAGTGACATCNATTGCTGATGTTTCCCGATAGGTTGTGGTGAAGTTCCACTTGGATAATACATTAATGGTTGGTGGAACTACCTTGGGTTACCTTGGGAATAAGGTAACCGATGGGGTTCTTGTTGTTTGTTAAGTCTTGGGTTGAGTGCATACACCCTGGACTCTTACAAATGTGAGATTATTGGGCAACATCCCTTAGGATGGTCATATTGGTAGATCTCACATCCACCATCATTTTCCATGTTGAAATCCACAACCTCATCGGTGATAGTCATTTTTCCCTTACCCTTGTTACGTGCATGGTCTAAGTCTCTCCATTTTTCTTATCACGATCACTACTTTGCTCCTCCTTAGACTCCTCTACGATTTTTAGGATAGTTTCAATTTTACTATCTAAGGAGCTCCATATTTCATCTACCTTATTCGACACTTCCATTGTTAATTTTTGAAGCAGCAAGGTTTTTCTATTCACTAACTCTTTAAGTGGTAACTCATCCTCCTCCTCGCAAAATCTCACTCCCCTCTTTCAGAGGGAAGGATCGCAGTTATACTCTTCCACACTTTCTCTTTTCTGTAGCTCCCCTTCTTCCTTAGCTACTTGCTCCAACAATCTATGAACTTCATGGGATCTAAGTTCAGATACTCTCCCTTGGGAATATGTCCCAAGGGTTCTCCTGGTTTCATGTCTTAGCCCATCTACGAGGTGGTAGAGTTGATCCCGCTGTGCATAACCATGGCCCAGGCAATGATGTAGCAATGCATAATATGGGCCCATGGCAACATCCAAGGGTTCATGAGTACCCTGCTTCCATCCTTGGATCTGTTTACGCAAGTTGGACACTCTGCAGTATGTTTTGTATTTATCGCTAAACAATTCTAGCATTGTACTCCACCTTCTAACGGTTTTCAGCTCTAAAGATCGATACCAACTTTCCGCTTCCTTTATGAGTGTCCTAGGAAAAAAATTTAACTTCTACCACTCGTTCTCAATATTCTACAAGGCACATGCATCGTGGAATGCCTATAAGTGATTTTGCATATTAGCATTGTATCCCCCCTCAAATTGTGGGATATTATTCATGTCTAGTCTCTTGATCTGGCTATCTTTTTGGTGCCTTGTAGGTATTCTAACAGCCTCCGTAATATCTAACATACTTTAGGTGACAAGTAGGGGTTCATCATGATCATCTCTCTCATGACGTCTATGATGCCTACGTGGTTCCCTACTTTCCCTTCTCTCATGCCTTGATTCTTTTGAGTTCCCTCGTCCTCTCTCTCGACTCTCTCGTCAAGGTTTTTCATCTTGCTTATCCTTACCCTTATCCTCATGGTTGTGCTCTTTATGACTGTGTCCTGATGTGGAAGGAGAGGGTGCATGATGCAATGAAGAGGAAGAAGAAGGGGAACCATCACCATGATGATGTTTCTTACCTTCTCTTCAGTGGCTACGGCCCCGATCGTGATGACGATTAGAATGCTTGCCCTTAGCTTGTGCTTGTGTTCCCTCAGTGAACACTTAGTGTTCATAGGGATCAAAACTGGGGTTGTGTATCATGGAGTGTAGGATCTGATACCCCACCTCCTCACTATTGTTAGGAGGGGGAACATCATTTTGTGGAGAACCTATTGAGATAGGTTCACCACCCTTAACTTCTCTTATGACAAGCGAAGTGTTGTGAGGTTCTTTTCCCTTCAGTGATGTGTGGTAACTCTCCCACTACTCATCCCGTTGACGTTGTGCTTTTGTGGGATGGTAGTCTCTTGCATTGTAATCGTGTGCAATGTACTCAGCGTATAATTGCGACATGCCTATTTGTGCAATAGCACGAAGGAGCATGTTAGAGACTGCCTAATCTAGAGGTAACGCTATGTTTACCTTGCAAGTCTCTCCAGCGCAGTTGTTCTTCCTGATGAAGGATAAAAGTAAAATCGGGTATATTCTCATCATGATGAGTATATACCACCTAATATTGTTGAGGAACTAGCAGTTCTGGGTTACGTTTGTTAGACTGTCGATGGTCTTTTGTGTGATCCCTAGGTGGTGAAGTGCTTTTATGAGAAGAAGAAGACATTGTTATCTTGTCAGTGTGCTATTGACCGTTGTTTAAATTTTTTTCTGATTAATCCTAAGGGTTCGTTTAAACTTCCCAATGATGTGGATGATTTCCTATGTTAGTGCACAAACAACTTAGTCCTTGGCAGCGGCGCCAATGATGAGTGGCGAGGTACCCCTACACTCAACCATACGAATACGAGCGTTACACACGCGATCCGGTCGAATTCAATAGACTAAGTGCCTACACGCCTTATGGAACACTTAAGGTTAATCATTCATTGTCTTCCCAGACTTACTTGTATTTGTCATGGTTGTATGGTTAAGTAAGTCTGAGGTATGTGATTTTTATATCTTTTATGTTTTATCGCCTATGCTAAGAGAGAGAAGGGTGAAGAGACTAAGTAACTAACTTTAACTAACTAAGCCTTAATTAACCTAGCATCGGTATCTGTTCCCACTTGCCGTTCACACCCTGAGCCAATGCAACCTTTTGGGATTACCAAACGCTATTCGTTGCTGGGATTACCAAGCGTAATGCATGTGCTCGAAGAGGTCATACTGAATGCACTTAGGAGGGTTGAGGGTTGAGAGAGATTAATTAGGAAAGTAGTAAATAACATTAATTAAAGTCCTATTTAGCTTAGTCCATGCACTGCAAGGTTTATCCAAAAGTTCATCTTTATTTCCGTACACAAACGTGTGCTCATGTACAATAGTTTCTCGAATAAAGATCTGTTCACTTTGGGACTCCTACTGCAGGCACATGGAAATTATTCTATCTCTAGAGAGGTAAAACTGCCAGAGTTTCACTACAGTCTAGATCTAGATTGAGAAACAAGAGAGAGCCGCCTCTTATTTATAGATTTGGCGGCGCATTGCGATATCGCGTCCCATCACAAGGGTAGGAAAAATGTGATCTCGTGGACTCTATTAAGTCTATTTTATGCCATGATTAAAGAAGGAAGTCATGTAGATTGACTATTGATTTTGAAGATGGAGATGAAGGGGTAGGCATTATCATACTTCATGGTGCTGAGTTCTCACTTCTCTTATGCCTACCTTCTTCCTACCTTTATTAGGATTTTCATTAATTTTCATATTATGGATATCACTACAATGGTAAAGAGTAAGAATAAGGAGTTAGTTTCGCACTTGCTTCTTGAAGCCTTTTGCAAGTTTGACTAGACAACCATGAAGATTCTAGAAATAGAGTAGCCCACTAATGTGTACTCTAAGAGGTGGAGCAAGGTGGAATCAAATTACTTTTCACCATCCATGGTGTATGTGGTGTTACAACACCATAGCTTTAAAAATAAGGTTTTATACCTAGATTCAACCATTAACTTCTTCAAAGCATCAATATAGAAGAGTCCCATGGAGGAGACATTATATAATAAGAATGCCTAAAAAATTTTTGAAACCCTAAATGTAGATGAATTTTTAGTAGTAATCAAAGGCAAAGTAAATAAGGATCTTAGTTGGCTCTAAAAGACAAATGCCATCATAATGATTAATGATCTATTGTATGATTTAATGTATATGAATTAGATCATGGTGGGACATTACTTCAAAGATGAAGACTATGTTGCAATGCTAAGAAATAATAAAGTAGTATTTGCACAACTTTGGTGCAAAATGAGATGTTGAAAAAAGATTGAAGATCTACCTATGAATAAAAAGATAAGTATGAAAAAACATTTTTGAAGTACAAAGAAGAGGTTAATGATGCATTAAATCTAGCAAATAAATATTTAAAATAACTTTCTACACTCAAACAAACAAGGAACACCATAAGTTCCAGCACTGATGTGAACTTGCAAGAAGACTTAGGGAATTGATGATGTGAAACATGAAGTTAGAGCTTGATAAGTTGATAATGCACACTAAAATATCTAAAATCCAAAAGGAGATTGAATGTCTCCAAAACCATGTGAAGGATCTCAATGTGTAAAAGAATGAATTATCAAGGAGCTTCAACATCTAGAAAAGAAAGATGAATTATCAAGGAGCTTTAACATCTAGAAAAGAAAGCTAAAGGATACTATGAGTATTTTAGAAGAACGAGTTGTTACTAAAAACTACATAGAGCATTATAAAAAGTTGTTAAAATTTGCATGAAGTGATGGTTATGAGCTACAATCTAAGCTCACTATAATGCCACTATCACTTTTGACCATATTTATTGAAGTTCTAGTAGAGGTTTAGAAGAAGTCTACTAAACTTAAGAATAAAGGCTAGCCTAGAATGTTCCACCATCATTTTCAAATATCTTTTTGGTTTCAAAAAGAGTTTATCTTAAAGGCCTCTATAAGGGAGTTATAGCTGAAATCTTCAATAAATATGTTTGATAATCTTATGAGTGCAAATATAGACTTCTTTATTAACTAATGATTCTTATTTATCTCCTTGTTTGTATTAAATCTATTTATAACGTCTTTTATTTCAAGGTAAAGTAATTTAATTCTAAATTTACCATGATAGCACATGTTTCTTTTCTATGGTTTATACTTTGATTATGTTGTAATATATTTTAAAGGAGATAATCACCCGTGAGATCTTTGGTCATTTTCTTTGCATTTTAAGAATTATTTGATAATAATAGGAATGAGTTACAATATCTATTTAGGAAAGAAATATTGTTAACCAGCATATTTTATTAATTTTTATATTGGCTTTACCAGATAGAGATTCAATTGATAATTTTTAGGTTTTGCGGTGCTCACTTTTGAAATGAAATTTTATCTTAGAATTCCAATCTAAGAGCATTTCTCCATACCATTGGTTGTATTTATGAATCTCTAATTTGGTTATGAATTCCAATTTACTATACATTTCATTCATCTAT
Organism: Gnetum montanum; assembly: GCA_015680685.1. Classification (NCBI taxonomy): domain Eukaryota; kingdom Viridiplantae; phylum Streptophyta; class Gnetopsida; order Gnetales; family Gnetaceae; genus Gnetum; species Gnetum montanum. The sequence continues at coordinate 1,106,614 of MNCI01038015.1, read as the reverse complement.
AGTTATGAATTTGGTTATATATAGTAAAGGAACATTATTTTTTAACTTCATGTTAAGCCTAAGGGGTGATGTTGAAGATTTGATATATTCTAGCAAGATTAACATGTTACTTTGTATCGATATTTTTTTTTACATTTTGATCTTTCGTATACACCATCATGGTGTACAACACCATATATGCTATTTGATATGATATTTAAGTTAGTTATGTATAATCAAGTCTATAAACTAATAATTACTATTGGTTGTGTCTATTTGTTCACTGGACGTGATTTACTAGCATAATAGTTGTACATTTTTCATGCCTAAAAGTTGGCCTAGATAGGTGAGGTAACACACTAAATAATCCTTGATAACTAATTAAGTTAGTATTAGCCTTATAGTTATTCCAAATATCTAATGCTAAAAATCTCATGGGAGTATCACTAGTAGTGCAATCATGAGTTAATGGTAGAATATTATATTAATGGTAATATTATTAGATAGTGTGAATGTATTCTTTCTAAGTCAATCATCTTCATTTTCTTTGATGTTTAGTAGAGTAGAAAGTATTGGCAATCTTTATTTTAATGTTGGTATATTTAATTTGATGTATTAGGAGTTATCAGTGTCTTTGTTTAAAGAAAAAAGATCTTAAAAGGTTAAGGATTAAGAAAATCACTAAAAGGAGTAAGAAGGAGCCAAGAGGCTTCATGTGTGGGCCATTCCTCAAGAGATAAAATCCTCAACAAAAAAAAACATAAATAGCAGTGAATCACTTCCTTTGTAACTTGCCTTCGTATTGAGTTGAAGTAAGTTTTCCTTTCTTTAATTCTTGAGTGTTATTATGCAACTTGTGTGTTCTTGGGAAAGCTCTCCCAGCTTCACTCATTTTCTTTTCATGAATAATTATTGTAAGATTCTTTTAATTTGAGAAGTAAATCCCCTTCCATGGGTTCCTCTTCCAAGTTCTCACAAGCATTTATCTCATAATTTCTCACATTTCATACATTCTCACATGTTTCTTGCATGCATGTTTTAATTTAAGATTCTCTAAAGTTTCTAAAGTTAACTACATATTTTCTCATGTTAGTAATAAAAATTTAAAGAATTTATAAGTGGTTTTATGTTTTAATTTATGGAATTCATTTCCAATTTATAGATTCAAGCTAATTTCTCCTTTTGTTTCATGTTCATGTTGAAGAGTTTTAACTTCTTTCATGTTAATCTTATATATTTCAAGATTCTCTAGCTTTTGAATGTATTTTATGACATTTGTATCATGTTCGTAAAAGCATTTGAAGTGAATTATGTGATGATTTAATAAGTTTATGCATCTTATGTAGGTTTTTTACATTTGCATACATATGTTAATTTAAGGCTCATTTGATGTTTATCTTCTAATTTAAGCTTGCCTCACCATGAATAGAGACTATGTACCGTGTTTCTAACCTATATTGTCAACTTTTAAGGCTCATATTTACTTAGATTACTTTCAAATATTTGTTTCTACATCATTCTCTATTTTCTATAGAACCATAACTTTACCATTACTCTTGGTAAACAAAGAGATATTTACAAGCAATCATGACCTTACAATGACTAGTGGTGAGAAATCATAATTACATTATGACTTATGGTTAGAGACCACAACTTGTGTTTCACTCGATCTCTAAGATTTTAATAGCCTCATGAATCCTAATTCCCTTATGAGATCAAATTTTAAGTACATGAGGTACCATGGAAGCGAAAGCATTCACCAAGACTTGCCATAATTTGTGATTAGCTTGTGGTTTGCTCAAGGGTCATTTTTTTTGTTTCTAATAGAGCATGACCTATGGTAGGCTTGTGTTATAAAAACATGACTTGACTATGACTCAAGGTAAGTTGCCACAACTCATGGTAAAATACCACAACTTCCTAAGTTGCAAACCACAACTTCTCTATCATTTGTGGTTAATTTGCGATGTCCAAAATTACCTTCAAAGATGTTGAAATTTCTATTGTAGCCTACTCAAAGACCTATTTCTACTATTAACCTCTTACAAGTGGCATCATAGTTGAGATTTTTTGCAAAGAAGATAAAGAAATGATCATCAAAGATATTCCTAAATTCTTTGTTGTATTTAATGGGTCTCAAGAATTTTCTTATTGGTCTCATTTAGTTAAGTTATTATTACAAATTAATGAGGTCTAATTATATGTAGAAATGAGTTTTTAATTCCTCCAAATGTCAATGCTTTAATAAGAAAGCAAAAGAGAAATTATTCAAAGATGCTAAGGTAGATGCATTAACTAAGATAATAATATAAACAAGCTATGATGCCATTGGGGTTTAAATTATAACTCAAAATAATTATAAGAAATGTTTGGATGTTCTTCAAGAGGAATATAATGGTAATGAAACCAAGAGAAACATTAAAGAGCTAAAAGTAAGGATAGAGTTTTAAAATATAAAAAGTTGAATCCCTTGAGCATTTTCTTAAAAGGCTCACATTATGCCTTAGGAATTTATATGAGTATAATTATAATTGCTCTATGTAACAAAGGGTGAACAATGTTATGATTATGTCAATGTTATGGAAACCATAGCCTAAGCCAAATATCTCTCTACTTATACTTTAGATGAATTTGTATCAAGCCCAAGAACTTTTCAAAAATTGAAAAATTCTTCATCATCAAGGTAAGATAATGTCCATGTTGCTCAAAATTATTTAAGAGGTAGAACCAAGGAAGAATAGAAAGAAGAAGGGAAAACTTTTAAAGGAATGAACCATCTCAAGAGAGGTAGCCATCAAATTTTAAAGGTCCAAGAAGAAGAAGAGAAGGTGGAAGATCCAACTTCTAACAAAATAGAAACACCTTTATACCATCTTCATCAATTACATGGTGAAAGTATTACAACAAGAAGCATCACATGAAGGAAAAGTGCTAGCAAAAAATAGGGTTCAAAAACCTCATCATTCAAGAAGGAAACAATCAAGCACAACAAGGAGGAGAATTTTCAACAGTTCAAGACAAAGAAAATCAAGTCCTTCTACATATACTAATTTTTCTACTTTCTACATGACTAAATAAATTAGTCCTTCTACATATATAATTAGTAATATAAGTAGTTTATGGGACGCGATATCGCATCGTCAGCCACGATATCGCATCCCATGCGATATCGCATTATCGCGGTGCGCTGCCAAGTCTATAAATAAGAGGCGACTCTCCCTTTATTTCTCATCTAGATCTAGACCCTTAGCGAAACTCTGGTAGTTTTACCCCTCCAGAGATAGAATATTTTCCATGTGCCTACAGTAGGAGCTCCAAAGTGAACGGATATTTATTCGAGCAAATATTGTACCTGAACACATGTTTGTGTATGGCAATAAAGATGAACTTCTTGGATAAACCTTACAATGCATGGAATAGGATAATTAGGACTTTATTTACTATTATTTCCTATTTATCATTTAATTGTTTTATTAGTTATTAAATCTCTCTCAACCCTTCTCTCCTAGTTAAGTGCCTTAGTACGACCGCTTCAAGCACGTGCGTTACACTTAGTGATCCCAGCAACGACTAGTGTTTGGTAACCAAGGTTGCATTGGTTCAAGGTGTGAATGGTAAGTGGGAATGAATGCTGACACTAGGTTAATTCATACTTAGTTAGTTAGTTAAAGTTAGTAATTAGTCTCTTCACCCTTCACCTTATCAGCATAGGAGATAAAACCGAAAAGACAATAAAAATTATATACCTCAAACTTACTTAACCATACACCGTGACAAATACAAGTAAGTCTAGAAAGACAACGAATAATTAACCTTAAGTGTTCCATGAGGTGTGTAGGCACTTAGTCTGCGGAGTTCGACCGGATCGTGCGTGTTACACTTGTATTCGTATGGTTGAGTGTAGGGGTACCTCGCCACTCATCATTGGCGCCATTGCCGGGGACTAAGTGTTTGTGTGCTAAGTAGAACATAGGAAATTATCCACATCATTGGGAGCTTAAATGAACCTTAGGGTTAATTAAATAAAAAATTTATATAACGGTTAATTAGCACAACGAATTAAACTAAGATGTCTTCTTCTCATAATAGCATTTCACCACCTAAGGATCATACAAGAAACAGTCAGTAGTCTAAAACACATAACCAAAATCTGCTAGTTCCTCAACAATATAGGGTGGTATATACTCATCTCCATGAGTACATACCCAATTTTACTTTTATCCTCCATCAGGATGAACAAATGCGCTGGAGAGACTTGCAAGGTAACATAGTGTTACCTCCAGATCGTGCAGTCCCCAACATGCTCCTCTATGCTCTGGCATAGATAGGCATGATATAATTATATGTTGAATACGTTGTGGAAGATTTTGACATGAGAGATTATCATCCCACAGCTGCATAGCATTTAAGGGACTCAAGGCAGGAGAGCCACCATACATTGTTGAAGGGCAAAGAGGTCCCACACGTCCAAAGTGAAATTGGAGATGGTGAACCACTTATAACGGGTTCTCTATCGAAAGATGTTCCTCCTCCTAACAAAAGTGAGGAGGTGGGGTATCAGAATCTATGCTCCATGATACATAACCCTTGTTCTGATCCCTGTGAATGCCAACTGTTCACTAAGGGAACAACAACACATGAAAAGGATGGGCACTTAGATTGTCATCACAATCGGGGTCGAAGCCATCGAAGAGAAGGTAAGAAACATCTTCATGGCGATGGTTCTCCTTCTTCTTCCCCTTCATCACATCATTCACCCTCTCCTTCCACATCATGGCATAGCCACAGAGAGCATAATTTTGAGGATAAGGGTAAGCGAAATGAGAGACCTCGACGAGAGAGTCAAGAGAGAGGACGAGGGTAGTCTAGAGAGTCTAGACATGAAAGAAGGGAAAGTACGGAACAACGTAGACATCATAGACGATGATCATGATGAACCCCTACTTGCCACCTGAAGCATGTTAGATATCACAAAGGCTGTGAGAATACCAACAAGGCATCAAAAAGATAGCCGGATCAAGCGCTTAGACATGAACAATATCCCACGCTTCGAAGGGGATTACAACGTGGATCCGCAAAATCATTTACAGGCATTCCACGATGCCTATGCCTTGTAGAACATAGAAAATGAGTGGCAAAAATTAAAGTTGTTTCCCAGGACACTCATAAAGGAAGCAAAGAGTTGGTACCAGTCCTTAGAACCGGAAACCATCAGGAGGTGGAGTACGATGTTAGAACTCTTCAACGATAAATATCAAATGTACTCCAGAGTGTCTAACTTGCGTAAGTAGGTCCAAGGATGGAAGAAAGGTACTCATGAACCCTTGGATGCTACCATGGGCCGCTACTATACATTGCTACATTGTTGCCTGGGCCATGGTTATGCATAATGGGATCAACTCTGCCACATCATAGATGGGCTAAGGTACGAAACTAGGAGAACCCTTGGGACTTATGCCCAAGGGAGACTATCAGAACTTAGATCCCATGAAGTTCACAGACTATTGGAGTAAGTAGCCAAAGAAGAAGGGGAGCTACGAAAGAGAGAAAGCGTAGAAGAATATAACCATGATCCTTCCCTCTAGAAGAGGGGAGTAAGATTTTGCGATGAAGAGGATGAGTCACCATTCGAAGAATTGGTGAATAGGAAAACCTTGCCGCTTCAAAAGCTAACAACAGAAGTATCAACTAAGGTAGATGAAGTATGGAGCTCCTTAGATAGTAAAATTAAAACTATCCTAAAGATTGTAGAGGAATCTAAGGAGGAACAAAGTAGTGACAAAGATAAGAAAAAGTCGAGAGATTCAGGCCCTGCACGTGACAAGGGTAAGGGGAAAATAACTATCTCCTATGAGGTTGTGGATTTAGATATAAGAAATGATGGTGGATGTGAGATCTACCAATATGACCATCCTAAGGGATGTTTTCCAATCATCTCATATCTATAAGAGTATGGGGTGTATGCACTCAATCCGAGACTTAACAGATGGCAGACACCCCAGAGGTTACCTTATCCCCAAGGTAACCCAAGACAGTTCCACCAACCGTTGACGTGCTGTCCAAGTGGAACTCCACCACAACTAATCAAGCAACATCAGTAGTGGCAATATCCACAGTCATGGGGGATGCCACCACCGAAACAACAATACCCTTACCGGCAACCTGATCCTTATGGATACTACGTGCAGTAGCTGATTTCTCCGAGTGACTCCATGGGTCACACAACTCCCCAACGTCACTACCAAGTTTAGGAGTACTTTAAAAGAACTCCTTCTCCTTTGGGAGATGCTCCACATCCATACCATCCTCCAAATCTATCTGCTTCTCTCCCACCAGTAGTTCCCATACCACCTGCTCCATCAATGCAAGGGGAACTCCCCACTCAACCGCAGCAACGTAACGCTACGAGAGCCGTAACCATTCAACCCGCTGCTGGTTCTGACAACTGCAAGAAAAGAAGACATTTCTTCAAAACCAAAAGCCCAGACAAGCTCTCATAATCACAAGCGGTTGAGTCTGTGCACACTCCTCTAACACACAAGGCTTCGTAGCTCCCTTCAGTCCAACAACAGAGCTTAACGCATACGGTTATGTTAACACATACCGTAACTGACTGGATCAAGGTAGGCCACCTTCCCAAGAAACTATTTGACCCTAGAAGTCCCTTAATTTATCTCCAAGTTGCTGGGAATGAACCACATAAGGCTCTTCTTGACTCAGGTTCTGAAGTCAACCTAATCTCACGAGAAATGTATCAAGCCTGGAACCTACCCCAACTCAAGAAGGGAAACATTCAACTAGAGCTGGCTGACCAGTCCATCACCATTCCCTTGGGATTGGTGGAGGACATTGTTACGACTGTGTGTGGTTGGTCATACCCAGCTGACTTCCTGGTGATAGAAGCTAACAGCAACGAAGGGGACTTCCCAATCATAATGGGAAGGGCATGGCTAAGTACAACAGACGCATGCCTAGGGATTCGCGATCTTTCCTTGGAGATATCTAAGGTAAAATTTTATGGAAAGATTGAGAAGAAGAAGGTTCCATGCATCACATATAGTGACTCAGAGGGTGATGACATATAGGAATCATGGGTGATGAAAAATTCAACATCTCTTGCATGTAACCAGTGTGCACCAGAGGATAACATTCAAAGGTGCCTGTATGTAGCAACCACTCAACAATAGAACACCCAGTGGCTGACAGCTAATCAAGGAAGTAGCCCACTAACATGCATGGAACGAACTAGGGGAACAACTCATGCCCATAATGAAGGCATAGATACATTGGAATATGAGCGTTGCCAACTTCCACCTCTTAATCTAAGAACATCAATTAGGAGAAGTTGGGAACTTTTAAGAAATTCAAATAGCCATTTATTATTTCAGATCTCTCCCTTTCCATTCAGTCATGGGGGAGATGGCCACCTATGCTAATCATTTGGGGCCCTCAGTTCTTTTTAAGGTTTTTTTTACACATTTTTGTTTTACACCTTTTTGTTTTACACGTTTTTGTTTTACACATTTTTTTTTACAAATTTCTTTAACTTTTCTTGTTTTTGTTTTACAACATTGTTATACTTTTTCATTTTTGGTGTGTATGTGTGTGTGCATATCCATCTTGTCAAGTTTTTAATTAATAAGTATTCTTCATGATGGTATGAACTATTTTTCTATTGGTTGCTAATGTTTGGTTTTTACCTTTAAGTCATAATGTTGATACTAAGGTATGGTTCTTTTGATATGGTAGGCAATGAGTCCACTTCATCCATCCATCCACAAATTTCTATGATCTCTCTTGGCTTGGAAATGTATAGTTCCTTTCTAAATAAGAACTCTAACGAATCGGTGACTGGGCATTTCTCAAACTAACAAAGAACTCAAGGATTGAAAAGGGTGTGACTTCAAGGGAACTTGATGCATTTGTGTTGACCATTCTCTTGGGTGCTTGGATATGTTCTTCTTGACCGTTTTGATGTTACTCAATTACCGGGAAGCTGAGCAAATAAAAATAACAAAGTCTTTGCATGGTGTGGTTCTCATGCATAAACACATAAAAAAACAAAAAAAAAAAAGAGAAAGTGAGAATTCAAAGCACACCCCTTAGAAGAAATAATCATTTGGGCTACAAGCACTAGTTATGGAACTAAAATAAAAGTGTTCCTCTAACTAAGGCCCTTCTCGCTTCCCATTCTCTTCTCCTTTTTTTCGTCGGAATGGTGGTGGCTCTTTGGAGGATGCATTCTTGTTACTTCAAGGGGATGGATTGGCCGAATGCATTAATGTGAAGTCACTAGATGTGGTTTATTTGAGGCCGTACTTGGAATGGGATCTACTACGTCACATTAATCATGAAATACACAAGGGGCTATACACCACCTTGTTCTTGAGATTCCATTCCATTCTCTTCTCTCCATTGTTCACCTCATTGTCGGTTGTACCATTAGTGTATATTTTGGTTGATGCATTATTTTTTTTTGGTAAATTCTTGTGATTAAGACTTTAACTCTTGTTCCAAATGACATTCCCAGAGCCTACGGACTCTTTGAATGTGGGTTTGTCAGGGCATTAAGGGCATGAGCCTGCTTTGGGGAGGACCCACTAACATTCCTCTTTGGTGCACCAGTTAGATTCTTTTCCCTAAAATTTTTTGCAATATATTTTATATTGTTCATTTCCATCTTGACATCCATTTCATCGATGTTATAGTTGTCTCTTTTTCTCCATCTTTCTTGTTCTATATTCTTTCTGCATTCTATCACTACCGGAGGTTCACTATTAGTCATGGGGGTACGGGGCCTAATTTTTTCAATTTTCTCCTAACCCCTACACCTTTGGTAGTCACCACTATGATACCCCCAGATCCATATCAGCCATACCACAACTCAGCCAATGGACCTTTCACCGAAGCAAGGTATCAACTACATTGAAATTCATTTACCCTTGCTAATATAAGACTGTGTTGTGTGTGCATATGGCGACCATACAACAACAGATTAGATCTGGAAGGAACACTTGGAATGGAGTGGTGCTAAAGCAGCTATGTAAGGAGCAAGACTGATGGGGCACTTACGGATGGACAACGAAAGGCGCAATCTTGGCGTTGGCAGCAACAAAACTTCTTTCTCTCTCTCTTTCTCATCTGCCAAATAAGGCCTGATGTCAAATGTAATAAGGTGTTTACTCTTGTTGTCATGAACACCAATATTGTCTTGTCTTGTAATGATGATCCATTCAATCATGGCAGTATGATGGGACGTGATATCGCATGGGCCACAATATCGCGTACACAATATCGCGTTATCGTAGTGCGCCGCCAAGTCTATAAATAAGAGGTAGCTCTCCCTTTGTTTCTCATCTAGATCTAGACCCTTAGCGAAACTTTGGTAGTTTTACCCCTCCACAAATAGAATATTTTCCATGTTCCCACAGTAGGAGCTCCAAAGTGAATAGATCTTTATTCGAGCAAATATTGTACCTGAACACATGTTTGTGTACGACAATAAAGACGAACTTCTTGGATAAACCTTGCAGTGCATGGAATAGGCTAATTAGGACTTTATTTACTATTATTTACTGTTTATCATTTAATTGCTTTATTAGTTATTAAATCTCTCTCAACCCTTCTCTCTTAGTTAAGTGCCTTAGTACAACCGCTTCAAGCACATGCATTACGCTTGGTGATCCCAGCAACGACTAGCGTTTGGTAACCAAGGTTGCATTGGTTCAGGGTGTGAAAGGTAAGTGGGAACGGATGCTGATGCTAGGTTAATTCAAACTTAGTTAGTTAGTTAAAGTTAGTAATTAGTCTCTTCACCCTTCACCTTATCAGCATAGGAGATAAAATTGAAAAAATAATAAAAATCATATACCTTGGACTTACTTAACCATACACCATGACAAATACAAGTAAGTCTAGAAAGACAATGAATAGTTAACCTTAAGTGTTCCATGAGGCGTGTAGGCACTTAGTCTGCGGAGTTCGACCAGATCGTGCATGTTACGCTCGTATTCGTATGGTTGAGTGTAGGGGTACCTCGCCACTCATCAGTAGTAATCACATGAATCCTCATAAAGAATGTTTTATAAAGTTTAAGAATGATAAGAATCTTACATCAATTAAATTAGGTGATGGGGATTATGTAAAAATTAAAGACATTGATAAGTATCAAGTTGTTCTTGATAATGATCATCCCATACAGTTTCATGATCTATTCTATGTTTTTCAATTATTTAATGATATTACAAAAAGGAAACAAAGTTATCTTTGAGAATGATGAATGCATCATCTCAAATAGCTATTGTTTAGTTGAAAATTAGATCTATTGTTTTAAAGCAGTCCACTCCACTCATGTATATTTAAGTCAAGAGTCTTCAAAGCATCACATAATAAGATTATGACATGGGAGGCTTGGTTATGCCTCCTACTCTAGCCTTCTTAAGCTCATTAAACTTAAGTAGTCATTGGAGTGAAGTTTTAACAAGCATTTTAATAGATTTGTGATAGATGTCAAAAAGGACAAATAAAAGGCACTTCTACATTTTGACACAAGTAGCAAGAACCCAAAGCATTAGATCTAATTCACACAGATTTTGTGGGTCCAATAATCACTAGTTCTCATGAAGGAGATAAATATTTTTTGGTGGTTATTAATAATTTTTCTAGGTACACATGGATGTACATTTTTCATTTCAAAGATGAAGTGTTTGGGGTCTTTCAAAATTTTAAGAAATTGATGGAGAAAAAACTTGGTTTAAATATCAAATCAATAATAAGTGATAGAGGATGTGAATTTATACATAAGAAATTCCATGAATTTTTTTAAAAAAATGATATCATAAGGTAAACTACATGTTGGTATAAACAACAAAGCAATTACATGGCTAATATGAAGAATGGTATGATCCAAGAAATGTATAAATGTTTGTTGAAGCATGCCTTCCTTTCTAATTCTTATTAGAATGAGGTAGTCCAAATGGCTACCTATATTCTTAATAGACTCTTTACATCTTATATATTTGAAAACATTTCATATGAATTATTATATAGAAAGGTGTCAAATTTTTGGCATCTTAAAGTCTTTCCATGTGTATGCTATGTGAAGATCTCCAATTTTCTTGTAGGGAAGTTAGATAATATAGGTAGGAGGTGTATCTTTCTTGTATATGATTCAAAGAAAAGTGGCTATAAGTGTTTTGATCTAGTTAAGAAGAAGTTACATGTATTAATAAGTGTAATCTTTGATGAGAAAGCCTTGGGATTTGACTCATTCTACAACCATGAAGAAGACAAGAAGAAGGAAGAATAGGCCTATGAGCTAAGGCCACAGGTGGAGAAGAATCATTTGTCATCTCAAATCCTTGATACTAACTTTGAAAAAAGATATACAATAAGCTAAGTAAGATTTGATTTTTCCTACTTAGCCCTAATTAATTAATCATTAATTGTAAAAGAAGCCCTAAAAATTAAAGAATGGAAGGATATAATGCAAAAGGACTATGATGCAATAATGATGAATAACATATGAACCTTAGTGGAAAAGCCAAAAGGAAAGAAGATTGTTAACATAAGATGGAGACATTATTTATTTTGAGAGAAACTAACCTTCTTGATAGATCATAAGAGTTTTCAATATCTCATGACCCAACCACAATTAAATTTGAGAAAAAGAAGATGGATTAAACTACTTGCAAATTTTGATATTGATATTAAGTATCATTCGAGGAAAGAAAATGTAGTAGCAAATGCCCTTAGCAGGAAGAAAAGTAAGGTAAATAGCTTATTTGTGCAATTAAATTTAATGGATGATATTATTGAAGAACAAAATTTAGATGCTTGGTGTCAAGAAAAGATTCAGAAATTAGGTTAAAACTCTTCTAATTATTTACAAAGGGGAGATAAAGGTGAGTTAAGATTTAAGGGTAGATTTTATGTACCCAAAGTGGTAAGGCAAAAACTATTAGAAGACACTCATACTAGCAAATATTAGATGCATCTTGGGGTTGATAAAGTATTTCAAATCTTGAGAATACAATATTGGTCACCTAAGATGAAACAAGAGATAGCTGAATTTGTTTCTAAATGTTTAATTTGTCAACAAGCTAAAGCAAAGCATCAAAAACCAAGAGGATTACTTCATGTTCATGATATACCGTAATGTAAGTGGAGGTCATTACCATGGACTTCATTTTAGGACTATCAAATATGAAAAGAAAACATGATGTCGTACTACCAGTTGCAGATTTGTTAACAAAATATTCTCATTTTCTTGCTACCTATTCCACTGCAACTACTGAGGATATTGCTAAGTTATTTATTAACGAGATTGTCAAATTACATAGGATTCTAGTTAAAATAATATTTGATAGAGATCCTAAGTTTATCTCAAGATTTTGGCAAATTTTTTAGGTAGATATAGGTTCTAAATTAAATATAGTTCTGCTTATGATCCTCAAAAAAATGGGCAAATAGAGTGAGTAAATCAAATTTGGAAGATATGCTCTAAGCTTGCACACTTTAGTATAAGGAAGACTGGGATGAAATGTTTCCTTTATCAAAATTTGCATATAATAATAGTTATTAGGCAAGTATTAAAGGTGCTTCTTTTGAGATACTTTATGATAGACCATGTCAATCATCTATTCGTTGGACTGCCATATAAGATAGGATGCAGTTAAGTACTAACTTGATCAATCAAACCACATAGCAGGTTCACACAATCCAAGGGTATATTAAGGCTACTTGGGATAGATACACCAATTACACTAACTTAAGAAGGAGACCTCTTGAATTTCTAGTTGGTGTTTATGTCTTCTTAAAGGCATCTCCAATGAAGGGATTGATGAGGTTTGGATATAAGAGTAAATTGGCTTCAAGATATGTAGGTCCATTTGAAATAGTCAAGAAAATTGGAAAAGTAGCATATCAATTAGCTTTGCCACCAAGTTTAGGAGGAATCCATTGTGTCTTCCATGTCTCTCTTCTAAAGAAGTATGTTCCATAGTAAAGCCATGTTATACAATGGGAAGAAATATATCGACAACCAAATATTACTTATCAAGAATACCCCATGAGAATCATAGAGAGAAAAGAAAGAAAATTGTGAAGTAAAGTAATTCCTATAGTGAAAATTCTTTGGAAATGACATGGGAATCAAGAGGCAACTTGGGAAATTAAGGCAAATATGAGAAAAAACATTTTCTCACATTTTTCAAGAGAAAATTTCTTGAAAGAGGGGAGGATGTCATAGCCTAAGAATTTGCAAGGTTTAGTTATTTAATTTAATGCATATGATATCCTTTAATACTATCAAATATGTTTCAAAAAATTAGCTCTATTACTCTTGAGTAAAGTATAGGATGACATTACTATCATTACTGTCATTATTGTTATTGTTCTTATTGTTACTAGTTTCATACATAAGTGAATGCAATCTGCTTGCTAGGATGCTTTATTAAAGTTTTGTATCCTTTATTTGACTATTTTTGGAGCTCAGTCATATACTTACTCTATATTTTATGATTAAATGTTGAAATCCAATTACCCTAGGAAGTTTTTCTTTTATTAGCTATCATGCCCTTTGATGAGTGGTGAGTTACCCCTACACTCAACCATACGAATACAATCGTTACATGCGTGATCCGGTCGAACTCTGCAAACAAACTAGTTGTGGCATCTAGACAATTAGCCTTAGGTCCCAGTTCACTGTCTTCCCACCTGGACTAGTATTAGCTTTGTCACGTATGGTTTAGTCCAAAGTAAGGTGTATGATGGGTTTCTAATCTAATGCTACTCCTGAAGGCAATGGAAAGTAATGTTTACTAATCTAAGAGAGAAAGGGTGAGAAGGAATCTAAACTAGCCTAAGTGAGATGAGCATCCATTCCTTGATTATCCACACACATCTTGGACTTCGTGCATGACTACTGCTGGGATTACCAAGTGCAGATCCTAGGTACGCCATTCGGTTACCAAGTAGTCACACTTAAATGCTCATAATCAAGTCGTACTCATTCCACAATTTAACATGAGTTAAGGGTGAGAGAGATTAACTAGGAAAGTAGTAAATAACATTAATTAAATGATTAAACTAAGTGAATGCTGCAATGATGAAGGAATCTTGATCTTTATTTCTAGTCATGTGCATGTCCAAGTACGTCACGCTCGAATAAAGGATGTCGTACAATTACAATCACCACACTGCGAGCAGACACTCAAAAATAATTCTATCTCTGGAAAGGTAAAACTGCGAGAGTTCCGCTAAGGGATTAAAACTAAACTAAAACTATCTTGAAACTGATTATGTCTACCTCTTATTTATAGATGAGGAGACAAACCGCGATATCGTGTACGTGATATCACAGTTGCCCAAAACACGACTCATCACCCTTATAAGTGTTTGGCTATGCATATTTATTTCTTTATGTACATTTATGCTCTATTATGCACATCTAGTCATGTATATTTTTATTTTATTATTACTATTATTATTATTTATGTACATGTGCTTATATAATACTCTATTCATGAAGCAATTATGGATCCTGACTCTACCTAGACCATATCCATTGTACGTTTTGTCATTAAACTAGGATTTGAAGTTCATTCTTAATTATAATTTAATATTGCATAAATTGACTTTGTTAACAAAGTACCTTAGGATGATGTCCTACCAAAAATATGACCTTACTAATGTGTATGGAATGTTTGAAAATGTAGACTTTAACCCTTGGTTCACTAAAATCAAAGTTCTCAAAATATCACAATTTCTAGCTTACCAAAATGCCATAAGAGTTTTGACATTTAAACTAGGTGACCATGAAAAGTCATGCTTAGATGAGATTTCAGTCTATGATTTTGTAGAGCACTTGATGAGAATCCTGTAGGTTCATATGGAATTTGATTAGGAGTCCCAATGTGCATGTTATTAGTGATTGTGTACAAGAGCATTCAACGATAGAAAAATTATGAATAAACTCATAAAAATAATTTTTAAAAAATATAAATTAAAATTCATAAGTCAACACCACCATAAGAAGATGTGCGTAATGCCATTGCAAAAAAAAAAGTAAGAAGCATATATGTGCATATGATATACATTTTTTATTTTTTGCTTTATGTTTTGCTTTGCAGCCTCATCCACTATTGGTCTTTTACTATCGTTTTCCACCAATCCTTATTTTTCAAAAAGCCATGTTCCATCACAGTTCTCTATAAAGATGTTTTTTGCTCTTTCTTCTTCGTTTTGAAATCGATTTGAGTCCAGTTTCTTTCGATTTTTCCCCTATAAATAGGCAGTAGCCCTAGATACATTACGTCATGGTTTGAAGAGAAATTTTGGGTGAGATAAGCAAAGCAAGGCAAAACCAATTGAGAGCATTAGGCAAAAAAGTAAGATATAAGAAAATTATGAAAGCCCTACCAATGTAGTTAAGGAAGTTTATTGTATTTTTATTTTATATAGATGACCTACTATGATTTTTCCATCTCTTCTCTCTGCTTCCTTTCTCTCTGCTATTTTTCTACGATTTTAATTAACATGCCAAGATGCCATTAGATTTTGTTATTTTGGGACCTTTCCTATTCATGCCCTTTTTTGATCTTTTGGTAAATTTGGAAAATTGGGGAAATTATTCCCAACTTATCCTTGGATATTTTATGAATATCTAAGATCTGCTTATAACCTAAACATGATTTTGCAAGAATTTTGCAAAATTTGAGCTTTTATGGATTTTTGGCCATTTTGGGTACCTTTTGGACTTTTAGAGTAAAATAATAATATTTGTATGACCGATTTTGCTCAGTTGGTAATGGGAGCCATAAATCTTTTAGATGCCCCCATCTAGATGCAGTAGTGGTGTGTTCCTTAGTGAGACCCACCCCATAGGAACAAGGGCTGTGGATGGATTTCCTACACTGGATTTTGGTTTGTAAGTCCATGTGAGGCTATGGATTTAGCCAAGACCATGGCACTGAAAAACTAAGTCTAGTGGTATGTTATGAGGCATAGTCAAGACCTATCCTTCTAATGATACATGTGCCTTGACCGTTGAGGATGTTAGTAGTGAGGCTACTACCAAAACCCAACCATGAGTGACTTGTTTAGGGTCATGACACTAATCTAATACTACTAGTGAGGTTATTCCAAGAGTTGTCAATGAGTCCCTTTGGCAATGAGGATAATCAAGACCTAGTGATGAGTGTCGAGGTACCCCTACACTCAACCATACGAATATGAGTGTAACAAGTGCGATCTGGTCGAACTCCGCAGACTAAGTGCCTACACGCCTCATGGAACACTTAAGGTTAATTATTTGTTGTCTTCCCAGACTTACTTGTATTTTTCATGCTATGGTTAAGTAAGTCCGAGGTATATGATTTTTATACCTTTTCTATTTTATCTCCATGCTAGTGAGGTGAAGGGTTGAAGAGATTAACTAACTAACTAACTAAGTCTTAATTAACCTAGCATCAGCATTTGTTCCCACTTACTGTTCACACCCTAAACTGATGCAACCTTGGTTACCAAATGCTAATCGTTTCTGGGATCACCAAGCATGACGCACGTGCTCGAAGCAGTCGTACTGAGGCACTTAACTAGGAGAGAAGGGTTGAGAGAGATTTAATCACTAATAAAGCATTTAAATGGAAAATAGTAAATAACAATAAATAAAATCCTAATTAGCCTATTCCATGCACTCCAAGGTTTATCCAAGAAGTTCATCTTTATTGTCGTACACAAACTTGTGTTCAGGTACAATGTTTGCTCGAATAAAGATCCGTTCACTTTGGAGTTCCTACTGCAGGCACATGGAAAATATTCTATCTCTGCAGAGATCAAACTGCCAGAGTTTTCCTATGGTCTAGGCCTAGAATGGAAAACAAGGGAGAGCCACCTCTTATTTATAGATTTTGCGGCGCACTGTGATATCGCGTGGGATGCGATATTGCGGCCCATGCGATATCGAGTCCCATCATACCCCCATGACTAAATAAAAACTCAAATGGAACTAATGGGATCACATGTAAATAGATCATCATTACAAGACATGAAAAAATTGGTGTTCATGACAACAAGAGTGAACACCTTATTACATTGACATCAGGCCTCATTTGGTAGTTGAGAAAGAGAGAGAGAAAGAAGTGTTGTTGCCGGCAACGCCAAGATTGCGCCTTTCATTGTCCATCCGTAAGTGCACCATCGGTCTTGCTCCTTGCATAGCTACTTCAGCACTTCTCCATGCCAAGTGTTCTTTCCAGATCCCATCCATTGTTGCATGATTTCCATCTGCACATGCAACACAGTCTTATATTAGCAAGGGTAAATGAATTTCAATGCAGTTGATACCTTGCTTCAGTGAAAGGTCCGTTGGCTAGGTTGTGGTATTGCTGATTGCAAATTTGGAGATATAATAATGATGACTACCGAAGGTGTAGGGGTTAGGAGAAAATTGAAAAAAAATTGGGCCTGTACCCCCATGACTAATTGAGAACCTCCAATAGCGATAGAATGGAGAAAGAAAAGAAACAAGAAAGATGAAGAAAAAGAGACAACTATAGCATCAATGAAATGGATGTCAAGATGGAAATGAAAAAAAATAAAACTAATTGCAAAAATGTTAAGGGAAAGAATTTAACTGGTGCACCAAAGAGGAATGTCAGTGGGTCCTCCCCAAAGCAGGCTCATGCCCTTAATGCCTTGACAAACCCACATTCAAAGAATCCATAGGCTCTGGAAATGTCATGTGAAATAAGAGTTAAAGTCTTAATCACAATAATTTAGCAAAAAGAAAACAATGCATCAACCAAAATATATACACTAATGATACAACCGGCAATGAGGTGAACAATGGTGAGAAGGGTGGAAAGAAGAGAATGGAATGGAATCCCAAGAACAAGGTGGTGTACAGCCCCTTATGTAGTTCATGATTAATGTGACTTAGCAGATCCCATTCCAAGTCCGACCTCAAACAAACCACTTCTAGTGAGTTCACATTAATGCATTCATCCAATCCATCCTCTTGAAGTAACAAGAATGCCTTCACCCAAGAGCCACCACCATTCTGACGAAACAGGGAGAGAATGGGAAGCGAGCAGGGCCTTAGTTAGAGGGAACATTTTTATTTTAGTTCCATAACCAGTGCTTGTAGCCCAAGGAATTATTTCATCTAAGGGATGTGCTTTGAATTCTTACTTCACTTCTTTTTTTTTCTTTGTTTTTTTATGTGTTTATACGTGAGAACCACACCATGCAAAGACTTTGTTATTTTTATTTTCTCAACTTCCCGATGATTGGGTAATGTCGAAATGGTAAGAAAACTCAAGAAGAAAACATCCAAGCCCCCAAGAGGATGGCTAACACAAATGCATCAAGTTCCCTTGAAGTCACACCCTTTTCAACCCCTGCGTCCTTCCTTAGTTTGAGAAATGCCCAATCACCGATTCGTTAATAGTTCTTATTTAGAAGGGATTGTACATCTCCAAGCTAAGAGAGACCATAGAAACTTGTGGATGAATAGATGAAGTGGACTCATTGCCTGCCATATCAAAAGAACCATACCTTAGTATCAACATCATAACTTAAAGGTAAAAATCAAACATTAGCAATCACTAGGAGAAATAGTTCATACCATCATGAAGAACACTTATTGAATGACAAACTTACAAGGTGGGTCACACACACACACACATACAAAATGAAAAAGTATAACAATGTTGTAAAACAAAAATGTATAAAACAAAAACTTGTGAAACAAAAATGTGTAAAACAAAAATGTGCAAAACAAAAATGTGTAAAACAAAAACATAAAAAGAATTTAGGACCCAAAATGATTATCATAGTTGGCCATCTCCCCCATGACTAAATGGAAAGGGAGAGATCAAAAATAATGAGCACCTATTTGAATTTCTAAGAAGTGCCCAACTTCTCCCAACTGATGTTCTTAGATTAAAGGGTGGAAGTCGACGATGCTCATATTCCAATGTATCTATGCCTTCATTATGAGCCTGAGTTGTTTTCTCAGTTCGTTCCATGCATATTTGTCGATTGCTCTTTCGAGTAGCTATCAACCATGGGGTGTCTACTACTTGTTTTGTGGTTGCTACATACAGGCATCTTTGTCTCACAGTTTCAAGGGCACACCTACTGCATGGAGGGGATGTTGTGCATTCATCCATGTCATCACCTGATGAGTCACTATATGTGATGTATGGAACTTTCCTCTTCTCGATCTTTCCATAAATGTTTACCTTAGAAATTTTCAAGGAAATATCACGAATTCCTCAGCATGCGTCTACTGTACTCAGCCATGCCCTTCCCATTATAATTGGGAAGTCCCCTTCGTTGTTGTTAACTTCTATCACCAGGAAGTCAGCTTGGTAGCACCAACCACACATAGTGGTAACAATTTCCTCCACCAATCCCAAGGGAAGGGTGATGGACTGGTCTGCCAGCTCTAGTTGAATGTTACTCTTCTTGAGTTGGGGCAGGTTCTAGGCTTGATACATTTCTCATGATATTAACTTGACACCGGAACCTGAGTCAAGAAGAGCCTTATGTGGTTCATTTTCGGCTACTTGGAGGTAGATTAAGGGACTCCCAGGGTTAGATAGTTTCCTGTGAAGGTGGCCTACCTTGATCCAGTCGGTTACAGTATGTGTTAACATAACCGTATACGTTGAGCTCTGATGTTGGACTGAAGGAAGCTCCGAAGCCTTATGTGTCAAAGGAGTGATCACAGACTCAACCGCTTGTTGTTGTGAGAGCTTGTCTGGGCTTTTGGTTCTGAAGAAGGATCTTCTCTTTTTACAGTTGTCAGAACCAGCAGGGGGTTGAATGGTTATGACTCTTGTAGCGTTGCATTGCTGTGGTTGAGTAGGGAGTTCCCCTTGCATTGTTGAAGTAGGAGGTATGGGAACTACCGGTGGAAGAGGTGCAGATGGAGTAGGAGGATGGTATGGATATGGAGTATCTCCCATAGGAGAAGGAGTCCTTCTAAAGTACTCCTGAACTTGGTAGTAATGTTGGGGAGTTGCGTGACCCATGGAGTGACTTGGAGAAATTGGCTACTGCACATAGTAACCATATGGATCGGGCTTCCGGTAAGGGTATTGATGTTTCGGCGATGGCATCCCCCATGACTATGGGTGTTTCCACTACTGATGTTGTCTGATGGGTTGTGGTGGAGTTCCACTTGGATAGTACGTCAATGGTTGGTGGAACTATCTTGGGTTACCTTGGGGATAAGGTAACCTATGGGGTGTCTACCATTTGTTGAGTCTCGGGTTGAGTGCATACATCCCAGACTCTTGTAGATGTGAGATGATTGGACAACATCCCTTGGGATGGTCATAGTGGCAGATCTCACATCCACCATCATTGTCTATGTCTAAGCCCACAACCTCATCAAAGATAGTTATTTTCCCCTTACCCTTGTCATGTGTAGGGCCTAAATCTCTCCACTTTTTCTTGTCCTTGTCACTACTTCATTCCTGCTTAGACTCCTCTACAATCTTTAGGAGCATTTCAATTTTACTATCTAAGAAGCTCCATACTTCATCTACCTTAGCCGCTACTTCTGTTGTTAGCTTCTAAAGCAGCAAGGTTTTTCTATTCAGTAACTCTTCGATTGGTGACTCATCCTCCTCATTGCAAAATCTCACTCCCTTCTTTCGAAGAGAGGGATCACAGTTATATTCTTTTGCACTTTCCCTTTTTCGTAGCTCCCCTTCTTCTTTGGCTACTTGTTCCAACAAGTAATGAATTTCATGGGATCTAGTTCTGATAGTCTCCCTTGGGCATAAGTCCCAATGGTTCTCCTAGTTTCATACCTTAGCCCATCTATGAGATGGCGAAGTTGATCCTGTTGTGCATAACCATGGCTTGAGCAACGATGTAACAATGCATAGTAGTGGCCCATGGTAGCATCCAAGGGTTCATGAGTACCTTTCTTCCATCCTTGGATCTGTTTATGCAAATTAGACACTCTGAAGTATGTTTGATATTTATCGTTGAAGAGTTCTAACATCGTACTCCACCTCCTAATGGTTTTCGGTTCTAAGGACCAATACCAACTCTCTACTTCCTTGATGAGTGTCCTAGAAAACAACTTTAGTTTTTGCCACTTTTTTTCTATGTTTTGCAAGATGCAGGCATCATGGAATGCCTGTACATGATTTTGCAGATCTGTGTTGTATCCCCCTTCAAAGCGTGGGATGTTGTTCATGTCTAAGCGCTTGATCTAACTATCCTTTTGATGCCTTGTTGGGATTCTCACTACCTCCATTATATTTAGCATGCTTCGGGTGGCAAGTAGGGGTTCATCATGATCATTTCTTTCATGATGTCTATGATGTCTACGTTGTTCCCTACTTTTCCTTCGTTCATGCCTTGATTCTCTTGATTGCCCTCATCCTCTCTCTCGACTCTCTCATCGAGGTCTTTCATTTCTCTTACCTTTATCCTCTCCATTATGCTCTCTATGACTACGCCTTGATGTGGAAGGAGAGGGTGAGTGATGTGATGAAGGGGAAGAAGAAGGAGAACCATCACCATGACGATGTTTCTTACCTTCTCTTTTGTGGCTTCGACCCCGATCGTGATGATGATCTGAGTGCCCATCCTTTTTATGTGTTGTTGTTCCCTCAGTGAATAGCTAGTGTTCACAGGGATCAGAACCATGGTTATGTATCATGGAGTTTAGGTTCTGATACCCCACCTTCTCACCATTATTAGGAGGGGGAACATCTTTCGATAGAGAACCCGTTATAAATGGTTCACCATCTCCAATTTCACTTAGGACGTGCGGGACCTCTTTGCCTTTCAACATTGTATGTTGGCTCTCCTGCCTTGAGTCCCTCATATGCTGTAAAGTTGTGGGATGGTAATCTCTCGTGTCAAAATCTTCCGCAACGTATTTAGCATAGAGCTAAGTCATGCCGATCTGTGCCAAAGCACGGAGGAGCATGTTGGGGACTGCACGATCCGGAGGTAACACTATGTTACCTTGCAAGTCTCTCCAGCTCATCTATTCATCTTGATGGAAATAAAAGTAAAATTGGGTATATACTCATCGAGATGAGTATATGTCACCCTATATTGTTGAGGAACCAGCTGATTTAGGTTATGTGTTTTAGATTGCCGACTGTTTCTTGTATTATCCCTACATGAAATGCTCATGTGAGAAGAAGAAGAAGACATGATGTCTTATCGGTATGCTAATTGACCATTATAAAATTTTTTCTTTAATTAACCCTAAGGTTCATTTAAGCTCCCAACGATGTGAGTGATTTCCTATGTTCTACTTAGTGCATAAACACTTAGTCCCCGGAAACGGTGCCAATGATGAGTGGCGAGGTACCCCTACACTCAACAATACGAATACGAGCATAACACACGTGATCCAGTCAAACTCCACAGACTAAGTGCCTACACGTCTCATGGAACACTTAAGATTAATTATTTGTTATCTTCCTACACTTACTTGTATTTGTCACGGTATGGTTAAGTAAGTCCGAGGTATATGATTTTTATAGCTTTTCTATTTTATCTCCTATGCTAGTGAGGTGAAGGGTTGAAGAGATTAACTAACTAACTAACTAAGTCTTAATTAACCTAGCGTCAGCATCCGTTCCCACTTACCGTTCACACCATGAACCGATGCAACCTTGGTTACCAAACACTAATTGTTGCTAGGATCACCAAGCGTAACGCATGTGCTCGAAGCGGTCTTACTGAAGCACTTAACTAGGAGAGAAGGGTTGAGAGAGATTTAATCACTAATAAAGCATTTCAATGGAAAACAGTAAATAACAATAAATAAAGTCCTAATTAGCCTATTCCATGTGCTGCAAGGTTTATCCAAGAAGTTCGTCTTTATTGCCGTACACAAACTTGTGTTTAGGTACAATGTTTGCTCGAATAAAGATCCGTTCACTTTGGAGTTCCTACTGTGGGCACATGGAAAATATTCTATCTCTGGAGAGATCAAACTGCCAGAGTTTCCCTACGGTCTAGGCCTAGAATGGAAAACAAGGGAGAGCCGCCTCTTATTTATAGATTTTGTGGCTATGCGATATCGCGGCCCATGCGATATCATGTCCCATCACCTAGCCTTCGAAGATGCCCAATTAAAATATACATTTTCTTCAGATTTTTTGGACCAATTTATGATATCTTTGAACACTAAGGGATTAAATAATTAAAATATATATTTTCTTTGGATTCTTGAATTTTATATAGATTTTAGGAAAATTTGTGACATTTCTAAACCTTGCAAAATATATTTTATTAAAAGCATTTACCAAGCCCATATCCTAAGACTTTTGGCCCATAACCTGTATGCTCCATGAAGAGGAAAATAAAATAACCTTTCTTATTTGAAGAGTTGTTACTCCTCCTACATTTTGATGTAGAGAGCCTAATATAGATAAGAAAATGCTGAAAGAGGGACATAGGACGAAAGGTGGACCTATTCTGTACAAGATGGACCCTCTCAACTTGCAAAATAATTTTTGTATATTTTGTATTTTTGTAAAATAGAAATCTTGTCACTTTTTGGAAACTTAAGTCATGCACCTATTTTGTGAATAAATAATAAAATATAATAGATATGATTTTTCCATCTATGCTATTATGACCATGAGATTGCAAGGAACATTTTTCATTTTGACATGTGCAATATGTTTTTAAAAATTAATATTTTAATTTTATATTAATGTTTCGTTGTTCAAACATTAATAACTTTATTTCTAGATGTCCATTTAAGACAAAGCAAGTATAATTGGAATTTTTATTTTGTGTACTATTTTATGACACACTTAGTGGAATTTTTAGTAATTTAGCTTTTTGTTGCTGTGCAAAACTCTCTTTTTCATTAAATAAATTTTATAAAATTATTTATATGAGTATTATGAAATTTTGCTATGCTATATTACTTTACTATATTTATGCTTCTAATTAATAATATTATCTACTTTATGGCTTCCTTTTGAAATTTCTAAATCAAGGTTAAATCCAGATCCTTGGGGTTTCATAGCATCTCTATTAGTTATTTATAGAATATATTATAGATAATTAATAGGGGTGCTATAGTATGCCCAGTAGTATACACTTGATAACGTAGTAGTGTTAGCATAAGTTTAAGGTATGTATGACAAGTGTGAATGGTTACTTCATGTTTGGTTAGCTGATGTAGGAATTAGTTATTCAATTTAATTATCAACTCTTAATTGTATTGTTAAGTAATTAGGATAAAATATAATAAAATAATTATAAAAAATGCATATCTTATCCCTTAATCACACTTAACTATACATACAATTAGACATAGGTGTGCATTAAGAAGACAATGACTCGCAACTCCATGATTCACTTTTATGAATATTGGCTACTTATGTAACTAAGTCTATGGAATTCAACTAGATCACTAGTGAACACTTGTGATTCATATGATTGGGTGTAGGGGATACATGCCGCTCATCATTGGCACCATTGCCAAGGATTTAATTTAGCTATGTGCACTAAATATTTTTAACTAGTAAATTCATATAAAAGCATTGTGAGGAGAACATAATGAAATATCTTTCATTCATCATAATAATAATAACAAAATCATCTCAAGGCATACTTGACACATATCACTAAAATAGCTTCTACTCATAGGAAGGAATCTCCACTACATGGGAACAATTTCAATGAGCAAGAAGATAGGATGCAAAGGACTACCGATGAGAAGCCTTAGCAACTAAAGGTAGTATATGCCTATCCAGATCCCTATTATCCATACTTCCCGTTCATCCTCCATCAGGATGAGTAATTATGTTGGAGATATATGAAGGGAAGCATTGTGTTACCTCCTAATCTTTCCATTTTTTCCATGCTCATGGTCCAACGCATGAGGCTCGGCATTGAAGTAGCTAGGCCTGAGTATGAAAAAATGGATAATATCTCTAGGGACTATCAACCTACAAAAGCATAGCTCCAAAAAGACAAATGCATGGATGCATGCTATGAAGGCTCTAAGAGAAAATGAATCCCAACACCATTGTTCCTACAATTGTAAAAGGAGAACAATGATTTCTTCTCACAACTCTCTTAGTACAAAGATTCTCTTCCTTTCATTGAAGAGAACATCCTTCATCAAAAGTTGTATTCAACCTTGAATAACTTTGATGAGGGGACGATGGAGTCCAAAGATCAAAGAACCTCAAAAGATAGGTCTCCTAGTTGTTCATTTAAGGACAAAGAGAATGATAATGAGAAGGATAAACATAAGAAGAAGGACTAGGCCAAGGATCAAAAGAGAAGGACTAAAAGGCATTGTTCTCCTAGTCCTCCACCTTCACCATCCTCCTCCTCATCAAATTCTGACAAAAGGAACCATAGTAGAGATAGAAACAAGGATGATCAAGATTAAGATGAAGATGATAGGAGGTTTCATCATGATAATGGGAACCAGGATGGAAGTCAACATAGAGAGAAAGAAGAGCATCGTTAGGAAAGAAGGCATAGCAGAACTCACCATAGGAGGCATGGTCATAATAGGGACCACTATAGATATGATGATGATGATAAACCATTTCTAGCCACTAGGAACATGTTGAATATTTTACATGTGGTCAAAATCCCCACTAGGCATCAAAGGAATGGTAGGATCAAAAGGCTAGACATGAATAATATTTTCAAATTTGAAGAAGGACATAATGTTGATCCACACCAACATCTACAAGCTTTCCATGATGCTTATGTCTTATAAAACATTAAGAACAAGTGATAGAAGCTAAAATTATTTCCAAGAATACTTATCAAAGAAGTAGAAAGTTGGTACTAGTCTTTGGAGCTAAAATCTATTCATAAATGAAGTAAAATGTTAGAGCTATTCAATGATAAATATAAAATGTACTCTAGAGTGTTCAATCCAAGGAAAAAAAATCCAAGGACAGAAACAAGAAAATCATGAGTCCTTCGATGTGGCCATGGAAAGGTGCTACTCTCTCTTGCACCCATGCCTAAGCCATGGATTATCTCAAAGGAAGCAACTACACCACATCATAGATGGGCTATGAAAAAAAAACATGGAAAACTCTTGGGATCTATGCCTAAGGGAGACTTTTTGAAATGTGAGCCCATCAAATCCAAAGGTTGATCAAGCAAGTGGTAAAAGAAGAAGGGGAACTAAAAAATGTGGAAGTACAAAAGATTATAATAGGAATCCCTCCATCCAAGGGAGGAAGGTACATTTTTGTGACTCAGAAAAGGAAGCACCACTAGATGAAGTGATGCAAAGAAAGACCTTACCAATACAAAAATCTGTTACTAAAATATCAACTAACATAGACAATATGTGGGACTCTTTAAATGAGAAGTTTCAAATTACTCTTAAAATTACGGAGAAGAATGTAGAGCAAGGAAGTAGTCATCAAGATAGAAGGGGAAGAAAAGATATAGAAAAGAGTTATCATCAATAGAAAGGTAAGGCTGCAGTGGTTGATGAGGTTGTAGATTTAGAAACAAATGATAATGGATGTGATATCTACCAATATGAACATCCAAAAGGATTTTGTCCTATCCTATTGCATATATAAAAATCTAGGTTGTATGCCTTAAACCCAAAATTTGCAAAAAGCTAACCACCTAGGAGATTTTCTTATGAACAAGGTAATTACAAGTAATAGTTCTACCAAACACAATATTATCCAACTAGAGCACCACTTTAATCTAAGGAGCAATATCATCAATGGAAAAATCCAAAGACGTGGGGGATGCCACCACCACAACATCAATATCCTTACCGCTAGCCAGATCCCTATGGATATTATGTCCAGTAACTTGTATCTCCTCATGGCTCTACAAACCATACTCCTATCTTACATCATTATTACCCTTCTAAATATTACTGAACATCTACTCCAAGAAATAAGTCTCCTTTCACTTGTCCTCCTCCATATCCATCACATAACCCTACATGTCCTATTACCACTCCCTTTCCACCTGCTCCACCTATGCAGGGAGAAATCCTAGTTAACTTATAGTTGGTGATTATTTGAGTGGCTTTAAGCATAAACCTCACAAGAGGACTTTCGTTAGGCCACACAACCAACAAAAATCCTTGCTAATACTCGTGGCTACTAACCCTACATTTACTACTTCTAAAATTACCCTTGAGCTTCCTTCAAACCATACATCCTCCAATGTCCACATTGTTATGTTGATCCAGGTGGTCATAGATTAGATCAAAGAATGCCATCTTCCTAGGAAATGATCTAATCCTAGAAGTCCCTTAATCTATTTGTAGGTCATAGGAAATTACCCATGAAAAGCTCTACTAGACTTAGGTTCTAAAGTAAATTTGATTTCTCAAGAAATATACATGACCTAGAACTTGCCTTCACTTAAGCAATGTAACATCGGATTGGAACTTGTAGATCAGTCCATCACTGTTTTCTTGGAATTGGTAGAGAACATTGTGACCACCATCTATGGTTGGTCATACCCAACGAATTTCCTAGTGATTCACATAGACAATTGAAAAGGGGACTTCTTCATTATCATAAGAAGGGCTTGGCTTAGTGCTATTGATGCCAAGAAGAAAATCTAAGATCTTTCCTTGGAAATATCCAAGGAAAATGAGTTTGGAAAGTTTGAGAAGAAGTGGATTCCATGCATTACATATAGTGACACAACATATCATTACCTACAAAGACTATGCACCATAAAAAGAACATCTATCCAAGCATGTAATTAGTATGTCAAAATGTCATATGTTCAGAAGTGCCCATATGCAA
Organism: Gnetum montanum; assembly: GCA_015680685.1. Lineage (NCBI taxonomy): Eukaryota > Viridiplantae > Streptophyta > Gnetopsida > Gnetales > Gnetaceae > Gnetum > Gnetum montanum. The sequence continues at coordinate 1,078,853 of MNCI01038015.1, read as the reverse complement.
CAACCATAAAACAAGAAGGTATCTAGTGGTTGATGATAGATAACAGGATTGAATCCATAATGTGCATGGAACCAATGGAACTCCTCACGAGTGCCTACATAGATGGTTTAATGGACTAGAGCAAATCTAGCACCAACTCTCCCCAAAAAAATAAAGACATTGATTGGGCAAAGTTGGAAATCCTAGATGGTTTCAAGCAAAATCTCTTTGAACTTAAGGCTTTACTGACAGCCTTAGAATATGCTTTTATTAAAAATGGAAAATTGATAATAATAAACATCAATCTTGCCCAAGATTAGAAAAAGAAGCTATTGAAAGTAGTAAAAAAATGGTCAATAGTCTTTGCAAGGTCATATCATGAGTTAACAAGGATAGATCCAAGGATATGCCAGCATCAAATCTTTACAAATCCTTCCATCAAGCTAAGAAGGCAACCATAGAGATGATTGAATCCAAAAGTTAAGCAAGTTGCTAAGGATGAAATTGAACAACTTCTTAAGGTAGGGTTTATCTATTCCATTTTAGACAATGAGTGGGTTAGCACACTTGTAATTGTACCAAAGAAAGATAAAAAATGAAGCGTCTACACAGACTTCAAGTTGTTAAATATGGCAAGTTTAAGGATCAGTTTCCATTGCCATTTATAGACCAGGTGTTGGATACTACTGCAAGACATAGCTACTATAGTTTTCTAGATGGTTATAGTGGCTATAACCAAATCTAGACAGCATTAGAAGAGTAGACCAAAATAACCTTCACAAGTTCATGAGGGACTTTTGCATATAAAAATATGCCTTTTGGCCTTTGCAATGCCTCTGCACCTTTTCAACTCCTAGTGCTCAAAATATTTCAGCAGCAAATTAGTAGTGATATGAAGGTCTTCATAGATGATTTCTACACCTATGATACCAACTTTAAGCAAGCCTTGGACTATCTAGATTAAGTGCTAAAATGCTATGTGGAAACCAACTTAAGGCTCAATTAGCAGAAAAGTCATTTGATGGTCCAAGAAAGCATTGCCTTGGGGCATTAAATCTCAAAAAAAAGAGATAGAGGTGGACCTAGAGAAAGTATACTATATTCAAAAAATTACTAGACAACCACAAACTATAAAAGATGTATGGTAATTCCTTGTACACATTGGCTACTATAGGCACTTCATTGAAAACTTTTCAAAAATTGCCAAACCACTAGTGGAGCTTACAAAGAAGGATGTACTATTCAATTGGACCAAGAAATACAAATAAGCATTCCACCAACTAATGTAGAATCTCAAAGAAACTCCTATCCTACATTCTCTAAATTGATCTAGATCCTTTCACATCATGAGGAATGCATCCAATTACATATTGGGAACAATGATAATATAGTTGGAAGATAAAAAAGCATCCTTATTACATTCATTGTACAATAAGTATTATGGATGCACAATTGAATTACACCACCACTGACAAGAAGCTCATGATAGTGGTATATGCTCTAGAAATATTCAGGCACTATGTACTTGGATATCAAATCTTTATGCACAAAGGTCATAGTGACATCCATTTCCTAATGAATAAGCCAATGGTAAGCCCCCATGTCATACGGTGACTAGTGATTTTACAAGAGGTTGATCTTATAATGGTGGATAGGAAGAGAACCAAGAATGTGGTCGCTAATCACTTATCTTAGTTACAATGGGATAGCAAAGAGGATGAAGAGTATTTATTTGATCAATTCCTAGATGAACTCCTCTTTGTCAAATTCATTGATGTTTAGATGCCCAAGGGTACTAATTAGTACGATGAATTCCTCACTTACCTTCTCACTTAGGAGACTCTAGTGAAATGGGAACCCAAAAAGAAACAACAATTTCTTCACCAAGTTAAACACTACATGGAGATCCAAGGAAACTTTTATAAGGTTTGCACCAATGGCTTGGTGCAATGGTATATGCCTAATGCTAATCAAGTATGGATCCTCCATGACACCCACGAAGGTCCTTGTGGGGGCTATTATGTAGGCAAGAGAATGACCGTGAAGATTCTGATGGCAAGGTACTTCTACCAAACCACTTTCAAAGATGCTCATCATTTTTTCCATTCATGCAAATGTTGCCAAAGGGATGGAGGAATGACTATATGAATGGAATTTCCCTAGTAGTGGATCCAACCACTAAAGCCCTTCAACCTTTGGGACATCGAATTCATAGGACCCATCACTTCCATGTCAAATGGGAAGGCTTACATCATTATTCCTATTAAATACTACACAAAATGAGGCCGAAGCTATAGCCATTGATGATTTTTCATCTTCCACTATAGCACGGTTTATTCAAAAAAATGTCATAAACATGTTTGGTGTGCTAAGAGCACTTATCTTAGATAACAAAACTCACTTTACAATGTCTACTTTTCAAAAATTAATGCAACTCTTGGGGGTGCAACATAAACTTACAACCTCTTATTATCCCCAAGCTAATGAACAAGTTGAGGATACTAACAGGGAGATAACTAATATCCTAACATGAATAATCAACAAATATAGGGAGAACTAGGGTACCAAACTTAATGATGCTCTTTGGGCCTATAGGTCAACCTAGAAACTTCCTCTAGGCTATTCTTCCTATGAGTTAATGTATGGAATGTTACCCAAACCTACAATCAAAGCTAAACTCTATACACTTACAATAGCTTGTGAGCTTGATCTCAACATTAATCTAGCACAAAAACAATGCCTAATGATGCTTAATGTACTAGAAGAGAACCGACAAGTAGCCCTAATGATGAACGAAGTGCAAAAGGCATATTTCAAACAACATAATGATGCATAGATAAGGAGAGTTAAGTTTCAACATGGTGATAAGTTCTTTTACTAGAATCCCATGGATGTACCACAAAGCACTAAGTTTCAAACATTATGGAAAGGACCTTATATCATCCATGCAACTTCTCCTTCAAGAGTCATGATCATTTACCACTCTTTGAATCTTAACAAACATTTGTTAGTCAACATGCAACAAGTCAAGCTATTCCTGGAACCCAATGTAACCAACAACAATAGTAACAACTCAAATCAGGAACATGCACACTCTATTTTTTAGATCTCCTCCTATCAACTCAGTCAGGGGAGAGATGACCATCCAAACATAACATCCTCATGAGGTTCCCAATTCTTCACCTTTTTGTTTTACACTATTATTTATATGTTTTCCACTTTCTTATGTATTTTCTTGTTTATTTTATATATCTCTTTCATTATCCTTTCATTTTTATTTTTAATTAATTTCTCTTAGTTTATTAGAAATCTTAGATTTGATTATTACTACTGCAACTCTAAAAATTACAAGGGAAACCTATCAACATCATGACTGATTAACTAAATGACCATTTTTGTTTTTGGATTATGTAATCTACTAACACTCTGTCAACTTTTCTAGTGATATCAAGTAGTGAGATCATGACATCCATCCATTCTATCTATTCCATGGGTAATCAACATCCTGAAAGCATAAGGTTCTTTCACATTAAAACTTAATAATTAATCAACGATCTTAATACTCAACGAGTTGGAAAAGGACCAAGTGGAAATAGAATAGGGTGTGACCTCAAGGAGATTTAACATAGTTTCTTTCAACATCATTGTTAAGGTGCTACAATACTCCACTAGTACACCATCACTCCTACTATTGATCATAAAAGGAAGCACATGTTTGTATGGTGTGGTTCTTGTGAAAAAAAAAGAAGAGAGAGAAAAAAGTACATCCCTTTGAAAAAATAACGAGCTACAAGCATTGGTAATGGGGCTAGAAAGACATGTTATCCATGCTTGAAGGCACCCCTTTAACTAAGGCCCCATCTACTTCCTTCTCTTGGAGTGATGGTTATCCTTTGGAGCTATCCTAGACTTTCAAACAATGTCTATAGGGTATATGTTAATGCAAGGTCATTGAAAATGGAATGGACTTGGTCTTGACTTGGAACAAATGGGGATTAGATCATCTTACTCATGAATTCCACCAAGAGTCTTGTGTGACTAGGATAACAATGACCTCTTTCATATTCTCTCTTTATCATTTACTCATTCATGGTTTACCTCCTCACTACATCATATCCTAGGAAATTATTTCGCTTGTTGCTAGATCATATAAATCTTAAACCCCAGGTGTGGGATTTAACTTAATAATAAACATTCCTCATCCTTAGGATCCATGAATCCTCTATGATGAAGGTATGCAAGGGTACATTAGGCATCTACCTACTTTGAGGAGGACCCACTTACATTCCTTTGGTATCCCTAACATTAAATTTGATACCATAGGTCATTGGATTAATCCTTCATTTTGATAGCATCAAAAACATTGAGTTTTACTTTATTTGACATACCAATTTCATCTAAACTCTAATCTAATCACTTATCTCAAGAAAAACTAACCTCTTCTATGTTGTTATCATCATTTTGTGTCTTTCTAGCTTCCATCATGCTATTGTTTTATCTCAAAACTTGCCAAAATTCCTCCATTTTCACGATGCAATGTTGTGCTACAAATCATAGCATCGATGCAATCCTATTGATGTAGCATGAGTCAACATAGCCTCATTAACACATCGTAAAAAATCTATATATACAAGTGACACTTAGCTCATTTTGCATCATTTTTCCAAATAGCAAGAGGAGTTTTTGTCATTTTTAAGAGCCCAAGAACCTTCCAAGCACCCTAATTCTCAAACTACTAATCTAGTTTTACTCATTATTTGATCATCATGCTACTAGAGGTAAGCTCTACATCATTGGGGATAAAAACATTTGGTTTCCTACAAAACATTTTAAAATTATGTTAATCAATTAAAATAATATTAAATTATTTACCATAAAAAGGCTAAACCTAACAAACAAACTTTGATAGCTACTGAATAAAATAATATTAAAATGATACACATAACCAAGATCATAAACAAACATTCAAATGATTAACTTTTAGTACCTAATAACTAAAACATAACCCGATCTAATAAGAAAGGCATCGAAATAACTAAGGGTTGTAAAGTAAAGAGCTAATCATGGGTTATGTTTATGATCACAATTGGTACCAAGATAAGGACCACATGCGAGAGGATCCTTATAGCTTAGGGAAAATTAACCTAAAGGAGAAACTAGCCAACAACAACAACAACCACAACAACCCCAAGAGAAAGTAGTCGAGGCAAGTCACACCATAGGACTCCTTCAGGAGGAACTCAAAGTGGAATTTGTTAGATAGATTCTCACTATGGAGATAGACCAATCCAAGTAAGATGAGGCCCTTAGGCCAAGGTCTAGCCTAGAAGTCACCTTCATGAAGGCCTATTTAGAGTGTATCAAGACTAAGGAGGTCCAAAGTTTTATTCTTCAAGAGTTGAACTTTGAACCTTTCTTGGAGCTAGTGCTGGAGGAGGTCCACACATAATCATAGGGATCTCCCATATGGTCTGTTCTCTCCAACAGTGGAGAATGGTACATGAGGACTTACCTATTTTGAAACAAATGACCAGGAGATGCATTAGTGAACATCACCATATACTACTTAGTTAAGATGCTTAGGGAGGCCCTCAATTTGTCAAACATTAGGGCCAAGCTAGTTGAAGTTTCAACAAAGGTGAACCTAGAAGCTAAGAAAGAATGGATCCAATGATATTATGGAGTGAACTGTAAAGATTACAGTGCACTCAAAAAGGTGGAGTATGAATGTTTTAAGATTGTAACCTACCACCTAAACCCAATGGTGAGGCCCAACAAGGTAATAGGCTTATCCACATAGGCATGCACCGTTTTAAGTAAAAAATTTCCAATCAAATTTGTCCATCTCATTTTCCTAAAAATTGAAGAATGTTTTAAAGAGAATGAGAAGGAAATGAAGACACTCTCCTTTCCATGTCTCATCTACAATTTGTGCAAAAGGGGAGGAATAGCTTGTTATTCCACTGATATGTTCTACCATGCTCCTGTTGCATCATGGTAGGAGATGATGAAAGACAAGGTAACATCTAAGCTACAAGAAGAGGAGTAGCCAACACCACCACCACCTAAAACTACACTAGAGATGCTCGTAGCTGTAGAACAAATCAAAAAGCTTCAGGAGTAGTAGCTACAATAGCAATAAGGTTATGCAAGTGATGGGTAGCCATCTATCTACCATCCAAACATGAGCCATCTAAATGAGGTTGCAAGGACCATCAATTGGCTAGATAGTGAGACAACCTAATTATTCTCCACTCCAAGAGACTAAGCACCCACAAGGCCCAATCCAAGTACCTAAGAGATCATAGTGTTCATTCTTGGAAAAATGTTTCCTGAAATTTTAGGAAATGTTGCAGCTATATTTGTCATGTTAGAGGAAGGTGAGGATGCAACTATTCTAGTTATGTAGCACAAAGATCATGAGATGGTGATAAAGGTAGTGGTTGGTAGGGTTTTGAAGCTTTAAATGCTCCTATGATGGTTGTACTTGATATTATTGCCATGATAGACATCCATGCATTCACAGGAGCAGGAATTGGTTAGATGAGCATTGTCCAACATGAGGAGGTATTGGAAAGACTGATTTGAGCTAGGTAACCACTTTTAGAGATCTTTGATCTCCCAAATAAGATTACAGCAAACTAGTCACAACTACTCAAAACAAGGGGTAAGCTACTAATTATCAATGCATAACTGGAGAAGGCCACTGTAGCCAATCAGTGGTTGGCTACTAAAGTTGCTAAGCTGTGAGCCCATCTCTTCAACCCTACAATTCTTAGGCCAAAACTTACTAGAAATGAAGCATTCCAATAAATTTATCTAAAACTTCAAGAGGTTGAGAAGGCAAAGAAAGTGGTGATATTCAATGCATCCTGGTTAGAAGTCATGACTAACAACAATGATAAGTACTTGTCGTAGGTCTACAAAAAAAACCTTGGTCCTTACCAAGGATAACCAATGCTTGTAGAATGTTAAGAAACAAAAGGATCAAATGATCAAATTTATACATGAGCAGTAAGAGTAATTCGCCAAGGTAAACTTGGATCTAGGGAGGTTAGTAGTAGAAAACTGTAATCTCTCAATAAAGGAAGTCTAAACTCTTCACCAAAAGACCACAATTGAGGTAGTTTCCTTAAAGAATTAGGTTCTTAAGTTTAAACATGTGTAAAATCACTATAGGGACCAAGTTGAACTACTTAAGGAGGTCAATGAAAAGGAGATTCAATTAGTGAAGGCAATGATAAATGAGGCCCTCCAATAACTCAAACAATGAGGTGATGTATAGCAGCCCATCTTTGATGGACTAAATGCATATAACAAGGTAGAGACTCACCTAAAGGAGTTGCAAATTGAAGAGATGTCAAAATACATGGAGCTTACCAACCTTGCAAACTTGATGATGTGGATAGTAGGGAGGCCAAGGTTGAAGTTGGAGAAGTAGGTTATTAGTTCCTACTTCCTCTATGAGGCAGAATTCAAGCTTCACAAAGAGACCAAATAGAAGTTGAAGATAGTCAATGTGAAGCTTGAAGTTGTTAGAAGTAGATTCACTAATCATTGATCTGTTGCTGAGAAGATAGCAAGATGAATGAACAACTACCACAAACTACAGAATCTTGTGAAGATGTTCAACATAGAACATAAAACCTTCATAACCTAGTTTGTCAAGATGAAGAAATTATTTTTTTCAATGCCATGTTCGTGGGATATTCCTACATCGGCCCACATCAACAAAGCCATGTGGACTATCTAGGATCCATGAAGCAAGAAAGAGAAGATGAAAGCACTATTGTATGCTTTTAAAATTTAGGCAAAAGAAGGTTAACCTTAGCCTCTAGCAACACTAGGAGAAGATGAAGGACCATCCAAGCAACAAGAGCCTTCACCTATAGGAATTTTTTGATAATTCATCACATCTTTAGCTATCTTGCAAGAACCTGCTGAAATTTTGTAAAGTATCCAATTTTTTTTGTAATGGGCACTCATTTTTTAAAAATGTACAATTTGGCTCTTAGACTTAGTTAGAGTCAATCTATCTATCTTCTTATTAATACATTTTATACTTTCCAAATGTTTTAAGAAACTCAATCCTACTTATGTTCACTTGAGGATAATTTTTTAGTCAGTCATGGAGGTATGATGAAACATCAATAAGACAAGCTACATCGATGCATGGTAGGATGCATTGATGTAGATACATTGACATTGATCTAGTCATTACCTATATAAATATGCTTATCCCACATATTTATGACACCTTTTCAATCATAGAGTTTGCTAAATTCTTGCAGTTTCTTCCTTCTAGAGTTAGCATATTTTCCTTTGAGTGATCACAACATAGATATATGAGATTGTACGAAACTTTATTCAAGTGATCATGTATCTAGACACACTGGCATGATTGACAATAAAATCAAGATTCCTACATCTATTGTAGCACTAAGAATAGTTTACCATTTTCTTTCAATACTTTACTTTATACACAATTTACTTCCATGTTCTTAGTTAATTAATATGATTAATCATAAGCATGTGAGTATGACCACTTTGAACATAATGTACTAATGCTTGGTAATCCCAATAGTTAATACTTGGTATGCCTAATAGGATACACTAGGTAACCCAACAACATTAGTATAAGTTCAAGATGTGTACGGAAAAGAGGGAACATTTACTTCATGTTAAGTTAGCTAACATAGGAATTAGTTATTCAATTTAATTACCAAATCTTCATTTTATTGTTAAGTAATTAGGAGAATATATAATAAAATAATTATAAGAAATACACATCTTATGTCTTAACCATACGTACAATTAAACACAAGTATGGATTAAGAAGATAAAAATTCATAACTCCATGATTCACTATTAGTTATTCAATTTAATTATCAAATCTTCATTTTATTGTTAAGTAATTAGGAGAATATATAATAAAATAATTATAAAAAATACACATCTTATGTCTTAATCACGCTTAACCATATGTACAGTTAGACACAAGTGTGGATTAAGAAGATAACAATTCATAACTCCATGATTCACTATTAGGAATATTGGCTACTTAGGTATCTAAGTCTACAAAATTCAACTGGATCACTCATGAACGCTTGTGATTTGTATGGTTGGGCATAGGGGATACCTACTACTCATCATTATTCATTAAATAGACTAAGCTAGAAGAAGTGATGATGACAATATCACCCTAGAAGTGTTAAAGGCTTATGTGGAAGAATGGGTCAATATTCTATCAAGGATTCTAAGTTCAACATTTGACATGTTGGATAGAACCAACTTGACCTTGGAGGAGATAGAAGAAAGAATACTAGAAATGTATTTTACTTTATCCTATAGAATGACAAGCAAAACTAACAAGCTATGTGTTTTAATTTTGTATGTAGACCCTAGATAAAGTAGCCAGAAATTAGTAGAAGAACCTACTTCTATGCAAATTAATGGGGAGAAAGAAATAATGCTACTTTTGATGTTTAAAAGTCAACTTTTCATGTTTCACTTATGTTTGATAAAGAAATAGAATTCTTTGTAAATCATCAAGTATGAATGATGTTTCAAGAAATAAGACATCACATCGAATACTATGGTATGTACAAGTTGTAAGCAATTTATTTTTGGAAATAAAAATTGTTGTTTTCACATCATTTCATGTTAACCATCTTCATGTTATGATAGTTACAAAAATAATATGATATAATAATGTTAAGTATTCACTTATTACTTTAACATTACCTGTTAATAATAAGTGATGAATAAAAGACTATAATAAAGATTTGACATAAAAGTTAAATGTGATTCCTAATAGGCATTAGTAGATATCTACCAATTGGAAAAAGTGATAAATAAAGACAATATTTAACATAGGAAAGCCATTGTGTAAATGATGTACAATGTTAAATATAATGACATGCTATAAGTTTATTATATGAAAACCATCATTATGCGTTATCATGATCATGAAAATGACATAGAATATTAATGTTAAAGCAGTTACTATTTATCATTTCATGATAATAACAAACTATAGGAAAGAAAAACAAAAATATTCCTAACAGGTATTAGTAGATATCCACCACTTAGAGTAAGTGGCAAACAAATTAATTTTAGTTATTCTAGAACTCAGGTGTCTAACATTATCATATTAGTAATGCATTTTTGAGCAATTTCATGAGAAGAACAAAGAAAATTTCTTTTTAAGTGAGGATATGTCAAGTTCTCCAAAGACTAAATAAAAAAACTCAATGTCAGAGATAAACTCATTATTCACATCTATTAGATCTATCACAATAGCAAAATTTCTAGAAGCAAAAGTGACTATAGGCTTACCTACAAATTTAATTTTGATGTTAACTAGCTCGTAACTAAGCTAATAAGGTCAGGCTTCATGATACAATTAATAAATACTTAGAATTTTCTTGTCAACTAAGATGATTATCTCATAATTACATAAAGAAATATGTATCTCTTAATGTATAAGAGACAACATTACATGATGCACAGCTAGCCAAGGACATCCTAGTATTCTATTCATACTAGGACATTCATGTATGATCATGAAAAGGGTTTCAAGCTATATAATATTACCTACTATGAATGGAAACCTAATGAAACATTTAACTTCTACTCACATACTATTAAAGCAAATGATATTAGTGCAAATTTCATTCAAAGTTACCTATTTATGGAGAATAAGACACTTGATAAAAGCTCATGTGATCATGTTAGATCCAACGCCATTATCAACATGTATTTGTGGAAGTGAAGCTTCAAGTGATACTTTGAAGGTGATGTAGAGTGGTTGCTAACAAATATCTACTTTCTTCAAATTAATCTTAATGTTCTTACCGTAGAAGTTTTGAAAATCTAATCCATAATGAGGCACTTGAAAGAAGGATGATATAGCCTTTATCTAAGTAGGAATATTACTTGGAATCATAATTCTCTTATGAATATCATATAAAGTTGTATGATGTTCTTTAAAGGTTACTAGGAGAACATACTAAGGTAAGTTAATAATCTTCAAATGGATGATCGTGGTCATTTACTTTAAGACCTTATTATCTATAGGCTAAGATGCCCATGGAACTGATGCCACTGTGATTGGTTGTATGGGATTAGATGAAGGTGGGAGTTTGCTTAAAGGAGTAGTCTCCTATTATTATTAGAAACAAACATTCTTGAAGGTTTTATAAGGTTTCTTTTATGCATCAGTAGCTTTCTTCTTCTGCTTGATTAATCATAACTCATTAGTCTACTAGCTATGAGTAAGAATTATTACCTAAGGTGATCGAAAATGATGAGTGGATTTTTAAGATATAGTAGGTGAAGAAGTATTTTGAGATTTAGAATGGTATGAAACTGGATGAAAGAAGGAAGGATGAATGGATTAAGTAATGGAAGTATAGTGATGGAATTGGCTAATAGCATGAGATATAGCTAAGCTTTAGTTATTTTGAATAGCATGAATGTGATTGGAAGATGAGGGAAAGTATTTTGGCTTAGATGAAGTGGTAGTATAGTTAGGAGCTTTGTATTTAAACTTGAAAGTTGAAATAGTGTTCCAACTTCCAAGGGGTTCTAAAATACTTCCATATACTAGTTGTCCATATGCATAGTAGATAGCTCACTTTCCACTACTATCTTACCCTTATCTATGAGATCCCAGATATCATCTTTCAAATTCCTATAGTTATCTATGTCATGACTAGTAGTAGTCTCACAATAGTAGCAATACTTCCGATAGTCATGCTACTTAGACATCTTAAGGTTACCTTCTTGTCTCTAAGAAGGATCCATTACTATGAGCTAAATGTAGTGCTAGTGCACTCTTGCTTAATTAGAAAATTGCTTCTTCTTAAGGTGGTCATCACTAAGAAGGTTGTTAAGAAGTAGATAGTATCTCATAGATATCATTGTGTAGTAATCTCTATTTCTTTAACGTTTGTGTTTCTAAGTTGAAGCATAAGTAGTTGAGGAAGCATTATTTTATTTCTTAAAGAAAAAAACACCCTAAGAAGTTGAATGTTCCTTCTTTTATTTTGGAGCCTTGTTAGCTTTGTTGCAGATTAACAGGAACTCTTAGTTACCACATTAAAAGCATATTCTTTAATACTTCTAACAACTAGAAAACTATCACTCAGAGAATGAGGCTTAGGATAAGCCATTCTTTTCTAATTGTAGTTAATTAATATAGCTTTAAAGATGTCCTATAAATGAAATTCCACCAAATGATATGATAGTTTAGTTGATGCCCTCGTTCATCGAGATATAAACTTGTCAATGGGTTCATTTCAATCTTGTTTAATGGCAATAAAAGACATAACACTTATACTAAGAGGAATATTAAACTTAAAGAATTCAATGAAGATTGCAAGTAGTTGCTCTAGAGAGGTAACAAAACCATGAGATAAGGATATATATGATTACAAAGCTCTTCAAGAGAGAAAGTTAAAAAACATCTTAGCATAATGTGAGGATAAGAGGTAAGAAGCATACATTCATTCTTAAATCTAACTACATGATTCATGGGATCCCTTGTTTCATCATTTTATTTTATGAAAGATGGTAGTACAATTCCCTTAGGCAAGACCAAAAATAAAATAACATAGCTTATAAGATCTCATAGAACCTAATTCAAGGAAATAGGAGGATTTTCTTACATATTCAATGCCTTGGCTACTTTGTCTTCAATCCTTTAGAGATGAAGCATAATATCATTGAGTAATGCTAATAGCTATAGATCTATTTTGAGAGAGTAGAAGGCAAGTTGAGCTACAGTAGTAAGAGATGATGTCAAAGAGGGATGCATGTACGAGATGGGTCTGAGGTAGTAGGAGTGGGAATACACAATGAAACTAAACTAGATGGCTATATAGGAAAAGAGGATACATTAATAGGTTTAGGCATATTGCATAGCAATGACATAGTAGAAGTAGGCAGTGGAATGGACTGAGAAAGAGCTATGGTAAGTTATGGTTGAGAAATGAAATATGTAGAACCAAAAGGTAGGATAGAGGACTAGAAGATGGAATGAGGATTTATGATGTTACTAGGATTAAACAAATAGTAAGAAAAAGGAACAAAACTCACAAGAAAACTAAGTGGTTTTATACTCGAAGGAACAAATCCAAGTGAATAACTCTATGAAGATGTGATGTTGATGTTAAGGATATGATATGATAGAGGATTATTTTTGTGGTTGTTTTTTATCTTTGTCTATCTAATGAATATCTGATTCAGAGGCTATACTTACTCTCCTTCCTCTAACAGTAATGTAAAGACCACAAGGTTGATCCAAGATTGTTCTCATTCTAGCCTCTTTGATCTTTAGGTGTATCTTTTCTTGCTCCACGATTAAATCTACAATTTCCTTTGCTTCCCCATGATCCAATTTAATTAGAATGATATGGATTAGAAAGAAAACATGAAAGATCATTAGCTCATTCATATTCTTCCATGAGTTTGAACACGTCTGGTGTGAGTAAGTAGCTAAGATCTCATTTGGCATAGGCTATCTTATAGTCCCTTAAGCTTAGCCCTTCTAAAAATCCCTAATTTCTTATTAGGTTAATAATCTTCTGAAGTTTGAAGAAACCTAAATTAGAAGATGATGCCATAGTTTTGATTATGTTGCAAAAGTAACTATTACTTCATATGACTATTATTAGAGCTTCTATTTTTTTCTATAAATAGATTACAAGTTAAAATAGGGTGTGAGAATTCCCTATTCAAAGAAAACATAAAATTCACCAAAAAAAAATTCACAAAATAGGTTATGTAGAATGTTTATAGTCTTTATTCTAAACTTTGGAGTTACATACTTACTCAAATTATTTTCAAATTTTTATTTTAGCATTATTCTATTCTATGTTAAACCATGACTTCACCATAACTCATGATTAACATAGAAACATTTCTAAGAGATCACAGGCTCACCACAACTTGTGGTAAGTAAACATAACCTTTCCATGGCCCATTGTTAGATACCATGACTTATGGTGCACTCATGGTCTAAGATTTTAATAGTATCATGATTCATGACCCACTTGTGGGACTAAATTTAAAGGATAGAAGGTAGCATGGATGCCAAAACATTCACCATGATCTAACCATGACTTGTGGCTAGTTTTTGGTTTGTTTAGAGTTCATTTTTCTTTTTTTTTAATAGACCAAAAATCATGATGGGTTTATGGTAAAACAACACAACTTGACCATAACCAGTGGTTAGTTACTATGATTCTTGGTAAAATATTATAACTCACGAAATTGCAAATAACTTTTCTATCACTTGTGGTCAACTCATGGTGGCCAAAGTTACCTCCAAATAATTTGATATTTTTGCTATAGTATGCTCAAAGAGACCTCATTTTACTACTCACTTCTGAAAAATATTAACAATTTTAGATAATAGATATGTTAATGTTAATTGATAATTTTATTTAGTTCTAACAATATATTTTGGATTATGGACCCCATCTTCCAACATGTTTTGAGTGACACCAAGATTATTTTCTTTACTATGAAGGTAGTCTAATTCTTCTTGCATATGTTTCAGGAAGATTTAGGTTAGAAACTCTAATGAAATTTCTTGGGATTGATGCAGATGTTCAATTAGAGTGTGTAGTGAAAGAATTAATGTTTCAAAGATCTTTTGTAGATAAAAGAATTAACCATTATTGTATATTGGAGTCATATAATGGATTTTTAAAATGGTCCATGGTTCTACCGATTATATCTTCTATAACTTGTGTATAAAGGATTTATACTTAAGATGTTGAAATAACATTACATGCATTTTATTAAGTGTTTTATTCTTTATGGTTTATTGAAGTATAAGATTTCATACTTGGTATATTAAAGCCATTTATGATTACTTTTTGGATTTTGATTTTTGCATATGGAACATATGGATTTATAAGAAATTTAATAATGTTCCTTAAGTGGTTTTATAAAATTATCTAGTTAATTTTATGCTATGACAATTTCATATCAAAGCCTAGCTTTAGATCACTAATTAGAGTTTCATTTAAGTTTTTACAATTGACATCAAAGGAAGATAATATGAGAATGAGCTTTTAGAGAAAAGTATCAAGTTCATGAGGTAGGATTATGATTTCTTATGATGCTTCCAACATTATTTTGGATATCCATGTTGTAAGGATATGTTTTTTTATAGTAAGTTATTTTAACATAGTGGTAGATATATGGAATAAACATTTATATTATAAGAAAGTATATTTCTAGATAATAAGTGATGAGACGTGATTCGCATGAGCTNATAATGAGTATGACTTGATTACGAGCATCTAAGGATGTGTACGGATAGTCAAGGAATCGGCTGCTCATCGCATGTGATATGAGTACGACTTGATTACGAGCATCTAGTGTGACTAATTGGTAACCCAATGGCGTATCTAGGATCTACGCTTGGTAATCCCAGTCGTAGTCCCAAATGTGTACGATTAGTCAAGGAATCAGCTGCTCATCGCACTTAGGCTAGATAGATTCTCTCAACCCTTTCCTCCTAGTTAAGTGCCTCAGTACGACCACTTCGAGCACGTGCGTTATGTGCGGTGATCCCAGCAACGATTAGCATTTGGTAGCTATGGTTGCATCGGTTTAGGATGTGTACGGTGAGTGGGAACAGATGCTGATGCTAGGTAATTTAGACTTAGTCATTAGTTAGAGTTAGTTCGTTTCTCAACCCTTCACCTCGATAGCACAGAAGAAAAACATAAAAGACCATAAAAATCATATACCTCGGACTTATTTAACCATACATCGTGACAACTACAAGTAAGTCTAGGAAGACAATGAATGATTAACCCCAAGTGTTCCATGGGGCGTGTAGGCACTTAGTCTATAGAGTTCGACCGGATCGCGTGTGCTACGCTTGTTTCATATGGTTGAGTGTAGGGGTACCTCGCCACTCATCATTGGCATCGTTGCCGGGAACTAACTGTTTGTGTGCCAAATAGAACATAAAGGATATCACTCACATCGTTGGGAGCCTAAATGAACCTTCGGGTTAATCAAGATAAAAATTTTATAACGGTAAAATTAGCACACCGATAACAATGTCTTCTTCTCATAAGAGCAACTCACCGCCTAAGGGCCATACATGAGACAGTCGGCAACATAAAACACATAGCCGAAATCAACCAAGTCCTAAACAATACAAGATAGTTTATACTCATCCCGATGAGTATATTCCAAACTTTACCTTTATCCTCCATCAAGACGAGCAGCTGCGATGGAGAGATTTGCAAGGTAACATCGTGTTACCCCCAGATCGATCAGTCTCTCACATGCTTTTCCATGCCTTGGCACAAATAGGCATGATTGAATTATATGCTGAATATGTTGTGGAAGACTTTGACATGAGGTATTATCATCCCACAGAAGCACAACGTATGAGGGACTCAAGGCAGGAGAGTCAACATACACTGTTGAAGGGCAAAGGTTTGCACGTCCTTAGCGAAATAGGAGATGAGGAACCCCTTATAATGGGTTCTTTAGCAAATGATGTTCCCCCTCCTAACGATGGTGAGGAGGTCAGGTATCAGAACCTATGATCAACAATACATGACGATGGTTTTGATGCCCATGAACACCAACTATACACAGAGGGAACAACCACTCATGCTAAGGACGAGCACTTAGATCGTCACCACGAGCGGGGCCATAGCAGCCAAAGAGAAGGTAAGAAACATCATCATGGTGATGGTTCCCCTTCTTCTTCCCCTTCTTCACATCACTCACCCTCTCCTTCCACATTTGGGCACAACCATCATGAACACAACGGAGAGGATAAAGGTAGACAAAATGAGAGACCTCGATAGGAAAGTCAAGAGAGAGGACAAGGGTAAGGACGTAGGGAGAGTAGGGAACAATGTAGACATCACAGGTGTCATGAAAGAGATGATCATGATGAGCCCCTACTCGCAACCTGAAGTATGCTTGACATAATAGAGGGAGTTAGGATTCCCACAAGGCATTTAAAAGATAGTCGGATCAAACGTTTAGACATGAACAATATCCCACGATTTGAAGGGGGATACAACGCTGATCTGTAAAATTGCAGAATGTAGAAAATGAGTGGCAAACACTTAAGTTGTTCCCAAGGACAGTCACCAAAGAAGCAGAGAGTTGGTACCGGTCCTTAGAACTAGAAACCATCAGGAGGTGGAGTACGATGCTAGAACTGTTCAACGAAAAGTATCAAACGTACTCTAGAGTGTCCAATTTGTGTAAGCAGATCCAAGGTTGGAAACAAGGTACTCATGAACCCTTGGATGCTGCCATGACCTGCTACTATACATTCTTACATCGTTGCCCGGGCCATGGGTACGCTCAGAGGAATCAACTTTGCCACATTGTGGATGGGCTAAGGCATGAAACTAGAAGAACCCTTGGGACTTATGCCCAAGGGAGACTCTCACAACTTAGCGTCCATGAAGTACATTGCTTGTTGGAGCAAGTAGCAAAAGAAGAAGGTGAGCTATGAAAAAGGGAAAGTGCAGAAGAATACAACCGTGACCCCTCTCTTCGAAAGAAGGGAGTGAAATTTTGTGATGAAAAGGATGAGTCACCAATCGAAGAGTTGGTGAACAGAAAGACCTTGCCACTTCAAAAGCTCATAACAAAAATAGCGGCTAAGGTAGATGACGTATGGAGTTCCTTAGACTCTAAAATTGAAATTGTTTTAAAAATTGTAGAAGAGTCTAAGGTAGAACAAAGTAGTGAAAAAGGTAAGACAAAGTGGAGAGATTTAGGCCTTGCACATAACAAGGGTAAGGGGAAAATCACTAACTCCAATGTGGATGTGGACTCTGACACAGACGATGATGATGGATGTGAGATCTACCAATATGACCATCCTAAGGGATGTTGTCCAATTATCTCACATCTACAGGAGTCTGGGGTGTATGCACTTAATCCAAGACTCAACCAATGGCAAACACCCCGTAGGTTACCTTATCCCCAAGGTAACCCAAGGTAGTTCCACCAACCATTAATGCATTATCCAAGTGAAACTCCACCACAACCCATCGGACAGCATCAGCAGTGGCAATACCCACAGTCATGGGGGATGCCATCACCGAAACATCAGTACCCTTATCGACAACCTGACCCTTATGGATATTATGTGCAGCAGCCAATTTCTCCAAGTGACTCTATGAGTCACACAACCCCCCACCATCACTACCAAGTTCGGGACTACTTCAAAAGGATCCCTTCTCCTCCAGGAGATACTCCATACCCACACCATCCTCCAAATCCATCTGCGCCTCTTCCACAAGTAGTTCCCATAACGCCTCCTGCTCCAACAATGCAAGGGGAACTTCCTACCAAATAGCAGCAACGTCACGCTACGAGAGCTGTAAATATTCAACCTACTACTGGTTCTGACAACTGTAAAAAGAGAAGACCCTTCTTCAGAACCAAAAGCCCAGACAAACTCTTGCAACAACAAGCGGTTGGGCTCATGTACACTCCTCCACCATCTAACACTTTGGAGCACCCTTCAGTCCAACAGAGCTTAACACATACGGTTATGTTAATGCATACCGTAACCGATTGGATCAAGGTAGGCCACCTTCCTAGGAAACTAACTGATCCTGGAAGCTCCTTAATCTATTTACAAATCGTCGAGAATGCACCACATAAGGCTCTTCTTGACTTAGGTTGCAGAGTCAACCTAATTTCATGAGAGATGTATCACGCCTGGAACCAACCCCAACTTAAGAAGAGCAACATTCAACTAGAGCTGGCAGAGCAATCCATCACCATTCCCTTGGGATTGGTGGAGGACATCATTACCACTGTGTGTGGTTGGTCTTACCCAGCTGATTTTTTCTAGTGATTGAAGTCAACAACAATGAAGGGGACTTACCAATTATAATGGGAAGGGCATGGCTAAGTACAGTAGACGCATGCCTTAGGATCCGCAATCTTTCCTTGGAAATTTCTAAGATAACATTTATGGAAAGATCGAGAAGAGGAAAGTTCCATGCATCACATACAGTGATTCATCGGATGATGACATGGAGGAATTGCCTCCATGTAATAGGTGTGCCCTTGAAACTCTGCAACAAAGATGCCTGTATGTAGCAACCACACAACCAGTAGTAGACACCCCGTGGTCGACAGCTACTTGAAGGAGCAACCAAATATGCATGGAACGGACTGAGGAAACCCAAGCCCATAACAAAAGCATATATACATTGGAATATGAGCATCACCAACTTCCACCCCTTAATCTAAGATCATCAATTGGGAGAAGTTGGGCACTTCTTAAAAATTCAAACAAGCGCTCATTATTTTGAATCTCTCCCTTTCCACTTAGTCATGGGGGAGATGGCCACCTATGCTAATCATATGGAGCCCTCAGTTCTTTTTACGTTTTTGTTTTACAATGTTTTTTTCTTACACATTTTTGTTTTACAACTTTCTTTAACTTTTCTTATTTTTTGTTTTACAACATCGTTCTACTTTTCATTTGTGTGTGGGTGTGTGTGTGTGTGTGTGTGATCCACCTTGTAAGTTTGTCACCCAATAAGTGTTCGAGATGATGGTATGAACTGTTTTCATATTGATTGCTCATGTTTGGTTTTTATCTTTAAGTCACAATGTTGATACTAAGATATGTTTCTTTTGATATGGCAGGCAATGAGACCACTTCATCCAACCATCCACCAGCTTCTATGGTCTCTCTCAACTTGGAAATGTATAGTCCCCTTCTAATAAGAACTTAAACGAATTGGTGACTAGGCATTTCTCAAACTAAGGAAGGACTCAACAATTGAAAAGGGTGTGACTTCAAGGGAACTTGATGCTTTTGTGTTGGTCGTTCTCTTGGGTTCTTGGATGTTTTCTTTTTGAGTTTTTCTTGTCGTTTCGATGTCTTTGCATGGTGTGGTTCTCATGCATAAAAACACAAAACGAAAAAAAAAACTAACTAAGTGAGAATTCAAAGCACACCCCTTAGATGCAATAAACTTGGGCTACAAGCACTGGTTATGGAACCAAAAGTGTTCCCTCTAACTAAGGCCCTTCTCACTTCCCATTCTCTCCTTTTTTCCGTTGGAATGGTGGTGACTCTTGGGGAAGGCATCCTTATTATCCAAGTGGATGGTTTAGCTGAATGCATTGATGCGGAGTCATTGGATGTGGTTGGTTTGAGGCTAAACTTGGAATGGGATTTGCTAAGTCACATTAATCATGCAACACACAAGGGGCTGTACACCACCTTGTTCTTGGGATTCCATTCCATCCTTTTCTCTCCACCCTTCTGTCCATTGTTCACCTCATTGCCAGTTGTATCATTAGTGTATATTTTGGTAAATACATTGTTTTCTTTTTGGTAAATTCTTATGGTTAAGACTTTAACTCTTGTTTCAAATAACATTCCCAGAGCCTACGGACTCTTTGAATGTGGGTTTGTCAGGGCATTAAGGGCATGAGCCTGCTTTGGGGAGGACCCACTGACATTCCTATTTGGAGCATTAGTTAAATTCTTTCCCTTAACATTTTGCAATTAATTTTATTTTGTTCATTTCCATCCTGACATCCATTTCATCGATGTCATAGTTGTCCCTTTTTATCTATCTTTCTTACTCCTTTCCTTTCTCCATTCTAACGCTACCAGAGGTTCGCGATTAGTCATGGGGGTACAGGGCCTGTTTTTTTCGATTTTCTCCTAGCCCCAAATTTTTTGATTTTCTTCCTAACCCCTACACCTTCGGTAGTCATCATTACTATATCTCCCTATCCATATCATCCATACCACAACTTAGCCAATGAACGTACACCAAAGCAAGGTATCAATTACATGATGATTCATTTACCCTTGCTAATATAAGATTATGTTATGTGTGCAGATGGCGATCATGCAATAATGGACCAGATTTGGAGGGAACACATGGAATGGAGTAGCGCTGGAGGCAGCTATGCAAGGAGCAAGATCGATGGTGCGCTTACTGACGAAAAACGGAAGGCGCAATCTTGGCATTGGCAGCAACAACACTTCTTTCTCTCTCTCTCTCTTTCTTTCTTTCTTTCTCAGCTACCAACTAAGGCCTGATGTCATTGTAATAAGGTGTTCACCCTTGTTGTCATGAACACCAGTTTTGTCAAGTCTTGAAATGATGATTCGTTCACATGTCATCCCATTAGTTCCATTCCCCTCAATAATTCCATACCTTCCCGATATTATTGTAAGGAACTCAATGACGAGTTTTCATTCAATCATGGGGGTTTTTCTTTGGAACTCTTCGACATTTTTGGAATAGACTTTATGGGGCCCATTACACTAATGTCCAATGGAAAAGCCTATATCATTGTTGCTATTGACTATCTAACAAAATGGAGTGAATCAGTTGTTGTAATAGATTGTACATCATCCATAGTTGCACGATTTGTACAAGAACAAGTTGTAAATAGGTTTGGTGCACTTATCTTCGATAATGGAATGCACTTCACAGGTGCAACCTTTCGGAAGTTAATGCAACGCTTAGGGGTCGAACACAAGTTGACTACACCTTATCACCCCCAAGCTAATGGCCAAGCTGAGGTCACTAATCAGGAGATTACTAAAATACTAACAACAACAATTAGCAAATATAGGCGAGATTGGATCACTAAGTTGAACAATGCTCTTTGGGCATACCGCTCCACGTGGAAACTTCCTACAGGCTACTCTTCCTATGAGTTAGTGTACAGAAAACTTCCAAAGCTTTCGATTCAAACCAAGCTCCATACATTATCCATGGTATGTGACCTCCACCTTGACCTTGATCTAGCACAAAGACAAAGATTGACAACTCTAAACGTGCTAGATGAAAATAGATTGGTTGCCCTGTCATCAAATGAGTTGCACAAAGCACATAACAAGCAATGTCATGACTTAAGAATTTGAAAGGTTAAGTATCAACTAGGAGATAAGGTCCTCTACTGGAACCCAATGCATGTGCCACAACACACAAAATTTTAGACATTATGGGAAGGCCCTTACATCATTCACACAACCTTTCCCTCAGGAGCCATGACCATATACAAACCTGAAAGCCCCGATAGGTGCTTATTGGTCAATGTGCAACAAACCAAACCTTTCCACGAACTTAAAATAGCCAGTGCACATAACACCTCTAAAAGAAGATGACCTCGCTCACTATTTTGGATCTCCCCTTTTCAATTCAATCATGGGGGAGATGGCCACCTATGCTAATCAATTGAGGCCCTCAGTTCCTTTATAAGTTTTTTTTTACACATTTTTGTTTTACAAATTTCTTAACTCTTTTGTTTTTTTGTTTTACAACATCATTTATATACTTTTCCATTTATTTGTGTGTTTGTCTATTTGGTTTCTTTTGGTTAAGTTTTTCACTTAATAAGTGCTCCATTGATGGTAGTATGAACTGTATTCCATTGATTGCTAATGTTTGGTTTTTACCTTTAAGTTATGATGTTGATACTAGGGTATGGTTCTTTTGATATAACAGGCAATGAGTTCACTTCATCCATACATCCATAAATTTCTATGGTCTCTCTCAGCCTGGAAATGTACAATCCCTTTCTAAATAAGAACTTTCAACGAATCGGTGACTGAGTATTTCTCAAACTGAGGGACTTAAGGATTGGAAAGGGTGTGACTTCAAGGGGATTTGATGCATTTGTGTTGGCCATTCTCTTGGGTGCTTGGATGTTTTCTTCTTGAGTTTTCCTTCCCATTCTGACATTGCTCCATTATCGGGAAGCTGAGCTAATAAAAATAACAAAGTCTTTGCATGGTTTGGTTCTCACGTATAAACACATAAAACAAAAAAAAATAAAAATAAAAAGAAGAAGAAGAAGAGAAAGTGAGAATTCAAAGCACACCCCTTAGACAAAATAATCCCTTGGGCTACAAGCATTAGTTATGGAACTCCAAATAAAAATTTTCCCTCTAACTAAGGCCCTTCCTCGCTTCCTATCTCATCTTTCACTTCGTCAAAATGTTGGTGACTGTTTAGTGGAGACATTCTTGTTACTTCAAGAGGATGGATCGGCCAAATGTATTAATGCAAAGTCACTAGATGTGATTTGTTGAGTCCAGATTTGGAATGGGATCTGCTAAGTCACATTAACCATGAAATACACAAGGGGCTATACACCACCTTGTTCTTGGGATTCCATTCCATTCTCTTCTCTCTATCCTTCTCTCCATTGTTCACCTCATTGCCGGCTGTATCAGTAATCCATATTTTGGGCGACGCATCATTTTCTTTTTGGTAAACTCTTAAGGCTAAGATGTTAACTCTTGTTTTCAAATGACATTCCAAGAGCCTACAGACTCGTTGAATATGGTAATGTCAGGGAATTAAGGGCATGAGCCTACTTTGGGGAGGACCCACTGGCATTCCTATTTGGTGCATACGTTAATTTCTTTCCCTTCAACATTTTTTCATAACCATTTATTTTGTTCATCTCCATCTTTGACATTCATTTTATCAATGTTGCTGTTGTTTCTTTTTCTTTATCTTTCTTATTCCTTTTCTTTTTCCATTCTATCGCTACTGGAGATTCGCTCTCAGTCATGGGGATCCTGGTCCAATTTTTTCGATTTTCTCCTAACCCCTATACCTACATCTTCAATAGTCACTAATATTATGTCTCTTGATCCATATTGGCCATATCACAACTTAGCCAATGGAACTTACACTGAGGCAAGGTATTAACTGCATTGTGATTCATTTACGCTTGCTAATAAACGACTATGTTGTGTGTGCACATGGCAACCATATAACAACGGATTGGATCTGGAGGAAATACTTGGAGTGGATCAATGCTGAAGTAGTTATCCAAGGAACAATATTGATGGTGTGCTTATGCATGGACAACGAAAGGCATAATCTTGGCGTTGGCAGCAGACTTCTTCTTTTCTCTCTCTCTTCTCTCAGTTACCAATAAGGCTTGATGTCAAATGTATAAAGTGTTCACTCTTGTTGTCATGAACACTAGTTTTGTCATGTTTTGTAATGATGATCCGTTCACATGTCATCCCATTCAATAATCTCATACCTTTCCAATATTTTGTAAGGAACTCGAGGATGAGTTTTTATTCAATCATGGGGGTCTAATGGGACACGACATCACATGGGCCACGATATCGCGTACGTGATATTGCATCATTCCTCACGATATTGCATACGCGATATCGCGTCCCGTCGCAAGTTCTATAAATAAGAGGCAACTTTCCCTTATTTCTTAATCTAGATCTAGACCCTTAGCAAAACTCTGGTAGTTTTACCTCTCCATAGATAGAATAATTTCCATGTGCCCGTAGTAGGAGTCCCAAAGTGAACGAATCTTTATTCGAGCAAATATTGTACTTGAGCACACGTTTGTGTACGGAAATAAAGATGAACTTTTGAATAAACCTTGTAGTGCATGGACTAAGCTAAATATGACTTTAATTAATGTTATTTACTACTTTCCTAATTAATCTCTCTTAACCCTCAACACTCCTAGTTAAGTGCATTCAATATGACCGCTTCAAGCACGTGCGTTACACTTGGTAATCCCAATAACGAATAGCGTTTGGTAATCCTAGAAGGTTGCATTGGCTCAGGGTGTGAACGGCAAGTGGGATGGATACTGATGCTAGGCATTAGAACTTAGTCTCTTTACCCTTCCCTCATTAGCATAGGCGATAAAAGAGAAAAGATATAAAAATCACATACCTTAGACTTACTTAACCATACAACCATGACAAATACAAGTAAGTCTGGGAAGACAATGAATAATTAACCTTAAGTGTTCCATAAGGTGTGTAGGCACTTAGTCTACGGAGTTCAACCGAATCACACGTGTAACGCTTGTATTTGTATGGTTGAGTGTAGGGATACCTTGCCACTCATCACTTGGCTACAAAGTATTTGTGTACACAAATCATAATGCAATCTGCTTCCTCATGAATAAGCCAATGGTGAGACCTTATGTCATATGGTGGCTCGTGATCTTGCAGGAATTCGATCTCATAATGGTAGATCGAAAAGGGATCAAGAATGTGATTGTTAACCACCTCTCTTACTTAATATGGGATAATAAAGAGGAGGAGAGCTCACTCTCTAATTAGTTTCTAGATGAACTTCTCTTTACAAGAGCAATAAATGAATGAATGTCCACAGAAACAACATGATACAATGGCATCCTCACTTATCTTCTTACTCAGGAGATGCCACAAGATCTTGAATTTAGAAAGAAGCCAAAATTTCTTCATTGAGCCAAATACTTTATCGAAATCAACGGACACCTCTACAAGGTGTGTGCTGATGGCCTAATTCGTTGGTGTGTCCCTGATGAAGATCAACTGCACGTTCTTGATGGCCACTATGCAAGGAGACACATGGCCATAAAAATCTTGATGGCAGGATACTATTGGCCTACAATCTTTAGGGATGCCCACCAATTTGTCAAATCTTGTGAATGTTGTTAATGANACTAAGCTAAATATGACTTTAATTAATGTTATTTACTACTTTCCTAATTAATCTCTCTTAACCCTCAACACTCCTAGTTAAGTGCATTCAATATGACCGCTTCAAGCACGTGCGTTACACTTGGTAATCCCAATAACGAATAGCGTTTGGTAATCCTAGAAGGTTGCATTGGCTCAGGGTGTGAACGGCAAGTGGGATGGATACTGATGCTAGGCATTAGAACTTAGTCTCTTTACCCTTCCCTCATTAGCATAGGCGATAAAAGAGAAAAGATATAAAAATCACATACCTTAGACTTACTTAACCATACAACCATGACAAATACAAGTAAGTCTGGGAAGACAATGAATAATTAACCTTAAGTGTTCCATAAGGTGTGTAGGCACTTAGTCTACGGAGTTCAACCGAATCACACGTGTAACGCTTGTATTTGTATGGTTGAGTGTAGGGATACCTTGCCACTCATCACTTGGCTACAAAGTATTTGTGTACACAAATCATAATGCAATCTGCTTCCTCATGAATAAGCCAATGGTGAGACCTTATGTCATATGGTGGCTCGTGATCTTGCAGGAATTCGATCTCATAATGGTAGATCGAAAAGGGATCAAGAATGTGATTGTTAACCACCTCTCTTACTTAATATGGGATAATAAAGAGGAGGAGAGCTCACTCTCTAATTAGTTTCTAGATGAACTTCTCTTTACAAGAGCAATAAATGAATGAATGTCCACAGAAACAACATGATACAATGGCATCCTCACTTATCTTCTTACTCAGGAGATGCCACAAGATCTTGAATTTAGAAAGAAGCCAAAATTTCTTCATTGAGCCAAATACTTTATCGAAATCAACGGACACCTCTACAAGGTGTGTGCTGATGGCCTAATTCGTTGGTGTGTCCCTGATGAAGATCAACTGCACGTTCTTGATGGCCACTATGCAAGGAGACACATGGCCATAAAAATCTTGATGGCAGGATACTATTGGCCTACAATCTTTAGGGATGCCCACCAATTTGTCAAATCTTGTGAATGTTGTTAATGAGACAAAGGGATGATAACTTGCATGGAAGATCCTCAACAGTGGATTCAACCATTAGAACCTTTTAATATATGGGGCGTTGACTTCAAGGGTCCCATCACATCCATGTCCAACGAAAAGGAATATATTATAATAGTAGTTGACTACTACACAAAATTGGCAGAAGTAGCAACTGTTACTAATTGTACATCATCGACTACTACTAAATTTATATAACAAAACATTGTCAATAGATTTGGGGTGCCACATTCACTAGTTTCTGACAATGGAACTCATTTCATAGGTGTCACTTTTAGAAAGTTAATGCAACACTTAGGGGTTGAACATAAATTTACAATGTCCTACCACCTCCAAACCAATAGTTAAGTAGAGGTAACCAACTGGGAGATCACAAAAATACTAACATGAACCATTAGCAAATATAGGAAAGATTGGAGTGCAAAAATTAATGATGCCCTCTAGGCTTATCATTCAACATGGAAACTTCCTATTGGCTATTCTCCCTATGAGTTAGTGTATGGAAAACTTCCAACACTCCCAATTCAATCCAAGCTTCGTACACTCTCAACAACCTATGATCTAAATCTTGACATAAGTCTAGAATAGAAAAAAAGATTGATCAATTTGAACATGCTAGATGAAAACCAATTAGTGGCCCTATCTTTGAATGAGGTGCACAAGGCATTCAACAAGCAACATCATGACCTAACAACATGAAAGGTAAAACTTCAACCAAGAGATAAGGTCCCCTACTAGAACCCCACATATGTACCCTAGAAGGCAAAGTTTCAAACATTGTAGGGAGAACCTTATATAATTGATCAAACCTTTTCCTCTAGGGCCATGTTAATCTACAAACCTAAAAGCCCAAATAAAAAGCAATTGGTCAACATCCAACAAGTAAAACCTTTCATCAAATCACGATAGGCTAGTGCAACTCGCACCTCAATGGATGGACAACCATATTCCATTTTTCAAATCTCCTGCTTCCAACTTAGTCATGGGGGAGATGGTCATCCATGCTAACAATCCATATGTCTTCTCAGTTTTTTCTATTTTTTGTTTTCCATGTTTTTGATTTTTACAAATTTTTGATTTTTAGATTTTTCTAATTTTACACCGTCATTAGTACCTTTAAGCCTCTCTTGATTATTTTACACTTTCTTATATATTTTACTTTGTTTTTATTTGTTAAAAATGAGATATTTCCTCATTTTTGCTAATAAAATTGCTTTATTGCCATAGGACATAGTGCTGTTGTTGTTGTTTATTAATGATGATTTGTGCTTAATGTTGTGATTGTCAATGTCTAGTTTTTATTTTTGAATTCTAATGTTTGATGACTATGACATGGTTTATTTTTCATGGAACAAGCAATGAGTCCACATCATCTGCCCATCCAATAACTCTATGGTTTTTCTTTTTTTGAAAATTTGAGGTCCCTTCCATTAAAGAAAACTTTTAATCGATCAGTGACCTTGGTAGTTCCAAAATTAGGAAGGATTCAAAGGTTTGTAAAGGGTGTGACTTCAACGGGACTCAATACTCTTTGTACTCTTCTACTTTCTTGAGTGCTTAAGTTTTTTTAACGAACTTCTTACCATTCCATTCCAACCACTAATAGGAAGTCAAATAAAGTCTTTGGATGTTGTTGTTTCCATCCAAAAATTCAAAAAAAATGATAGGAATTCAAAGGATACCCCTTAGACACAAAAAATGAATAAGTCTTTGCATGCTATGGTTCCCATCCAAAAATTCAAAAAAAATGATAAAAATTCAAAACACATCCCTTAGTCAAATAAACAAGCTATAAGCATTGGTTATGGAACTAGAAAGACATGCAACCATGCCTAGAGGTCCCCTCTAACTAAGGCCTTATCTCACTTCCTACTTCTCTCTTTTCTTCACTTTATGAAATGGTGGTTGTTTTGTGGAAGCAATCTTGTGTCTTATGTGGGTGGACCAATCTTAGAGTGGCGATCCAAAGTCACTGAAAGTAGCTAGTTTTGGTCTGGACTAAGGATGGATCTTCTCAAGTCATTTTTAAACACAAATTCCACAAGGGACTTCTTATGACCTCAATTCGAAATTCCATTCTACCTTCTCCATCATCCATCCATGCTACCATAACTCACCTCACTACCAAGTTCTATGTTATGCTCTATGTCTTAGTCTAATGTGTTGGAATTCTTAGATAGATTCTTTTTGGTTGGTCCTTAACTTTTCATGATCATTAATCAACTATGGGGTCCACAGACTTCTTAGTTGAGGTTATGCAAGGGCAACAAGGACATGAGCTTGCTATGGGGAGGACCCACTTGCATAGCTCTTAGTTTGATTAGTTAAGGTTCCTTACCTTTAATATTGCTACAATCCTATCTTTCTCATATCCCATTTTGTATTCTACTCAATGCTCTTAACATTTTATTTCATTCATCCCTTAAATCATTTTTCTCTATTTTTTCAAATTTATGAGCTCCAACACCCTCTTCTCATATTTTCATACTATTCTTGGCCTTTTGAGCTTTCATTTGACCCCAATTTCATTCAAAAACACCTTGTATTTTGCAAGTTTGACTAAAGTCAATGATCATCTATGCTGGTCAACAACTGCATCAATGAGGCCTCATCAATGCAATGCAAAAATCCTATATATACTGCTGCACACTTAGAAATTTTTGTCATTTGCCTCATAACACATGGGGAGCTTTTTTCATTTTTTAAAGCCCAAAACCTTCCAGAGCCCTTAACTTCCCAACTGTTTGTCTAAATCACTCCATTCTTCAATCTTGTAGCTATCGGAGGTAAGCTCTTTATCGTGGAGGCTATAAACTTTAAGGTTTCCAATGAAATTTTTGAAAATTTTTCTAACTCCTCCAAAGGGTTAATAACCTTAATAATATACAAACATCAATTTTTTCGAGAGTTAACCCTTCCAAAAATCTCTAAGATGATTTATTAACAATAACACATGAATAAAATAATTATTGGAGTAATTAAACTAGTCATAATTACAACTTAGCCAAGTGTAACTATCTTAAAAAGATAAAGGTATCCCAATTGCTTCATGGTATACAATGATTGCTAACCCATGGTCTTATTATGATTACAAATGGCACCAAGACCTAAGCACCCCCAGGAAGGAGAACCTTCTCAACTAAGGGGAAAATGGCCCAAAGCTAGAAGTGGCCAACAAGAACAAGCCCAAGAACCACTAAAGGCAACTCATGCAATAGGACCTCTTCATGAGGACCCTAAAGTGGAATCTCTTCAACAAATTCCAGAAAAAGAAGTACCCATAGAGCAATCATAGCAAGGGGAAGTGCCAAGACCCATGCCAAGGCTTGAAGTCACTTTGACTCAAGCTTGCCTTGACATCATCAAGTCTTGAGAGATTCAATAATCAGTTCTTCAAGAAATAAACTTTAGGCCATTCCTAGAAAAAGCTTTGACAAATGTCAAAACACAACTATAAACCTCTTTCATGTGGCCAATCATCACATCTAGTGGGGAATGGTACATGGGAGAGACATATCTCTTCTAGAATAATAGAAGGTTGAGGTCCATAGTTCAAATCAAGGATATTCAAGTGTCCTACTCAACTAAGGTTATCGTGCAAGCATTGGGATTGCCTGATATTGGAACACAGTTGGTAGAGATATCAACAAAAGATGATCCTAAGGCCAAAAAGGAGTGGACTCAGTGGTGTTACGAGGTCAACCGTAAGGAATATAGTGCACTCACACTAGCAAAGTGCATCTATTTCAAAATTGCAGCCTATCACCTCAATCCAACGGTGAGGCCCAATAAGGTAACCACCTTCTCTGCCAAAGCATGTGCTACTCTAAGTAGGAGATTTCCTATGAACTTTCCACAACTCATCTATTTGGAGATTGAAAAGCATTTTAAGGAAAATAAACATGGAAGGAAAACCTTTCCCTTTCCATGCCTCATCTAGAATCTGCAAAAAGGCAGGAATCATCTGCTATGCCAATGACACAACCAGGCATGCTTCTTTGGCCTCATGATCTGAAATCATGAAGGAAAAGAAACTGACTACAACTCAAGAAGAGAAGTAGCCATTTCCACCACCTCCTGCTCAATAAACAATGTAGGAGGCCCATGTAGCCATTGAATGCTTGTGCGAAATGTAAGAGTAGCTCATGCATGAGCAAAAGTAACGTGCAAGGACAAGTAGTGTAGTTCCATCTATGTATAGACCAACAATGAGTCACCTTAATGAGGTGACTCAAATAATTGGCCAGATGGAGAGGGGTGGGCCAATTTTATTTGCCTAATGAACATAGTTGCCCACAAGGTTTGATCCTAATGCTTGAGAGGTGACAGTGTCATTATCTCAACACCATTTATTCTTAGAAATGTCTGAGAATGCCCCCACCTTCTCAATGTGTTTGGAGCAAGGTGAAGGGGCCATTGTCCTAGTGATGCAACACCAAGGGTAAGAGACAACAACTAAAGTAGTTGGTAACCATTTCATTAAAGCACTAAATGCACCCATCGCATCTATTCTTAATGTATCTACACTTCGAGATCTGTAAACATCCACAGGCATGATCAGCAAAAAACTAGATGCAACCCAGCATGAAGAATTGCTAGATTGACTGGTGGGAATCAAGCAACCAGTTCCAGATATCTTTCATTTTTTGGATAACATCACCATAACCCAATCAAAGCTATTGAATGCAAGGGGCAAATGCATCATGTTAGAGGAGCAACTCAAAATGACTCAAGCACAAAATCAAAGCTTGGACTTGAAGATTATCGAACTACATGCCTGACTTGCTAATCCTACAATTCTCAGCCCAACAATAACCAAAGATGAAGCTTTCAAACAACTTCAGGAATGATTCTAGAAGGCTAAGGAGGAGGTAATAATGGCCATCTTCAACTAGTCCATAGCTAAAGCAAAAATGTATTCAATCTAAAAGGACTTGGCTTAGATGCGCCAGGAGAATGAAACTCTAGCTGCATAGAATCATTGTTTGTGTAATGTTTATGCTCAAAAGGAACAAATGAAATAATTTATTCACCAATAGCAAGAGCAGCTTGCAAGGGTGAGCACTAAGTTAAGAAGATTGGCCATAGAAAATCATAATCTATCAATGGAGGAAGTTCATGCCTTACGCCAAAAATTTGCTATCAAGATCGTTGCCTGGAAAAATGAAGCCGTGAAGTTTGAAAGAGTCAAAAATCACTATAGATACTAGGTTGACCTACAGAAGGGAGTAAATGAAAAACACATCCAAATGGCAAAGGCAAAAATAATTGAAGCTCTCCAGCAACTCTAACAAGGAAGAGAAGTTTGGTAGCCCATCATTAATAGGATTGATGCCTACAACAAAGCAGAGATCTACCTAAAGGAGTTACAGATAGAAGAAATGATAGAATACATGGAGTTGGCAAATCTCTAATATGAGAACCTAGCTATACTGACTGCTGGATAGCCACTATCAAAATTAGAGAAACAAGTGTCTAGCTCGTATTTGCTATACAAGGTAGAGTTCAAGCACCATAAAGACATCAAGTAGAAGCTTGTGACTACAAATGTTGAACTTGAAGTTCTCAAAGCATGATTCACAAACCAATGATTAATTGTTAAGAACCTAGCCAAAAGGATGAATGATTACCAAAAGCTAAAGGATAGAGTTAGAGTGTTCAACATTGAACGTAAACAATTTGCTACCTAGTTTATCAATGCAAAGGAGATGTTTCCAACAATTTTGTGTCCCTAGGATGTGCCCAATCCAAACCACATTGGCGAAGCTGTGTGGAGGGTGCATGATCCTAGAAGTAAGGAAGAGAAAATGAAAGCACTACTAGATGCTTTCCATCTTCCACTAGAAGTTTCAACAATAGCAAGACAGCCATAGCCACCTCGACCACTGCACGTGCATGAAGTTGGTGAAGGTCCCTCAAAACCTCATGAGCCACCACTACTTAGGACTATTTGATCTTCTACACCAAAATTCATGCCATCAAGAAATGTGCTATCCAATTTTGAAGAGTCATGTCATGGTGTTTAATTTTATCTCATGAATACTGCCATTTTTGCAATGTGTTGATCTGTACACTTAGGCACTCCATTTTGTCAAGTTACTCTATTTTGTTTGTGAAAGCTCAATCAATAATCTCATACCATCCCAATTTTGTAAAAGAACTCAAGGATGAGTTTTCATTCAATCCTAGGGGTATGATGAGTCGCAATTTTGTTGGTTGCATCAATGAGGCCTCGTTGACACATCGTATCATGTGTCAATGAGGCCCAATTGACGTAGTGCTCGCATTTTGCCTATAAATACACATCTACCAACCACATTTATGGCAACCAGATTTTAGCAATAGCAAAGCTCTTATAGTTCATTCATTTGAGAGTTAGAATATTTCTCCCAAGTGCCCACAACAGGAGTCATTGTGTGTACAGATCTTTATTCGAGCATTGTTATACCTAAGCACAACAATGTGTGCGATAATAAAGATGAGCTTCCTGATAAACCTTGCAACACTTTGGATAGATTAAATATTTTGTTTATGCATTTAATGTTTAAATTATTTATTTAATGCTTTCAATTATTTATTAAATGTTTCCAGTAATTAATTTAATGAAGCGATTAAGCAAGATAGATTAAACACATATGTATGACCACTTCAAGCGTAACACATATTCGCTTGGTAATCTCAACAATGTTATTGCTTGGTATGCCCAGTAGTGTAGCACTCAATAGCCTAGCAACAAATACGTGGGTTCAAGACATGTACAAAAAGTGGGACCTTATGCTAATGTTAGGACTAGTTAGACATTCGATAATTAGTTAAATCAAATTAGTTAGTCCAACTACTTTATTTCTCTTTAAGCACCAAAACTATAAAAATACAAAATGATAAAAATCAGATGCCTCAATTACACTTGACCATACCAGTGTACATCACAAGTGTAATTGGGAAGACAATAATTAATCTTAAGGTGAAGATTCACTTCCTAGAAGACTACTACACCAGAAATGATAAAGTTTATGGAATTTCTCCAAATCACGCATGAACGCTTTGTGATTCATATGGTTGGGTGTAGGGGTACCACGTCGCTCATCATATGGGCAATGATAAAAAATTAGAGCTTGTGGGTGAACACTATTTTTAACCTAGAATGATCTGTAAAGTCTTCTAATTTGTGAAGTAGTGTTTGACATGTCATATATTCAAGTGCCATAAAGGTATTAAGGGATGTTATATGCCTTTGCCAATTCCCAAGGGTCTATGGGAAACTATGTTAATCAATTTTTTGAGTGGAATTCTAAAGATCAAAAATTATAATGATGTTATCTTTGTGATGATTAACAAGTTCTCCAATATGGCATATTTCATTCTATGTAAAAATATGAGCAATGCATCTCATGCTACAAATTTACTTTTCTAGCATATTGCGAAGTTGCATGAGACTTCTTTGAATATTGTTAGTGAGAGAGAATTCAAGTTCACTAGTCATTTTTTAAGATTTCTTTGGAAACTTTTAGAGACAAAGTTAAATTTTTCTAGTGCATATGATCCACAATCTAATGGGCAAACTAAAGTTGTCAATAAATATTTATTGAATATTTGAAGGTATTTGTGTGAAGGACAATCCAATAGTTGGAACAATTTATTATGTGATGTTGAATTTTCTTACAATAACACTTTTCATATTGCTATTGGAAAAATCCCATTTGAGGTTAATTATGGATTCAGTCTAAACATGGTGGACGATGTTAGAAGATTTAATGGAGAAGCTTAATTAAATGTTGATTTTGCATAAGATAAAGGATCTTCATGCTCAAGTGAAGGCTAATCTTTAGAAGAAGGCTAAAGAAAGAGTCCTAAAGAGGAATGACGCAAGAGAAATCTCAAATTTGATGTTGGTAATCTTTTTTAGGTGTATTTGAAAAAGAAGAGGTTGAGAGGTGTCAACTTCTTAAAGTTGAAAGCCAAGAAGATAAGTCCTTTCAAGAAAAAGAATAAAATTTATGATAATTGATGAGCTGCGATATCACGTCCACGCTATCGAGTCCCCAATATTAGATCCTGCCAAATGATATCAGACATCCGATATTGGGACCTGTCACATTGCTTATAAATAAGAGGTGGGTGCACTTGGTTTGGCAATTAGTTCTTAGTGCCTTACGCAAACTCTTGTAGTTTCTCCCTCTTAGAGTTAGAATTATCTCTGAGTGCCTACAGTAGGAGTTATAAAGTGAACGGATCTTTATTCGAGCATTGTGTACCTGAGCACACCTTGTGTACGGAAATAAAGATAAACTTTGTAATAAACCTTATAGCATTCAAAAGAGCTTATCTCTCACCCTTAATGTTATTTATAGTTCTTTAATGTTTTCATTAGTTAATTAATGTTTCTTTTATTGATTTGTTAATTTTCACAAGTAAGCACACTCAGTACATCCACTTCGAGCATGCGTGGAACACTTGGTAACCTAGTAACAATTAGTGTTTGGTAATCCTAGTAGTGTTGCACTGGTTCAACATGTGTATGGAAAGTGGGATCAAATGCTAGTGTTAGGGCTAGTTAGGACCTAGGTGATTAGTTAATTTAAATTAGTCATTCAATCAATTCACTTCTTCCCTCTTAGCACCAAGACATAAAACATTAAAAGCATCATATACCTCAAGTTTACTTAACCATACAATCGTGCCATACGAGTAAGCTTGGGAAGACAATGATCACCTAACCCATCCTTGTTCTATGAAGGCACATAAGCACTTAGTCCTTGGAGTTTGACCAGATCACATGTAACACTTGTATTCGTATGGTTGAGCGTAGGGGTACCTTGTCACGCATCATTGGCACCATTACTAGGGACTTTGTTGTTTGTGCACTAATTAGAACTTAGGAATCTTTCCATCGTTGGAACGAACCCTTAGGGTTGGTTATCTTAAAATTATTAGAAAAGAGAAGAGAAAAGTGTCACACACTGAAGAATTAATCATGTCTCCTTCTTCTTACAAGAGTGTTTCACCACCTAGGTCTGACACAATGAACAATCGAAGGCATAGTACACATGATGACCCAACAGTGCGCCAACAGTTTCGTGTGGTATACGTTCATCCCGATGAGTATATACTAAACTTTACCTTTATCTTCCACCAGGATGAACAACTACATTGGCGTGATTTAGAAGGTAACATAGTGTTACCTCCTGATTATTCAATCCCAGGCATGCTTCTTCATGCTCTCACATGAATTGGTATGCAGCACTTATAAGCATAGTATGTTGTGCATGAACACGACTCGAGAGAGTATCGACCCACGAAGGCACAATGTCAAAGGGACTTACAATAGGAGAGCCAACATAAATCTATGAAGGGAAGTGGTCTCAGGATGTCTCATATGTCCTAAGTAAAAATGAGGGTGGTGAACCTACCTTAGGAGGTCTTCCACAAAATGATGTTCCTCCCGTTGACTTCGGTCAAGGGGTTGTGTATCAAAATCTTTACTCAACTATGCATAACCCAAATTTTGGTACTAACAAACATAAAGGGTCCAAAAAAGGAACACGAACACATGACAAAGATGGACATTCTAATCGTAACTGCGATCGAGGCTACAACCATCGAAGAGAAGGTAGCAGGCACCATCATGGTGATAGTCCTCCTTCCTCTTCATCTTTATCATCTCCTTCCCCCTCTCCTTCAGGATTGGAATGTAGTTGCAGAGGGAAAGACCCTAAAGATAATGGTAGACGAAACAAGATTAATAGACAAGACAGTCAAGAAAGGGAATGAGGGCATTCTAGAGAAACACACAGCAAAAGGAGGGAGAGGAGGGAACAGCATAGGCATCATAGACGCCATAGACAACACGATCACGATGAACTCCTACTTGCTACCCAAAGTATGCTAGATATAACTGAGGCTGTTACAATCCCAACAAGGCACCAAAAAGATAGCAGGATCAAAAGATTGGACATGAAAAATATCTCACGATTTGAAGGGGAATACAACGCTGATCCTCAAAATCATTTGCAAGCATTTCATGATGCATGTGTCTTGCAAAACATAGAAAATGAGTGGCAAAAACTCAAGTTTTTTACACAGACACTAATTAAGGAAGTGAAAAGCTGGTACCAATCCTTAGAACTGAAATCCATTCACTGATGGAGTACCATGTTAGAATTGTTCAATGATAAGTATCAAACGTACTCCCAAGTGTCCAACCTATGAAAGAAAATCCAAGGATGGAAACAAGGAGGACACAAACCCTTGGATGCTGCCATGGGTCGATATTATGCATTATTACATCATTGCCCTGGCCATGGTTACTCATAGAGGGAACAACTACGTCATCTTATAGATGGACTTAGGCACGAAACACAAAGAACCCTTGGGACTTATACCCAAGGAAGACTATCCAAGCTTAGAGCCCATCAAGTATAAAGATTGTTGGAGCAAGTTGCCAAGGAGGAAGGAGAGTTAAGGAAAAGAGAGAGTGCAAAGGAATACAACAGAGCTCCCTCCCTCCAAAAGAAGGGAGTTATGTTTTGTGAGGATGAAGAAGAGTCACCACTTGAAGAGATGGTGAATAGGAAAAATTTGTCCATTCAAAAACTTGCATCAAAAGTATCAGCAAAGGTGGACAAAATGTGGGACTCCCTAGATAATAGATTTCAAACTATTCTCAAAATAGTAGAGGTGTCTAGAAAACCAGGTAGTGACTGAGAAAGGAGAAAAAAGAAAGAAACTGAATATGCATGTAACAAAGGTAAGGGCAAAGCTGTCATCGTTGAAGAGGTTGTGGATTCGGATATAGACAATGATGGTAAATGTGAGATATGTCAATATGACCATCCTAAGGGATGTTGCCTAGTAATCTCACATCTATAGGAGTCTAGGGTGTACACACTAAACCCACAATTAAATAGATGGCAAACACCTCGAAGGTTACCTTATCCTCAAGGTAGCCCAAGATAGTTCCACCAACCCTTGACGTATTATCCAAGTGGAACTCCACCACAACCAAATGAATAGTATCAATAGTGGAAACACCCACAATCATGCGAAATGCCACCACCAGGTCAACAATACTCTTACTGTCAACCTGACCTATATGGATACTACATGCAGTAGCCAATCTCTCCACATGACTCTACTAGTCACATTACTCCTTAGTCTCAGTACCAAACCCACAAGTACTATAGAACTCCTCCTAGAGGAGAGGTTCCACAAACGTACTATCCTTCTCATTTGACTACATCTCTTCCACCCTTAGGTCCATTACCACCTACTCCAGCTATGTAAGGTGAGCTCCCTACCCAGTCGCAACAACGTAACACTACAAAGGCTATTAACCCTCAACCTACTATTGGTTCAGACAACCACATAAAGAAGAGACCTTTCTTTAGAACCAACAATCCAACTAAGTCCTTGCAACCACAAGCGGAAAATTCTCCAAATGCCTTACCACCATTCGAATCTTCGGAGCTTCCTTCAAACCAAAGACCGCACTTAACACACACAGTCATGTTGACTCATGCAATTACCGATTAGATTAAAGTTGGCCATCTTTCTAGGAAATTCTCTAATCCTAGAAGTCCTCTTATATATTTGCAAATCACTAGGAACAAACCTTGCAAAGCTCTTTTGGATTCAAGTTCTGGTATTAACTTAATCTCTCAAGAAATGTACAAAGCCTAGAACCTGCCTCCACTAAAAAAGAGTAACATACATTTAGAGTTAGGTAACTAGTCCATCACTATCCCATTAGGACTAGTGGAGGACATTGTTACCATTGTTTGTGGGTGGTCGTATCTAGCTAATTTCCTAGTGATTCAAGTCATCAACTATAAGGGGGACTTCCCAATCATAATGGGAAGAGCATGGCTAAGCACAATTGATGTGTGCCTAGGAATACGTGATCTTTTCCTAGAAATATCAAAGGAAAATACATTTGGAAAGATTGAGAAGAAGAAAGTTCCATGCATCGCATATAGTGACACAAGGCGTAATTGCGTGGAGAAGTCCTAGTTTGTACAACATTTAACATTGCCTATATGCAACCAGTGTGCACCAATAACTAACATACAAAGATGCATGTATGTAGTAGCCAAAGGACAAGAAGGCACCCAGTGGCTGATAGCTAACCAAGAGAACGATTCAACTATATGCATGGAACCAACTAAGAGCTTGACTTACACCTACATTGATAGCATAGATACATTAGAGCAAGTCCATCACCAACTTCCAAGTTTTGACATCGAAAATATCAACTGGGGGAAGTTGGAAATCCCTAATGAGTTCAAGAAAAAGCCCCTCGAGTTAAAATTGTTGCCCATTGGTATGGAGTATACATTTCTTAAAAGTGAAAAATCAGTAATCATTAACGCTAAGCTTGCTACTCAACAGAAAGAAAGACTGCTGAAAATGGTAAATAAATGGTCGAAATCCTTTGCTTGGTTATATCTCGAATTAACTAGAATAGATCCTAGGATATGCCAACATAGAATTTACACTAACCCCTCCATGAAACCTTGACAACAACTGCAAAGGTGACTAAACCCAA
The DNA here is from genome assembly GCA_015680685.1 of Gnetum montanum. Lineage (NCBI taxonomy): Eukaryota > Viridiplantae > Streptophyta > Gnetopsida > Gnetales > Gnetaceae > Gnetum > Gnetum montanum. The sequence continues at coordinate 1,039,775 of MNCI01038015.1, read as the reverse complement.
AGCTTAAGCAAGTGGTTAAAGAAGAAATTAAACAACTTCTAAAAGTTGGGTTCATCTATCCCATTGCTGATAGTGAATGGGTTAGTCCATTAGTCATTATGCCCAAAAAGGAAGGTAATGGAGGGTGTGTATAGACTTTAGGCTACTGAACATGGCAACATTTAAAGACCACTTCCCATCATCATTCATCAACCAAGTTTTAGATACCATTGCAGGGCATTGCTACTACAATTTTCTAGATGGCTACAGTGGATATAATCAAATTCAAATAGCACTAGAAGACCAAGCCAAGACTATGTTCACAATTCCTTAGGGGACATTTGCATATAAGCAAATGTCGTTTGGCTTGTGCAATGTCCTAGAAACGTTTCAATGTTTCGTTCTAAGTATCTTTTAGCAATAAATAGGAAATGGGGTGGAGGTCTTTATGGATAATTTCTCCACCTATGAAGTGGACTTCGAACAAGCATTGGACTGATTAGAGCAAGTACTGAAACGACGTGTAGAAACCAACTTAAGGCTCAACTGGAAAAAAAGCCATTTAATGGTCTAAGAAGGTGTTGTATTAGGGCACAAGATTTCACAAATAGGGATAGAAGTAGATCCTAAAAAGATTAAGGTCATCCAAGGAATCACTAAGAAACCTGAAACTGTAAAAGACATCCAATCATTTCTTGGACATACTGGCTATTATAGATGCTTCATTGAGAACTTTTCAATGATTGCGAAACCTTTGGTAGAACTAACGAAGAAGGACGTACCTTTTGAATGGACCAAGGAATGTGAGCTAGCCTTCCAAACCTTAAAACAGAAGCTTATAGAAACACCTATTCAACAAGCTCCTAACTAGTCCAAACTGTTCCAAATAATGACTAACACGTCCAACTTTGCCTTAGGAGCTGTACTTACACAATTAGATGATCAAAAATGACCCTATTGCATCCACTATGCAAGTTGAAGTATTGCTGGTGCACAACTCAATTACACCACAACAGAAAAAGAGTTAATGGTTGTGGTGTTTGCACTAGAAAAATTTAGGCACCATGTATTGGGCTATAAGATATTTGTACATACAAATCATAGTGCAATTTGATTCCTAATGAATAAACCAATGGTGTGCCCTCGCATCATACAATGGCTCGTGATCTTACAAGAGTTCAATCTTACGATGATCGATCGTAAAGGCATCGAAAATGTTGTTGCTTATCATTTATCTCAGTTATGATGGGACAACAACAAGGATGAATATCCAATTTCTGATCATTTCCCTGATGAACTTCTCTTTGCATGTGTGATAAACAATCACTTACCCACTGATACAAATTGGAATAGTAGCATTCTCACTTATCTGCTTACACAAGAAACACCACAGGGGTTAGACGTTAAAAAGAAACAACAGTTTCTTCACCAAGCCAAAGATTTCATGGAAATCAACGGACACCTTTATAAGGTATGTCTCGATGGCTTGGTTTGATGGTGTGTTCCCAATGTAGATCAATTGCAAGTTCTCCAAGATGCTCATGAGGGCCCTTTTGGGGGTCATTATGTGGGGAGATGAATAGCCATAAAAATCTTACTTGCAGGATATTATTGGCCTACATTGTTCCGGGACGCTCATCATTTCGTCCAATCTTGTGAGCGCTGCCAACATGATGGGGGAATGACTGCTAAAATGGAGGATCTACAACAATGGATTCAACCTATAGAACCCTTCGACATATGGGGAATTGATTTTATGGGGCCTATTACACCAATGTCTAATGGAAAGGCCTACATTGTTGTTGATGTTGACTATTTTACAAAATGGGTAGAAGCAGCCACTGTTATGGACTATACATCATCTACCGCTGCATAATTTGTTCAACACCAAATTGTAAACAGGTTTGGCATGCCTCGTGCACTTATTTCTGACAATGGGACACACTTTACAAGTTTGACTTTTCGAAAGTTGATGCAACACTTAGGAGTTGAACATAAACTGACTACACCATATCATCCTCAAGCGAATGGTCAAGCCGAAGTCACCAATAGGGAGATCACAAAAATATTGACACAAACCATTAGCAAGTATAGGTGAGACCGAAGCACCAAATTGAATGATGCTCTTTAGGCATATCGCTCCACATGGAAACTCCTTATCGTCTACTCTCCCTATGAGTTAGTGTACAGTAAACTTCCAATGCCTCCTATTCAAGCTAAGCTCTGTACACTATCCACGACATGTGACCTTAACCTTGACCTCAATCTAACATAAAAAGAATAGTTAATGAACCTTAACTTGCTAGATGAGAATCAACTAGCCACCCTGTCATCCAATGAACTGCACAAGGCCTTTAACAAACAACGTCATGACCTAAGGATTAGGAAAGTCAAATACCAACTAGGAGATAAGGTTCCTTATTGGAATCCCACACATTTACCACAATGAACTAAATTTTAAATGTTGTGGGAAGGACCTTATATCATTCATGCAACTTTTCCTTCAAGGGCCATGATGATCTACAAACTTGAAAGCCCAAATAAGAAGTTATTGGTCAACATCCAACAAACCAAACCCTTGCATGAGCCTAAACTAGCCAGTACTAATACTACCTCTGTTGGTGAACAACCTTGCTCATTATTTCAAATCTCCTCCTTCCAATTCAATTGTGGGGGTGATGGCCACCAATGCTAACCATTCTAAGCGCTCAGTTCCTTTACCTTTTTTGTTTTACACATTTTTGTTTTATACATTGTTCATCTTTACTTATTTTTGTTTTATACCATCATTAACATTTTTACTATTTCTTTGTTTGATTTATTCTTATTCGTCACATAATAAGTGCTCATGATAATGGGTTGTATTATAATAAGTGTTGATTGCTAATGTTTGGTTTTTACCTTTGACTTTCAATGTTGATGCTAAGATATGGTTTATATTGATAAAACAAGCAATAAGTCCACATCACTCAATTATCCATGCAACTCTATGGTCTCCCTTATTTTGGAAATGTACTATCCCTTTTCTAAGAAAACTTATTAATGAATTGGTGCCTTAGTACTCTCCAAACCAAGGAAAGATTCAAATGGATGGAAAAGGGTGTGACCTCAAGGGGATTTCACGCATTTGTGCTAGTTATTCTCTAGGGTACTTGGATGTTTTTCATAAAGTCCTCTGCCATTCTGCTATCGATTAATATATCAGGAAGTTGACTAAATCAAATAAGTCTTTGCATAGTGTGGTTCTCACCAAAAAAAAAAACTGGTGCAAATTCAAAGCAAACCCCTTAGACATAATAAAAAAACATGGGCTACAAGCACTGGTTATGGCATGGAAAGATATGTTACCCATGCCTGAAGGTTCCCTCTAACTAAGGCTCTTTCTCACTTCCTGCTAATCTATCTTTCTCTTGTTGGAATGGTGGTGACTCTGTGGATGCATTCTTGTTACTTCAGGAGCATGGGTTGGTCAAGTGTGTTGATGCAAGGTCACTGGATGTGGATAGTTGAATCTGGATTTGGACAAAATTTCATTAAGTCACCTTAACCACATATTACACAAGGGACTTTACACCACCTTAATTTTGGGGCTCCATCCCATTCTCTCCTCTCTTTCCATATCGCTTTCCACATTCCACCTGATTGTCAGTTTTATGATGAGTATATATCTTGGTTGACGTATTATTAGTCTTTAGTAAAACTCTTATGGGTAAGTTCTTAACCTTTGTTTCCATATGTCATTCTAAGAGCCTACAGACTCTTTGGTTTGTAGGTTTGTCAAGGCATTCAAGGTAGGAGCCTGCTTTGGGAAGGACCCACTGGCATTCCTTTTTGGTGCAATTGTTAAGCTCTTTTCCTTCAACATTTCTTGTAATCAACTATTTCTCATTCACCCCATCAATGACATCCATTTTTTCTTTTGTTTTATTGGCTTCACCATTGTTATTTCTCTTATCCTTCTTGTTCTTTAAATATTTCCACCCTATTGCTATTGGAGGTTTGCTCTTAGTGGTGGGGGCCCTGTCACAAATTTTTCATTTCATAATTATCTTACCCCTACACCTTGGGTAGTTATCAGTCATAAACCTCTAATCCAGTATCTGCCATACCCACAACCTAGCCAATCTGCTTTATATCGAGGCAAGGAATCAACTGCATTAGGTTTTATCTACCCCTGCTAATCCGTGAGTGTGTTGTGTGTGCAGATGGTGATTACATGAACAATGGACTGGGATAATAGGGAGTACTCAAGATGGACTGAAGCTAGAGTATTTATGCAAGGAACAAGTTTGGACATGTGGCTATGGATGAACAATGGTGTACATAGTTTCGACATCAGCAGCAATGCACCTCATTCTCTCTCTCTCTCTCTCTCTCTCTCTCTCTTCAAGCTATCGAATGAGAGTCTAGATGTCATCTATGCACAGTGTTCGCCATAATGAGCATGAACACCAATGCTATAATATATTTGTTGATCCATTCGCTGGGCACTTTGAGTCTATCATCCCATGTCATCATTAGTTGTCATTTAGTCAATAATCTCATACCTTCCCAATATTTTGTAAGGAACTCGAGGACCATTTTTCATTCAGTCGTGGGGGTATGAAGAGTTGCGATATCGGGTCCACAATATTGCATCTGCGATATTAGGTCCGTGATATTGGATCCCGCCAAGCAATATGGAACATCCGATATCGGGACCTGTCTCGTTGCCTATAAATAAGAGGTAGGCACACTTGGTTTGGCAATTAGCTCTTAGTCCCTTACGCAAACTCTTATAGTTTCTCCCTCTTAGAGTTAGAATTATTTCTAAGTGCCTACAATAGGAGTCACAAAGTGAACGGATATTTATTCGAGCATTGTGTACCTAAGCATACCTTGTGTCCAGAAATAAAGACGAACTTTGTGAGAAACCTTGTAGCATTCAGAATAGCTTATCTCTCACCCTTAATGTTATTTACAGTTCTTTAATGCTTTCATTAGTTAATTAATGTTGCTTTTATTGATTTGTTAATTTTCACAAGTAAGCACACTCAGTACAACCACTTCAAGCATGCATGGAACACTTGGTAACCTAGTAACAATTAGCGTTTGGTAATCCCAGTAGTGTTGTACTGGTTCAGGATGTGTACGGAAAGTGGGATCAGATGCTAGTGTTAGGGCTAGTTAGGACCTAGGTGATTAGTTAATTTAAATTAGTTATTCAATCAATTCACTTCTTCCCTCTTAGCACCAGGACATAAAACATAAAAAGCATAAAAATCATATATCTCAAGTTTACTTAACCATACAATCATGCCATACGAGTAAGCTTGGGAAGACAACAATCGCCTAACCCATCCTTGTTCTATGAAGGCACATAAGCACTTAGTCCTTGGAGTTCGACCAAATCATGCGTAACAGTCATATTCGTATGGTTGAGCGTAGGGGTACCTCACCACTCATCAATAATGCCTTTGAAATTGACTTAACAAATGATGTGAATATGTCTTTTATTTTTAATGTTGTAGGTCTTGTGTATTATCATGGACTGGTGGATGATGAAATCTTACAGGGTAGTATCGATGAGTTGAAGGGAGCTACTGACAAGTCCAAGCCTTCATATAAGTAAAAGGCAATTATACTGGAGAAGAGAGAAGCTTCCAACACTCATGGAGTAAAGAGGCATGAATACTTGATCCATTGGAAGGATTAAACTACTAATGATGTTGCATGGATCCATGAGACTAAACTTGTTGAGTGGGAAACCACTTCTACCCCTACTCCCTTATTCACTTGAGTTTACCTTTTGAAGGATGGAAGAGCTAGTATAGGGACACATCTTTTGAGTTATTTTTCATTCCTATAGGTGGTTGCTTTGTAGGTTCAAGTAGCCAGAGAGATGTCTTTTCTGTGACCTATAAAAAAACATAGAGATGTCCCAAGTACTTGGGAGACATCTAACCAAAAGAGAAGATGTTTTCAACTCTTTGTTTTGGATAAATATAGAGGTTGGATCACTTATTGAACATAGTTTAAGAAAGGGAAAAAAAGAGAAAGCTGGGATAGAGAGATTGCAATCAAGGATGTGCATCTCTATAGTCAAGTATCTATGTTCTTGGTCATAACCCTTTGTATGTTCATCTAATCTTATATTTGTATGTGGAGAGATCTAGATTGATTGAACCTTGCATTGAGATCAATCATTGTGTGATTGTAGAACCTCATGCTCTACAATAGTGTTGAGTATGTGAGGATTGAATGTAACTTTGGTTGTGATTCCACTTTAATTACAATCTTCTTAATTTAATTGAAGATAGCTAGTTTTCTAGCTTTTCTAGCAATTGAATTGTCTTGTGTATTTTCTATTTCTGGATTTGGTGTGTTTGTAGGCTTAAAAAAATCAAAGTGACCCTACTCCATTTATTTTTGTCTCTCAAGTTTTTCTTTGATGATCTTTTAGGATATTTCATGAAAATAGCAACATATCATGTGTTCCATTCATTTTAGTTAATCTTAACATTTTAAGTGTATTAGTATTTCAACTTTATGACATTTCATTATTTCAATTGTTTCTAGTATTTTATTCCTATTTCAATTTTTTCAACTTTGTTTCAACTTAATTTCAATGTATCATTGTTGTCTAATGCTCTTTCCTACTATATTATACTTTGAAGAGTGCTTGTGGAAGGTTTTTTTTGGGTTGCAAACTTACAACTAGTATTTACTACCTTCACCTAACCTTGAAAAGGATGCATGCATTTTTAATTAATTTTGATTTTTCCAACTTGTTTGATTTAAGCTTGGTTGCTCTTGGCTTATCTAAAGTGAATTTATAAGAGTAGGAAAAGCTTCGCAACTTATTGTATTCTAGATTTCACCTAGGTTTGCTATAGGTAGATGCTTTTACTTATACGAAGGGGTATTGTGGAAGGTGTAGGGATTATGTTCTACTTGGCATGAGTTATTGTGCTTCTCTTCTAGTGTCTAACAATTTTTCATACATCCACAAATTTTTACTAATAAGCTCTTTCCTCATGAACTAACTAACTATGTTGATTAGAAAAATTAGCTTAATTATTTCTAGGCTAGTCTAGTGCTCCAAACAAAGTAACTTAGGTTGAAATAACTAGCTTGGTTGATTGTTGATGTGATAGCCCTCTATATTTCCTAGTAAACTGAAAGGTATTCTTAGTAAGTAATTGACTCTTATGAAGTGGTTGAACTTGACAATGATGTTTATTTAGAACTTAAACTACTGAATAGAAAAGAATTGAAGAAAGCTTCATGATGATTGAATGGCGGGTAGATGGCTAGTTGGCATGGCTCATAGGTTTTTCTTTGGCTTTTCACTCCATTCTCATTGTTGAAGTGTATTACCAAAAGTCTTTTTTAAGGTTGTGTAATGAAGCTCGTATCTCATACTTTGATATATTTGTCAAACATTTATGATGTTTTAAGAATAGATTTAAGGCTATGTTGATTATGGAGAGATAAGAACCTATATTTTTCATTGTGGAAAAATCATACATTGTGATTTCTCCTAGAAAAAGAGCTAGTCATCAACATTTTTGTTAGTAATACATGATCCAGAGTAATCAAAGGGATTGTGTCTGGAACATAAACTTCTAGTAAGAATCCCAAATTTTGAATAAGCGAAAGTATTAACATCTAGGGTACTCATGATGACTTCCTCTCAAACTAAGCTAATCATGAAGACAACTTTATCTTTCAACCTAGAATAAAAGCCTTTAGTAAGGGAATGATCCTGAAGTTACCTTATTTTAATTCTCTTTACTTGCACCAATTTTGATTCATGAGTAATCATTTTTATAATGAAAACTAACTTGGTTTGATGTTCCAAATGAGATCTCTCTATCCTTTATTTTGTAAGTACAATCCTAGTGGGAGTAATGATTCATCCTTCAGTAGTTACAAAAAATGATGAAATGCTAGTTATAGCTACATAATGTATGACAAGATAGTGAGAGTGGTTTTCACCATATCATCCATGGAGGCCATTATTTCTATAATCTATATTATCATTATCAAAAAAAAACTTGTTGTTCAAACTAGAGAAAAGGTCGATCAGACTCAGCATTTCAATGTTTAAGTACTTAGCAATACCTTCATTATCTTAATTTCTTGATTGACTCATAACAGTTATCAGGCTATCAAGCTATATGTGAGGGTGAAGTTAGTCCCTCGCATTTGACCACATCTTACATATGCAAGATAGTGGATACATAATAGGATAGCTTTGGTAATACTAATGGTAAATGGCATGGGTATAGAGATAGATTGTGCCAAATTGATTGATCAAGTCTTTTTCAAAGTTCTCATGCATGAAAGCACCTATTATGCCTTGAGGCCAAACCTTCCTTAATTACCATGATCTTATACCTTGACTTGCTTGGTGTCATGCTTAACTCCATTGCACTTCCTTTCTTATTCTAACTAATTCGATAAATAAATAGTAAAGTTTTCCTCACAAAAAGTTGAAAAAAAAAGTGCGTCGCAATAATGATTTTTGCTATAGTGTGATTGATGTGATAGTGTGTGTGTGTAAATTTATTAAAATTAAATTAATTATCATCAACATGTTGCCAATGGCCTTGACTTAACAATAAACTTATCTATCAACTCTATCTATTTCTATAAAGAGGTAGGTTTGGTCTGGTTCTTCATGAAGCAAAAGCAAGCAAACCAACACACACAAATATATATATATATATTTATAACCATTGGGACATTGGCTATGCTATCACCAATAAAAATACAATGGCTAGAAACTAGCATTAGCCATTACTATTCCAATTAGTAGAGGCTGGGATGTAATAAAGCATAATATTTCTACCTATTTCTTTTTACAAGGACACTCTGTTGTGCTTACCATGCTACTACTAAAGAATCTATCTATCTTAGATTTTCATGCATACAAGTTATTTTATGTGGTATGCTGAAAGAGAGTTATATGAGCAATAACATTCACATACAGCTCTTTGAAAAGGTGGATAAAATTGACCTTATTTGACCTTACTCTTGTCTTCGATGAGATCTACTCTTTTTTTATAGGAAAGTATGCCAATATGATCTTAATGAGGTGTGAAGCTTTACATTTGATATTTGTTAGGCCAACTTCTACCTATATGTGAGAACTAGTATGGACCAATAGCCTTCCTTGAAAGGGCTACTTTGCAATGTTTTATTGAATTATGTCTTGCCTCCTAGGCCTCTAGGTAGGTTAGGTAGAGAATTCCAACATAAATAACCTTTTTGGTAGTAAACCCCTCCAAGCACGTAGATAAGACTAGTGATAGGTGGTTTTGTGAATAAAGCTTTCAAAGAAGAATAGCCTAGTGTGTAAGCATAGTACTGAAGGTGAACACTTGGACGATGGTAAGGTGAGCTATAATATAGTACAAGAAGGCAAGAAAAAAATATTTTCCTAACTTTTCCACCTATGCATGTATCAAATGCTCATATAGAAAAGTCAACTCTAGGTCTGGAATCGAGAGGGTTGCTTTGGAAAAGATCCATAAAATCCATCAAAGTAAAGTCCAAGAAGTGCAAACACCTCTGTACTAATTGCAAATGATGGTTACTAGAATGGTAGGAAAGTGAACAGTATCCGATAACATCCAGGGATGAATGTAGAGCCATTGGATAGGGATAATCATTCCAATTTTAGTCGAGGGAGGATACTCACTCATTGATCATGAAGTGGTCTAATTTTTCACAGGTAGGAGTTGAAGTGCACCCATTTACTTTGTTGCTATTGTGAAATGCTACTAGTGCACTACTCTTACTTAGTGGATCAGGAACCATGCCTTCATTTTTTTTTTACTATGTCTTGACTTGACTAATCCCATATCTTTGTATCACTCTAAAAAATGTAATGCATGGATCTAATACTAAAAACCTGAAAAGTGAAAAGTGAAAATAAAAAGCAAATAAAGCTTACCCTTACCCCTTACCTAATCTCACTCTCAGTCCATCACTAAAAAAATGAAAAGAAAAAAACTTAACTAACTAACTATTACTAACTGACAATCATTCATTATTTCTATATATAGACATAGTAATAGAATAGCTAACATAGAATAGAATAACATATAATATAATATAATATGATATAACAGGGGCCCAAAGGGACAAGACATGAAATTGACTTTGTATAGAACTAAAAGTTGAAATAGCCCAAAGGCCATGATAGTGACTTCAGCTATAGGTAATAGCAACAACACCAATTACACCAAGAACCTTGGTATGATCAACTAGTCATACATTCTTTATAAGTCATGAGGGCCTACTAATGGAACACTTAAGTTTAGCACTTCCCTAAGATAGATCATAGCTAGGGTGGATGGGGCTACTATAATGATACCTAGGTGCTACTAGTGATAGCAAACCAAGCCCCTACATCTAAAAGCTAGTAGTTGTGTCTTACATAGCACAACTAACATCACATGCTAACTAGCTTACACATTAACTAGTGAGAAAAACATAGGTAGTTAGTCCTCCATGTCTAGGAGATAAGAAGCCACAAAGCATAAATGCTAAATTCTTTCTTTTATGCTATCTATAGGATAGTCATAAGAAAAGCATAACAATGATGAATAGAAATCTCCCTAACACTGTACTTGATAGGCTTCTCCCTAATACAAGCTCAACACAACCTACCCCCTAACATCATACTTACTTGAGTGTACTTGATAAGCTCTTTCCTAATACCTCATACATTCATTGATCCTAAGATAAAAAAGTACTTATCGTCAACGTATTTATATACAATGCTTAGGCAATTCCTATAGAGAGGATGAAGAAGGATCAAATCATTATAACAGTTAGCATGATCACTCACCAGTTGAGAAGCAAAGAATGATGGTGACAAAGGCTATAGAATAAGCTCATTCTTTGAATTAGTGCACAAGGAGAACATAGTTTCAATCACAAATAGCCTTTTATGCCCTTGCAAGCTAAGGCTCGACTCCCATCCTTGCAAAGCATGGGGATCCAGTGTTAGGAGTGAGGATAAGAACAAATAGAAGTGCATCCTAGAGGAAGAGCATAGGTAGCATCAATAAATTACTTAGATAAGTGTAGCCAACATAGGTCATTGAAGCTCCAAAAGCAGCTTCTCTAACTCTACTAGTTGAGGAAGGTCCATAGGGAATGCAAAACATTAGGCAAAAAAGAATAAAAATGCAATCCCATGCAAGGTTGCTTCAATCCAAGTGGTTAGGTATGTAAGGTTGATATTTGTAATCCTATTTCTATTTCTAGTTCTCTATCTAGTGTAGCCAGCTGAAATATGTTAATTTAGAAACTCTAAGTCATGGGTTTAATTCTACTAGACAATGTTAAGTTATAAAGTTCTATGTAGACTATATATCTTGGGGTGTACCTATGTTTCAATTATTTTGGGTTCCAACATCTCAAAGTGAAAAGATGAAAAGCTTCCCCCTGCTAGAAAAGTTTTAGTTATTAAGTAATTATTGTAATTTATTCATGTTTATTACTCTAACTATTAGGCTCCTACAAAATCTTCTTATACTATAACTAATCAAATTATTTATTAGTTTCTATACTTTGCTAAGAAAAATAATAAAGGCTTTCTTGGAGTTACTTGGGATGTTTGCATTGCTAGCAAAAAAGATAAAGAACTTAGCCTCATTAATTATTTTTAAATGAGGTGTTTCTATCTTAGTAAAATGGTTTTCAAAATGCATTAATGAAGATTATGCTTAGATACTCCTTCTCATAAACCGACTTAGGGAAAATACAAAAATAATAACAATCACTCTTATAATAATTTTCTTTTATTTGGGCCATTTTATTTTTGGTTCTTTAATGCTTAAACAAATTTAGAAGGCATGGTGCATGCTTAGTAAGTATTAGAACTATAATGATATTACAATTTTAGAAGCTAACCAAATAAGTCTCTAGTGGTTTCCCTTTTATGAATGGGCTTTCATCTAGATTGTGCACTACTTGGAGCAAATTAAAAATTACTATAATTTTATATTTATATATTCATGATAAATGGTTTGCATGGAAGGAGCCTTATAGCCTCTATGGTTGAAAAAAGATTAGAAAAAAAAACTTTTGAAAATTTGATTTCTAATCTTAATATTTTCTTGAAAGTTGATAATAGTTTGTATTAAGCTTTTTAATATTTGAAAGGATGATAGATCTATTTTTATTTTAGCTTCAAAGTCACATTTGGGAAAATTACCCAAAATGATCTTATTCATAATAAATTTAATAAGGCTTGAAGAATGCAATTATCAATACAATTTTGGATGAAAAAAATGAGAGATAGTTGGAAGATATCCACTTATCCAAAAATTTGAATGTTTTTTTATGATGTCTAATGCATCAATGTCTTCCTATTAGTACTTGTCTTCAACATATGGGAACCATTTTTCCTTTGATATTTTCTTTGTTAAAGTAAAGACTCATTTTCACATGTTTTTTTCTAAGTGCCTAGTTGCACATCATGCTTAGAAATGTACATCTAGAATTTGTAATAACTTTCAACTAAGTATTAATGATATCATTCTTGGTGATTAGCCTAATTTGTCTCCTATCTTTCTTTATATTAGGAAGTGTCTTTAGTCACTTGCTTTGTTTACTCGCTTTTTTTGTTTTGCATTCTTTTTAATTTAAAGAGAGTTTTCTTCTTCTCTTCACTCTAAACCCTTTAGTAGGATGTAAAAACCTATGAGTACACTATAAGGGCAAGGCCTAATCCTTTTCCTACCCTAGAGGGAAGGTTTTTCAATATTGGTTGTAAGGAACATAAAAAGGCATTTGTAAAATCATTGGGATTTTTTTTAGACTCTTTATTCTATGTTAAGGATATGATGGACTTTGAATTTTTTTTGGCCAAAAGGCAACCTACCAATTGCTAGGACTTTGTTATGACAAATAAATGATTAGTGTCATAATGCTAGGTCAAAAGATGAACTTTTCCATGAGAATTACTATGCAAATGTAGTGGGTTGACTTTGTCACTAAGAATAAATAATTATCATCGTTATCCTAAGCTAAGAAATTAATTTTTTCATGGAACTATTATGGGTATGTATTGGCCATACTTTGTCAAGCAATAGAAGAACGATTTCATGGGAGTTATTATGGGAAAACTTACATTGATTTTGATTTTTTAACATAAAAATCAATTCTAAGATTTCATTAATTTGAAAAAGACACACACACACACACACACACATAGGTGATCACATGACAAATCTTCACAATGGAACAATGAAGTAGTGGTACTAGTCTTGGCCTCATAGTGGTACTAGTCTTGGCCTCATAGCCCCATGTCACATGTTTGATTTTACTAGGTAGCACTAAGTTATAAACTTCTATAAATCTTGGGGTGCACCTATGTTTCAATTATTTTAGGTTCCAACACCCCATATCTTCAAAATAAACAAGATATTCAAGATATTTTAACTACTAATAATTCATTTGTAGCTATTGGTCAAGATATGGAGATAATATCTTTTGATAATATTGATTTTATTGATAGGGTAAAGGCCTCCTTCCTCTCAACCCAATGTTAATCTTTTCATAAAATGTCCAATTTCCTATCCTAGAGGGAAGATTTTTTAGGATTGGTTGTAAGGATAACAATGTGTAAAGGCATCCCCAAAACCATTAGGCATTCCCTTTTGTTGATTTGGAGTTTCCTCTCTTTGCACTAAGAGGGAGGAGAGCCTTAACCATGTGTGAATGGAAAGCTCAAAGATTGTTCTTGTTCTTGTTGAGAAAGATGCCAACTGTATCTCCTTTTCACAAACATCACTTTGGTATCCTATAAGTAGAACATAACATAACTTACCACATTGCTTAGAATCAAACTTGTAACTTGTTGTAAGACTCTTGATTTGGAAGCTCATGGATTCAATTTTGGTGGGTTATGCTAAGTTATAAAGTTAATTTGACTATGTCTCAAAGGTTAATATTACTTATAAAAAAATATTTTTGGCTCCTAAAGTCAATAGAATAAGGGAGGGGTGTTCAATTAGAACTTTATATAACTCAACATTGCCCACTGGAATCAAATCCATGACTTGGAGCTTCCAAATTAAGTATCTTATTGCTAAGCTAACACATCATTGTTAGAGTCAATAGAATAAGGGAACAAATGGTTCCTTGAGTTTAGCTACCAAGTCTATCTGCACATTGAGGAAGGAGGGAGTGTTGCATGAGGAGTCGAGGGGTGGGGGGTTAGTGTGTTTGTGAGGGGTGGTGAACTTAAAACCTTTTTTTAAACAATATTTACCCCCAAGACAAGTCCAATTACAACTTTATAACTTTGCATTGCCCACCATAATCAAACCCATAACTTAGAGCTTGCTAATCAAGAGTCTTACTACTAAGTTAACACTTTGTTGTAACTTTGTCCTTGATAGCTTCAAGTAACTTCAACAATCATAACCTATATACTTTAACCAAGTAAGTTATACTTTATGGACAAATATTTGTAATTTGTGACTTTTTAGGGGTGCAACAAGCTAGGTAACCCACTAAACAAAAGTATTCAACCACAAAGCTACTCCATTCATACCACTTATGAGTGTAGGTACAAATTGAATCCACAACCTCCTAACGAGATAATTATCATCTTGACCATTGCACCAAACCTTTGGGCACAATTAATTTGCTTGATTGAAATAGGTAAAAATTGAACCCACAACCTTCAACCCAGATAATCATGTCTTGACCATTACACTACACCTTTTAATGCAATTACTTTGCTTGGTTGATAAACATTTTTCTTAGGTGAATTTTAATAATAAAACTTTAAATTAAAAAAATGGGAAAATCAATTAAGCTGCAACAACTTAGGCTCCATCACCCATCATTCCCCAGCACCATGACCAGGATTATTGATCAGCCGAACTATAACCAGTGATGACAATTTTCTCGATGATTATCTCATTGTTTGAGAAGAATTTTTGCCGAGCATGTTTTATATATAAAAATTAAGAACCCTACTTCGTTCAAATCTCATTCCTAAATGATCCAGCGGATCGAAATCGGCGTTTTTTCACTTTCAGCACTGAGATACAAAACAACAATAGTCGGCGACAGATTTGGGGGTGGACGGTACGGGTTTAAAATTTATCGCTGGTATTGCAGTTCTGCACCCGCTTGGAAGCGTCAAAGTTGTATCCTCTGAGCAATGGTGAGTGCTGCTGGCTGAATTTTTACGACGACGAGAGCTGCATTTGGAGCGACATCGGTTAGCCAAGCTACTGGATTTTGAGATTTGCTGGTATGTATCTGTTTAAACATATAATTTGTTTGTTAGGGTTCATGCCTCGCTATGTGTTATTCTACTCAGGCTTTGAGTAGATTAAAGATTGGTTCCTGATCAGCTCCAGACAGCCAACGCAACAGAGTTGCTTCAACGGCAACTTTGTTTCGTGAAAATTGATATCCTGCGATGAAGCTCATAATTGTGCAGATTCAGCTTAATGCGCATGGATGAAGATTTTATTTTATTTTAAACTTAACTGATTTTTTCTCCAGTTTTGTTGCAAAATGCTTAAGCGCAATCATTGTTTCCTTTTTTAACCATTAAATTTTGTCCTGTGAAAAGTTTTCAGTTGTGGCTTTTACTGTTTTATGCTTTATAGCAATACCAGAACCATCTGTGTAAAGGCCTACTTGGGAAATAGCCACGACTTTGTGTTCCACAGCAAAGTTCAAATTTTCTTATCAAAAACCGTGCACAATAAATTCCCATGTTTCTCTAAGCCCTTCCTTAACTCTCTATTCAGTAATTTCAGTAACTTTGCATACAATTCATATACATCCATTATTATTTTTATTATTGATTTTTTGAGTTTTGTTTATTTTGCCATGAGTTTCTTCAAGGGTCATCTGCAAGGGGTGTTATAACCAGATCTGAAAACAATTAGATCTGAAAACACACTGCAAATGCTCTAGAGAAATTATTAGAACCCTACAGATCTGAATAAATCATTAGAGGTAAAATATTGCACTGTAGCAGGTCAAGAAACACTATAAATCACTCTCAAAACGTTCTAAACGCTGGAAAACATTTGCTGTGATAACAAAATGAAAGCAGAATGAAAACAGTAAAAATAGCATAAGAACACAGAGAGTTATGTGGTTTGGGCTCTTTTTATCCTATTTCCACAATAATGCTGATCTGCCTTCTATTCTTCTCAAATCTTCAGGACACAAGCCGTCCTTGTAACTTTTCCAAACACCCAATCTGTTATTCCAATAGATTTTAGATCAACACCAACAAGACTCACGTCTTCAAGGTAAAACCTTGATACAATGCTTTCACTTCAAAGCACACCCTAAGGGCTACCCCAAGCCTTCTATTTATGAAGAAACATGAGGACCAAACCCCAGTCCTAATACATGTGGGATAAAACACCAAGCCTCCTATTTATGAGGAAACATGAGGACCAAACCCCAATCTTAATACATGTGGGATAAAACACATCCCCACATCAAATGCAACATAAAAGGAAATACAACAATTAATGTATTTGTCTTCATTTTTCCAACAAGGGGTTGATAGTTGTTGATTTCATATGGTTACCATTGTCTCTGCTGAAAAGTGTTTGATAGAATTGTAGATACCTATAAAGAAGAAATTACATTCCTCAACTGAAATATTTTGAAATTTTTTTTAAAACATTCTGGGATTTCTTTTCAAAACTCATCCCAAAGGAATGGCCACTTCTTGTTTCTAATTTTGGTTGAGAGGCTAACTACTGTCCCCATCCAAGAGAGTCCTCTTAAGTCATGGTATAGCCATCATTTACATTTGATTTAATTCTGTATAGCCACCTGCACTCCAAGGGTTTTCTCCCTTTTGGCAACTGAACTAGCTCCCAGGTTTTGTTCTGTTGGAGTGATTCCCATTCATCATTCATAGCCGCCTTCCACTTTGTGGATTCAACATATGTCATGGCTTCCTTCACTGTTTCTGGTTCACCATTATCGTTGTAAAGTACATAATTCAATGAGGGAGAGTACCTGTCAGGAGGAGGTCTGGTAGTTCTGGTTGACCTTCTAACCCAATGAGACACATTTGTAGTTTGTTGTTCATCATCTTCTACCTCATTTTCTTGCTGTCTTGCATTTTCTCCTTGCTGTCCCGAGTTCTCAGCTTGTTGCCATGTACTTTCAACATGTTGTCCAAAGTTTCCAGATCTGGAAAATCTATGAATTTCATCATTTTCAATTTCTTTAGTCACGCTAAAAGGAGTCCTTATGCTTTTTGAGCCATTTCTGTCCTTGTCTTTCTTTTGCAGCTCACTAAACATCACATTTTCTCTGAATTTAACATCCCTTGATCTCACTACACGTTTCAATTCAGGATCTTAAAGTCTGAATCCTAACTCATCTTCTCCATATCCAAAAAATATGTAACTTTTAGTCCTGTCCTCCAACTTATTTTTGTTTTCCTTTGGAATATGCATAAATGCCTCACATCCAAAAACTCTTAAATGACTGTATGAAACGTTTTTACCTTTCTAAACAACTTCTGGAACAGCATTATCAATTGAAGAATGTGGAGACCTGTTCACCAAATATGCAGCAGTCATAACTGCCTCTCCCCAAAATGTCTTAGGTTGGTTTGCACTTGAAACCATTGTTCTAGCACGATCCAGCAATGTTCTGTTGCATCTTTCAGCAACTCCATTTTCCTGTGGTGTACTAGGAGGGGTACGAATGTGCCTAATTCCTTTGATGTTGCAAAAATCAGCAAATACTTTAGAAGTGTACTCCCCACCATTATCAGTTTGCAAACATTTTATTTTCAGACCTGTTTCATTTTCTACTCTTGCAACAAATGTTTTGAAAACTGAAAACACTTCATCTTTTGATTTCAGCATATAAACCCAAACCTTCCTTGTACAATCATCTATGAAAGTCACAAAATAAATAGATCCACCAAGAGAAATGGGAGTCATAGGACCACAAACATCAGAATAAACCAATTCTAACTTATTTTTCTTTTTGCTGTCCAAATCCCTACGAAAGTTTACTCTCCTAAATTTTCCAACTAAACAGTCTTTGCAATTAGTTTGAGCATAAGAAAATACAAGAATGAGAGTCTGATTTTGAAGTACCTTTAAGCTTGACCAGCTAATGTGTCTAAGACGTCTATGCCACACTTCAGAATTTTCTGTATCAGAAACTGTTGCAATAGAGTTGCATGAATCTGCCATCAATGTATATAAGTTGCCCTCCTTCTTTCCTTTCAGAATGGTCATGATTCCCTTGGAAATTGTCCAATGTCCACCTCCACTACTAAAATTCAGACCTGAATCATCCAGCTGTGAAACTGAAATCAACTTCTTTGTAACTTCAGGAACATGTTTAACGTTATCTATTGTCATCTTTGGCATCCCTGCTTGTTGTAGACTTATACTTCCAATTTCAAGAACTTTTAAAGCTTTTCCATTAGCAGCATATACAAAACTAGATTCAACTTTATGATAAGATGCAAAACAAGACTTATCTGGACAAATATGAAAGGAGGCACTTGAGTCAATCAACTAGATGTCATTGCTACATCCATCTGCCACCATTGTACATTGTTCTTGAATTAGAAAACTAACGTTTTCATCAGCTACATGTACCTTTGATGTTTCTTCTTCTGACTTCTTCTCATTTCTTTTATTTTTCTGTGCTTTCCATGCAAAGCAATCCTTCTTCAAATGACCTTTTTTCTTGCAGTACCAGCACTATTGAGTTTGAGTTTTGCCATGTGATACTCCTTTGTCCGTGCTTCTCCCCCTACTTGGGAAACGTCTCCTACTTCTACCTCTTTCCTTTGCTACATGAACATTTCTAGATCTAAAAGACTCATCTACTCTTCCTTCTAAATCTTGAAGGGTAGACACAACCTGTTCAAATGTCATAGATGAAACACTCATAGAAGTAGTAATAGATGTCACAATTGTAGACCAGGAATTAGGTAATGAGTCTAACAAAGCATAGGATTTAACTAAATCTGGAATAACAATTTTATATTCCTCCAACTTATTCAGATTTCCCATCATCTCATTCAAATGATCTTGAAAAGACACATCAGATCTCTTCTTGCATCTAAAAACTTTCTGATAAATGTGAAAGGTATTCAAACCTAATACTTTGTCAAACCTATTCTTCAGCGTTTGCCACATATCAAGCAGATCCATATTAGGTTTGATTGAGGCCAAAATCCCATTGCTAATCCCATTGCTTAGGGTTGGATGAATGAAAGATGATGCCCTAGTCTTAATTTTTCTCCAATCAGCATTTGACATTCCTGCTGGTTGAGAGGGTTCTAGGGTCTCTTGACACTCCTTTTGTGCTAAAACAACTTTCATCAAAATGCTCCAAACGTTCTAGTTCCTTTCTACCAATCTTTCCGTTGTTTGCAGCCTTTCCATCTCTTTAAATCTAGCTCCGATACCAGTTGTTATAATCAGATCTGAAAACACACTACAAATGCTCTAGAGAAATTATTAGAACCCTACAGATCTGAATAAATCATTAGAGGCAAAATATTGTTCTGTAGCAGGTCAAGAAACACTATAAATCACTCTCAAATCGTTCTAAACTTTGGCAAACAATTGCTGTGATAACAAAATGAAAACAGTAAAAATAGCACAAGAACACAGAGAGTTATGTGGTTCGGGCCCTTTTTACCCTACTTCCACAACAATGCTGATCTGCCTTCTATTCTTCTCAAATCTTCAGGACACAAGCCGCCCAATCTGTTATTCCAACAGATCTTAGATCAACACCAACAAGACTCATGTCTTCAAGGTAAAACCTTGATACAATGCTTTCACTTCAAAGCACACTCTAAGGGCTACCCCAAGCTTTCTATTTATGAAGAAACATGAGGACTAAACCCCAGTCCTAATACATGTGGGATAAAACACCAAGCCTCCTATTTATGAGGAAACATGAGGACCAAACCCCAATCCTAATACATGTGGGATAAAACACATCCCCACATCAAATGCAACATAAAAGGAAATACAACAATTAATGTATTTGTCTTCATTTTTCCAACAAGGGGTTGATAGTTGCTGATTTCATATGGTTACCATTGTCCCTGCTGAAAAGTGTTTGATAGAATTGTAGATACCTATAAAGAAGAAATTACATTCCTCAACTGAAATATTTTGAAAAAAATTTTAAAACATTCTGGGATTTCTTTTCAAAACTCATCCCAAAGGAATGGCCACTTCTTGTTTCTAATTTTGGTTGAGAGGCTAACTACTGTCCCCATCCAAGAGAGTCCTCTTAAGTCATGGTAAAATAATTTTATCGTCATAACAGCAAACCTTTCTATGGAAATTCATATTTTGGCTGAGAGTTTTGTGGAGAGGTCTACTATTTTATTACCTGGACTTTGTCCCTAGAAGTAAATAATTTGTCTTAAAGTAGGGTGAAGAGGTAAACTCTTTCATGAGAATTATCACTAAATAACCATACACTGGTTTTGATTTTTGTTTTCAATGTGAAAATCAATTCTCAGTGAA
Organism: Gnetum montanum; assembly: GCA_015680685.1. Classification (NCBI taxonomy): domain Eukaryota; kingdom Viridiplantae; phylum Streptophyta; class Gnetopsida; order Gnetales; family Gnetaceae; genus Gnetum; species Gnetum montanum. Next base: position 1,019,262 of record MNCI01038015.1, on the reverse strand, counting down.
TCAATTTGGGATTTTATTCCTTTGAAAAATATAAAAGATTTGCTCTGCCAAATAATAGATATATATCCTAAATATATAGCTAAACTAGTTAAACTATTGCAATCCCATAAAGTTGTATATATTTTGGCCTTTTTTGTGATGATGAGCTCCCTTGGATTCCACAGTCCAAGCTCTCTCAAGTCAAGATAAATCCAATGTTGAACAAGAAAGAAAATTAGAAATTTTATTCTTGCTCAAGGAAAGAGTACAAAGCAAAAAAGCTTGATTATTGTCAAGGACAAACAAGTAATTCAATCAAACCCTCACTATACACTTAATGTAAGCATTCACTTACAATCACTCAAGGAGACCTCTCAAATCTCTCAGTGAGGATGGCTAGACAATTAGCCTCTCAACTCTCTCTTCTCACTCACTCTCTTCACCCTTGCACACTCTTACATTCTCTCAGGCCTTGGATGCCTATTTATACTTTTTAGGTGACTTTGTGTTTTCCCCTTGACACTCTAATTACAAATTTATGCTTGTTGGAATTTTCCATAAAACATTCCATCATCAGACAAGACATCTTTTGGCAAGAGGAGATGTTTTTCCTAAGTGCTGAAGGTTGCAAAGTAGATGTCTTGGATCCAGCGTAGATGTCTTTCTAGAGTTGGGTATTTGCAGAGTAGACATCTTACAGGAAAAGTAGACATCTTTCCTGATTTGGGACACTGGCATAGTAGACATCTTATTGCAATATTTGACATCTTTTCTTGGGAGTAGATGTCTTTTCTGGTCGGATTTCCAAAAACAAGACATTTGTATGGAAGCTCAAAACCTCCAAATACTCCTCAAACAAGTTCCCCTTGATGTTGAAACACCCTGGAATCATCAAAAACAAAGCAAACAGAAGCAACACAGATGAAACTCTTGTTATTGAAACTTTGCCATGGAGCTCAGCCACCCAGATGAAACATGCACTACTTCTCTTCTGCAGAAGAGCGTAGTCAAAACACAAATAAAACATTCAAGTATTGAACGAAATAAAACAAAACACAGATAGAGAGAATAGCAATTGTTACGTTTGTTGGTTGCCATTGTGATGCATTACTTATATATGGCGAGTGTCATAGCTATTACCTAACATACACAATTAATGGTAGGAAACAACTATATTCCATGTTTTATTTATTATCATCTTCAATCATCCATGTTGGTCTGTGTCTACTTCATAACTCCATTATCTTATTTATTATCATTTTTAATCGTCTAGAGTGGTTCCCGTGAATTTTGTTGCTGTGCTGCTTGTGCGTGGCTCTGATTTTCATTTTGGCAGGGCGAGCTTTGTTGAAAATTGAAATAATCAAGGTGCCTTAACGTCTGTTATTGTGAGGATGGGATGTGCACTATGAATTCAATCTTGCATTATGCTTCACGTGTCAAGATGAGCTGGACTTGGCGTCTGCAGCAACAATGGCTTTAACTATGCACTAACATCGCTACTACCAGGCCATGATCATGTTGTGTCTCTATTGTTTAAAGGCCATAATTTTACTTTTCCTTTCATTTTCAAATTTTATCTTATTTTTCTTCTATTCATCTAGCTTAACTTCGACTCACAAATAGGAAAAAGTAAATTTAACTTTCAGTTTGAGAATCTGGTTTCCCATGATGATTTTTGCCTAATCATCAAAAATCATTAGGCAAATCAATCTTATAAGCATTTGGATTGATCTTGGCCTTGATTTTGAATGGACCAATTCTCATTTACTTGAGCTTGTAAAAGTGCACATTCTTTTCCCTGTCTTGCTCAAATAAATCTAAACATAATCACCAATTTGAAATTCAATTGTCTTCTTGCCTTCATTGGCCTTGGAGGGCACAACCTTTGTCTTTTTCTCGAAGTGAGACTTGACTTGTTGATGTATTTCCTTCATTTGATCAACAAGATCAGAGCTTAAAGAGGCACAAGCTTCAAATTTCCTCAGCTAATTGACCATTCTTGGTGAAAAACTATAATTTGCCAGCAAAGGACATTTACCAATGCTGGTGTGCACACACTCATCTTCATTAGAGCTGTAAGCAAGAATATTATCAAAGAAAACAATGCAACATTTGCCAATAAGATTTCTTAAAACATCATGCATAAGCCTTATAAATGTGGTTGGAGCATGACTAACCACTCATACAAACCATTGAGTGTCTTGAATGTCATTTTCCATTTATCTCTCAGTCTAATTCTAATTTGATGATATCCATTTTTCAAATCAATCTTTGAAAAAATTTCAGCATTAGTCAAAACATCAAGAATATAATCCATCCTAGGAATAGGAAATGTACTTAATAGTGATTCTATTAACAACTCTAGAATCAATACACATTCTTATCTCATCTGTCTCCTTCTTAGGAATAAAAACAGCTAGAACAGCACAAGGAGAAATGAATTCCTTAGTAAAGCCATTAGAGAGTATCTCACTTGCTTGTGTAACTCCTCCCTTTGATGTAGAGTCATACGATAGCCCTCTCATTTGGAATAGTAGCTCCAAGCATGAAGTCAATATGATGTTAAATGGATCTCATTGAAGGAAGACATTCCAATTTGCCTTCGAAGATATCAACAAATTCTAATGCCAAAGGTTTCACAGCTGGTGGAAGTTCACTTGGTGATTTGTCTTCAGTTGTTGCAATGGTAGAAATAGTGACAAAGCTATGACCATGTTCCTCATGTTCTTTGAGATATTCTTTTTCACTAAGCAAAATCAATGAAGCATTAATAGACATATTGTCCTTGTATTGTTGCAATGTCATTGTAAGTAGTTGATGAATTCCATGTTTCCTAGGAACTGACCAAATATTCCTAGCTCCATCATAAGTAGCTTTGTTATCATAGTTCCAAGGTCTACCAAGTATGATATCATCACTATCTATGGGAAGAATGTCACGTTGAACTTGATCTTTGAAAAAACTAATCTTAAAAGATAAAAGGCACCTTTCCTTTACCTCTTGGAGCTAATCTCGAGAGTCTCAATACGCTCTATAGGGGCTTAGGATGAGGAATTTTCATCAATCCAAGTTTATCAACAACCTTGGAGGAAATAACATTCTCTTTAGCACCTCCATCTATCAAGATGTGAGGCCATTTTCCACTAGAGAGACATCTAGCCGCAATTCTAAAGAAGCATTTTCTTTAAAGGATCTTCACTAGCATTGACATTTCCCATAAATGAATTAATTTCAGGAATATCTTCAATAAAAAGAGCATTAGGATTACCTTCATCTGAAGACTCTTCTTTCTCCAAAGTCTGAAGGTTCTTGTCCTTTGAAGACTTAGATTTCTTGCATTCCCATTGCTTAAGTCCTAGTTCTCTATAATTGAAGCATTGTACTTTGGAAGCATTGCCATTTCCTTGACCTTTTCCTTTCTTGGAATCTTGGCCTTCCTTAGTCTTGTCTTGCTTCTCATGTGAATTATCCTTGGCGTTACCTTTCTTCTTTGCTCCTTTATTTCCCTTAGATGCTTTGGAGTTTTTGCCTTTGGAAGCTTTGGGTCCTTTGTTGAAGCCTTGAAGTTTTCTTTCAGCCTTAAGAGCCAAATCCAAAGCCTCATCCAAGGTTTGAGGTTTATAGAAGGTAAGTTCTTGCTAGAATTCCTTCTTTAAGCCACCTTGGAAGTTAGAAGCTTGCTCATATTCATTCCAATGTACCTTAGCTTGTTGAACAGCTTTGCAAAATTCTATGTAATACTCCTTCACACTTTTATCTCCTTGTTTCATATACTTTAATCTTTGAATAGCCTCTTGTCTATGATGAGATTTTTCAAACTGTTGCTTAAGTATGAATTGCATTTACCACATAAGAATAACTTTCTTTCTCCCACCATACTAGTGCCTTACCTTTAAGCTTTGTTTCAGCATATGACACCTTTTGATGATCTTCTACATCTTCAAGCTCAAAATATTTGTTAATCATCTTTAGCCAAGAGAGAGAGGATTCGGTACCTTCCATTCCATTGAAGGATTCTTGAAATGTTTGAAAACTTTAACAAGAGAAAGTTCAATTTCTTCACCTTGATTCCTTTGAGGTTTTGAAAAAAGTTTTTTTTTGCCCTTTTTCTTGGTAAGATGAACCCTTGGGACTTGTTCTCAACACTTGGAGCATGAAGAGGCTCATCATCTTGCTCTTCATCCTCCCCAAAGTCTTCATTCTCAAAAGGAAGATCATCTTCAAGAGGAGGCATGGAGGAATGTCTTGAAGAAGCCTTTGGTAAAGAATCACTTGAGTTATTCCCTTGTCTAGATGCCTTTGGTGAAGAAGCATGTCCCTTTGTTCTCTTCCAGCTTTTCAAGTTTCTCAACAATGAGCTTAAGAGCATTTCTCATGTCATCCATGTCTGTGGACAAAGTTTGAACTATCTTCTATAGCAGCGGGGGAAATGCAAGAAAAATAATGCCTGATCTATAGCAGTGCTTTTTAAAGTGCAGTCAACTTGAAGATCGAAATTATGATTGCAAGCAAAGAGTTTAGGATACTTTTGTATGCTTTAGGGGTTTTGTTTGTATGTTTTATTTTATTATTATTCATGAGTGTTTGGACTTGTATTATATTTTCTTTCATGCCAATTCCTTAATTTTCTTTTTAAACTGGTAAGAAAATTAACAACACCCCTCTTAATAGGATGCACGTAAATGATAGTAATTTCTATTGCTAACCTTGAAATCTGTTTATTGAATTTGATACAAATTTAGCTCACTGTATGCTCTACTAGTTTGCTGAGGCCCATTTGCACAGAAAGCCATGGCTGCCTATCAAGATGCTTCAAAATTTGAATTCAAGAGAACCTATGTGGCAGAGTATCCACTTCCAGAAGAAATGGGTTTACAAGAAACTATTCATAAATCAGTGGAACAGAAGACGGGATCTCTTATGGGAAGCATCACTCTGCAAGAGATTCAAAGTGATAGGCTTACAAAGATTGCAGCTACAAACTGGCCTGTAGGAGCTAATGTCTCTACAAAGCCTGCTTTTAATCCTGATCTTGTGGATGAAATTTATAGAACTGAACTTCTGGTAAGAAGTGGAAGCAAGTCGGTTCCTACACAGAGAGCCATGCTGCTTGAAGTAAGCCAATACCTGGAAAATTATCTATGGCCTAATTTTGATCCTGAGAAATCTTCAGTTGAGCATGTCATGTCAATTGTACTAATGGTGAATGAGAAGGTTAGTAATTTCATTTTAAATGTTGTGCATCACCCTAGTAATTGGGTTGCTTGGAACACTAATTGTGTTACTTTGAATATTAACATGCCTCCAAATTTACTGCTTGGGAAATTAACAGTTTCGAGAGAATGTTCCTGCTTGGAGATGTTTTCATGATAGAGTTGATGCCTTCGAAGGTTTCTTAAAAAGAGTTTTGTTACTGAAGTATCAGGTTTGGTTTTATGGCATGATCTATGCTTATTTTGAACTATTGACATCCTTTCAAAATAATACCATTCAATCTCATAGTCCAAGCTGCTTGTATTACGTGCAGGAGAGAACTTTAGATACTGCAGAGAAGACAAATTATTTAATCTTCATGATTCATGCATTTCAGGTAAAATCCAATATTTTCTATCATTATATGAACTGAAAAGTTTCTTTAATAGCTAATTTATCATATAGATTTGGGCATGCTTAAATGGTGATGTAAACCAAATGCTGCACGTTCTTGATTTTACATGCTACCACTGTATAGTCAGTTGAGCAATCATTTTAGGATCATGATCCATGCTGTGTCAGCTCTTAATTGTGCTGAGATGGCATGTGGTTTTAGAAGACAATCCTTCTGTGGTTTCTCTGAACAGTTTCAAGAGACTTGAAATGAAATACAATTCTTTGTATGTCTTGTGATTCTTAGTTCATTTCGGGATGTGTTCTTTTCACAAATCACAATGGTTTCCTTCTACCATATTCTCTGACATTATACTTATTGTATCAGTAAACAGTTCATTGGTTTTATAATTTCCTATACAAACTCAAGTGTCTAGATTTTTGACTGCCTACTGAACGTCCAGATTTGAGTTTTCTGGAAAACGTAAAGATATACGGCAAGTGACATTGCATACTGCTATACTTGCTGCAATCATCATAAGCTGACACATGTCTAGAAATCAACGAATTTCTGAATTCTAGAAATTTGTTGGTTTCTGGATGTGTCTTGTTGTGTTCCACAGCATAAACTTTTAAACATCCTTGATGACTTGTCATTCCTTTAAGATCCATTGGTGATTTCTAAGATCTAAAGTAGTTTTGGGTTGTATTCGAAATTTCTATCATTGATAATATCTATTTTTCCTGCTCCCAATTTTTTTTTCTTGAGATAGGATTATGTAAAGATAGATGTGATGTGATTGGGATAGCTAACTGATTAAAGGTCGTGTGTGCTGTCCAAGGCTATTAGATCAGATACAAGAAGTGTTTGAACTTTTTGCTTTTCCTTTCTTCACATAGCAGTCATTTTCATAGTTTCTTAAGATAAAGAGACATTATGAAGCCTTTTTGTCTGAAAATTATTATTATTCCATGTACAATTTACATATAGGTTTACAGAAGCTATTTTTATTGCTTGATATATGCTTCAGTTTTTGTTTGCTACATTTAGTTTTGCAGTTACTATAATTAGTTTATGACATGTCATTTCTCCTAAGTTCCTTGGTTGATCTCTAACATCGAAAGTAATTTCTGATTGTTCTCCATGGTTTTATTTCTAATTGTATCTGAAAGTAATAAAGTCATTTTTTGACGTATAAAAACAAAGGCTTATAAAATAAACTAGAATCCTCCACTCTAAAATAATGGCAAGTGGCTGGCTTCCTTTTATCTTCCCAAACCATTTGTTGAGATCAGATTGTGAAAAGGGAGATGCAACATGATTGGGATAGCTTAACCACTAAGAGGCTGTGTATTGTGCAGGACTTCTAATTAAGATACAAAAAAGTTTGAACAATTGGATGTTCAATTCTTCCCTTGAATTGTTATTTTCATAGTTTCTCAACATGAAGGGACATTGTATAGCCTTTTTGTTACAAAGTTACTATCATTTAATGTACACTTTACATACATGTAACATAGTCTACTTTTGTTTCATGAAACAGTTTCAGTAGCTTGTATTATTGCATTTATTTTACTGTACGGGCATCGTTTAGGGTTCTTTTGATTTGTTGCCTTTGGAATATCAACCTTCTTTTTAATAATCACAGGCTGTAGTGTTAGGTTAACTTTAGTTGTGATTTTCAGTGTTGGCTGAAGAATATCAATCGTTTTACGTGATAATTACAGAGCCTGCAGTGTTAGGTTAACTTTAGTTGCGATGTGCAGTGTTGCCTCACGAATATCAACCATTTTATGTGATGATTACAGAGCTTGGAGGATGATGTGGTGCGAGGAACACTGCTGAAGCTTGTCAATCTGCAGCTATGGCATAGCCTTTCACCTGGTCGCTTTCAGGTGCATAAATTATTTTGGAAGAATGGCACTATTCTTTTCTCAATAACGACTGTTACATTGTTTTGCACTTTAACTTGATTTGCTGATGCTGAATTATTGTTTTAGATGGAAATGTGCTTGCATCGCCAGCTTATCAAAAAGTGGAAGAAAAGGAAAAGAAAAGAGGCAAAAGAAGCTAAGAAAAGTGGGGTCTCTTCAGATCCTTGTTCAAAGCTTGAAGTAAAGTTTATGCCAATGTTGATCAAAGAGTTTTTAGAGGTAATATATGAATATTTTCATTTGTAACAATCTGTGTTTGCATTTAAATAGAGATCAAGTAACTCTTTTTCTTTCAGATACTTGATTCAAAGCTTACAACAACAGTGGATGGCAGTGCTGAAGAGGAAACAGAGAGTCGCTCAACTAACAGTGATGTACTTGTGGATGATGCTTGTCGCCTATACTGTGAGCGGTTCCTGGAATTCTTAATTGATATGTTAAGTCAACTTCCTACCAGAAGGTACTATTTGATGTCAATTTTTGTCCCTAAGAATGCACGACATTCTTGTTGAAGCACTTATGCCAATGGCTATGTGTTATTTCATCATTGATGCTTCCTTCAGACAGTTTGCATGAAGCTTTTGGCTGCTTACATTAGCATTTTATAAATTTTAGACCTCTTACATGTTTTCTGATAGCAAATTCCGTTTCTGGATCACCTTTTAGCCAATCTTTGATACTAGCATTGTGTAGGGAATACTGCTTTCAGAAAACTGCATAGTTCATATGTAACTAATTGTAACATTCCTCTACTTACACCTGTAGCTTTTCATTTATCAAAATGATAGGATGGCTATTCATTTCATGGCTATAGTTTTGTGTATAGCATGGATAAACAGTTGCCATAATTTTCACATCTTTCTGGACTTTCGAAACAGGCACCTGAGGCCTCTTATAGAAGACCTTGGTGTTGTGCCAAAGTGCCGCCTAAGTACACTTTATAACCATCCGAAAGGGAAGCTTTTTGCTCAGCTAGTGGATTTGGTGCGCTTTTATGAGGGTTTTGAGATAGATGATCATGTTGGGACTCAACTCAGCGATGATGATGTTTTGCTAGCTCATTGTCAACGACTTCAAGCTTTTCAACTTTTGGCGTTTAAACAAATTCCGAAGGTGTGTTTACATTTCTTGTTAAATTTATATTGTTTGATACCAAACTTTATAATAACTGCGTAATTTAGTTTTCATTTCGTTGATAGTTCTGGCTGCTAGAGAAGGCTATTGAGATATTTTTATTTGTTTTGTTAAAAACGAGAAGGTAAGGTTCCATCCAATGATGTTGAGAAATAAAGAAAATGTGCTAAAATGAATGGCTAAAACTGGTCTCTGTTCAATAGATCTCTAGGGTCTGGTAGTTTTTGCATGGTGGTAATAATTATTCTGTACTTAGTGCAGGATTAAGCAGTAGTCATTTTTAATGTTTTATTTTGTGTTTTAGATACTGAAGTCTTATTTTGAATGCATTGCAGCTTAAGGAGTTAGCATTGGCAAATGTTGGCTCTATAGAAAGACGTACTGATCTTTGTAAAAAGCTTTCTGTGCTTTCAGCAGAGGAACTCAAAGATCTTGTGTGCAACAAGGTATATATAATCTGCACTTTATGCAGTTCTCTTTGTTTTCATAATGTATTTTGGAGTTACCAGATTTTGATAAGCTAGGCCAATTTCATTTTTATGGATTCAAAATTTAGATAATTTTCGTCAACATATGCAGAAATTTAGAGCAAGCCTTCACTTTCTTACTGTTGGTCGCTTTATCATCCTTTTGTGTCTCTTCAGTTTTAGCAGGTCTTAATGTGGTATCATGCTGATTTTGAAAACAAATTTTCGGATAAATTTTATTTGGCAGTTCAGATTAATGCAGGTGCTGTGTAATGAAGGTTTATTTATTTAAAATATGTTGTGCATAACGAGGTACCATGCTTAATCCTGAGTCCAACGGTGTTGTTGCATTGGAGGTTAAAAGAAAGTAAAACTGTAGATCTTGAAAGTTACCTTTAGCAATATATAGGAATGTTTGATTAAAGAAAATAACAATTTTAAATCTGTTGGACATTCTGGAAATTTCATTTTATGCTTCTTTGCTGAATTGTTTTGCTTTTATTTTGTAATCTATTTAGACTTAAATTTAACAAATTTTGTGATTTTGCAGTTGAAACTAATTGACCTCAATGATTTATGGGTGGAACAAACGGATTTCCTCATGGAAGTCATGATTTCAACATTTGAAAAAAGACAATCGCAGAAGGAAGCAATCAATGCTCTTCCTCTCTATCCAAATGAACAGGTCATGTGGGATGAAAGTGTTGTACCCAGTATTAACTACACTGGTGAAGGATGCTTGGCACTTCCCAAACTTAACTTGCAGTTTCTTACGCTCCATGACTATCTTTTGAGGAATTTTAATCTTTTCAGACTGGAGTCCACTTACGAAATTCGGGAGGACATCCAAGATGCTTTGCCTCGACTGGGAGCATATATTAACAGTGAAGGGGAAAATTGTTTCCGTGGCTGGGCCAGGATGGCTCTTCCAATAAAAGAATTCAAGATTGTAGAGGTAAAACAGCCCAACATTGGAGAAGTAAAGCCGGCGGCTGTCACTGCAGAAATCAAATTTAGTGTATCAAGGTATACGCCATTAATTAGGTCTGAATGGGATGGGTTAAAAGAACATGATGTGCTCCTCTTGTTGTCTGTCCGTCCCTTCTTGGAGCCTCTTAGCAGTGAAGAGTCGAGGGATTTGAGTTTTCCTGAAAGGTCTGGGCTCCAATATGTACGTGGGTGTGAAGTAATTGAGATTCGAGATGAAGAAAATTATCTTATGAACGATTTCACTGGAAGAGTTAAGAGGGAAGAGTGGAAGCCACCCAAAGGGGAACTTCGCACAGTTGTTGTTGCTCTTGATACAGCACAATATCAGATGGATGTTAGTGCCATGGCTAATGATGCAGAGGATATCTACAAAAGTTTTAATGTTTTAATGAGAAGGAAACCGAAGGAGAACAACTTCAAAGCCATTCTTGAGTCTATCAGGGATTTAATGAACGAGTCATGTATTGTTCCTCAGTGGCTGCATGATATTTTCCTGGGTTATGGTGATCCAAGTGCTGCACAATGGAATAATATGCCCAATAACCTTAATGTGGTAGATTTCAAGGACACATTTCTTGATGCAGGTCACCTGCAAGAATGCTTTCCAGATTACGATGTAAGAATTAAAGGAATTGTTCTAGAAATCATTTTCTTTAACATAAATTTAGCAAAATGCCATCTTGTCTTGTTTTCCCACATCTTACCTTTTCTTTCCATCATGTTATTTATTCACCTTATTCACCGTGTTACATTGGACAGGTTTCGTTTGTTAGTTTAGATGGAGGGGTAGACAGGTGTCCGAAGCCTCCTTTTCGCATCACATTTCCTAGTGCGTCAAAGAAAAATGCAAACTCTGAGTTTCCTGGGAGTAACAAGAAGGCTCGCACAGCTGATGCAGACAATTCAATGGAAATCGATGGTACAGATGCAGATGATAATATGGCTGTAAATGGTAGCGACAGAAAACTGATTGTAGAATCATATGTGCCTCCTGACCCAGGTCCATACCCCCAAGATCAACCAAAGAAAAATACTGTTAGATTCACACCAGTCCAGGTACGTTCAGATGAAAATTTATTTGATTATGTTGACCGTCAATCTTAAAAAATGAAATGCATTATAATGCAAGAGAATGTCTGCAGAGATGTTTAGTTCAACGTTTCAAAAATTAGTATTTTGTTTGCATACAGATTGATAATCTGTTGAAATGTTTGAAGATTTGATGTCTTAAAAGATTTCCTTGCAAACTAGGATATTCCATGAGGTTGTTGTGTAAGAGGCTTTTATGATAGTCAATCTGAAGTTTATTTTACAACATTTGTAGGTGGAAGCTATCATTTCTGGGATTCAACCAGGTTTGTCAATGGTAGTTGGTCCTCCTGGTACTGGGAAAACCGACACAGCTGTCCAAATACTTAATGTCTTGTATCATAACTGTCCTCATCAAAGAACCCTGATAATCACTCACTCCAATCAAGCTTTGAATGATCTCTTTGAAAAGATTATGCAGGTACAGTTGGACCTTTTTATGTAAATTTTGGATCAATGCTGTAACGTTGGAATACTCTTGGAGAAATATACAAAAATTTATGTTTGTTTTTGTTTTGTTATGTAGAGGGATATCCCTGCTAGATACCTCTTACGTTTAGGGCAGGGTGAACAAGAATTGGCCACAGACATGGAATTCAGTCGTCAAGGTCGTGTGAATGCCATGCTAGCTCGTCGGATAGAATTGTTAGCAGAAGTTGAACGTCTTGCAAAATCCCTGAATCTACCAGCAGATGTCGGGTATACCTGTGAAACAGCAGGCTACTTTTGGCTTCTGCATGTTTACTCAAGATGGGAGGAATTTCTTGCTCACTGTGAAGGCAATCAAGATAATCCTAGTTTCGTAAAGGATAGATTTCCCTTCACTGATTTCTTCTCCAACACACCTCAACAAATATTTTCTGGTCTGTCATTTAAACAAGATATGCATGCAGCAAAAGGCTGCTTCCGCCATCTTGCCACCATGTTTCAAGAGCTTGAAGAGTGCAAGGCATTTGAGTTGCTAAAATCTACTGCTGATCGTGCAAATTATCTGATGACCAAACAAGCTAAAATTGTAGCAATGACCTGCACACATGCAGCTTTAAAGCGCAAGGATTTTCTGCAACTGGGTTTCAAGTACGATAATCTGCTAATGGAAGAAAGTGCACAGATCTTAGAGATTGAAACATTCATACCAATGTTACTGCAAAGGCAAGAAGATGGGTATGCAAGGCTTAAGCGTTGCATTTTGATTGGTGATCATCATCAATTGCCACCAGTGGTCAAGAATCTGGCATTTCAAAAATACAGTCACATGGATCAAAGTCTTTTTACAAGGTTTATTCGCCTGGGTGTTCCATATGTGGAGCTTAATGCTCAAGGAAGAGCAAGACCTAGCATTGCAAGACTTTATAATTGGAGATACAGACAGCTTGGTGATCTGCCATACGTGCATCAAGAAAGGGTATTTCGTTTGGCCAATGCAGGTTTTAGCTATGAGTATCAGTTCATCGATGTGCCAGATCATCGTGGAAAGGGAGAGAGTGTGCCTCACCCGTATTTCTTCCAGAACCTTGGAGAAGCAGAATATGTGGTCAGTGTTTTTATGTACATGAGATTGCTTGGCTATCCAGCCAGTAAGATATCAATATTGAGTACTTATAATGGCCAGAAGCATTTGATCAGGGATGTGATTCGACAAAGATGTGCCAATAACCCTCTTATAGGATCACCCAGCAAGGTTTGTGCAAGTAATTAAACCTTAAATACACTTCAACTAGCCCCTACATGTAATGCTATTTATTCTTTCTCTAATCCTTGAGAAATCAATTGTAACTAATGATGAACATGGTATGATTCAAAATGTCTTGCATATTATTGAATCTAGTATGATTTGAAATGTTGCAATCTATGGAATGGTATTTATTCTCTCTAACCCTTGAGAAATCAATTCCAATTAATGATGAATATTGTATGGTTTGAAATGTCTTGCATGTTATTGAATCTAGTATGATTTGAAGTGTTGCAACCATAGATGGTACAATACATTTGGTTTTGATTATTAATGGGCATGGCTTTTCCAATGAAAATTCCCTAAATGCATTGTCTGGTTGATTGATTGTTTTGCTTGTGCTGATTCTTTCTGGTTGGTTGTGCAGGTGACCACAGTTGACAGGTTTCAAGGCCAACAAAACGATTACATTCTTCTTTCTTTAGTTAGAACTCGAAGTGTAGGACACCTTAGAGATGTTCGGAGGCTTATTGTTGCAATGTCACGTGCACGTTTGGGCTTGTATGTTTTTGGTCGACGTTCACTTTTTGAGCAGTGCTACGAACTGCAACCCACATTCAAGCTTCTGCTTCAACGCCCAGACAAGCTTGCTTTGAATTTGGATGAAAACACTTCACCTACTGAACGTTCGGTAGGGGACACTGGCAGGCAGTATCTCGTGAGTGGCCTAGAGGAGATGGAGCATATTGCTTTGGATAAACACCAGCGAGTGGTTCAGGTACATGGCTTGGCTTCATGGTTTTCTGCACAACTATAGGGATCATCATTTAGAGTGATGGTAAGGTAAGGTGCTTGTTTCTTTAAGTTGGGAGAGGTGGGTTTGATCCTGGGTGCAGCCACTCAAAGAGGTTATGCTTTTGCTCATCTACTAACCCTCCTTGACCCTACATGGTGTGATGAGCATTGAGGCTCTGGGTGATGATGCTTATGATCCTTTTAAAGATCCTTTTTATAAATTCAGCCTGTCTAAATATAGGGGAGCATTTTTTGCTTTGCTGACTCAAGTTGCAAGGCTTGGATTTGAGCCTAGGCTCAGTTCCTTGAAAAGAGGTTAGGCGTTCATTCATCTGCCTGCTGTTATGTGATCCCACTTAGTGGGATGAGTATGGAACCTCTGCGTGATTTCCATTTTATTTGTTGCTTTGCTGAATTGACACTTTTATTTATTGGTTTGCTGAATGATCTGATTAATAGACATGAGAATGGAACATTTTGGTTTCTTGTTTAGGGTGCCATTTGATTTTTGGGTTTAAAGGATTTAATCAATCGGGATAAGTAGAGTTAAGTTTATTGGCAATTGCAAGACGAGGGTCACATATATCATTGGTTTTGGGCTAGTTCCATAATGACTGTTTTTCAAAGATATCATTAGGTTCAGTAATTGAAGATATTTTTTCCCCATTGCATGAACCCCATATTTCCTTGAATGGCTTTACTGAATAATTTTTATTTTTCTTGTGGCAGTGGCTGCAGGCAGCTTACAGCTCACATGGACAACAGGTTCAAGGCAACAAGGCTGAGGAGTCCGGTTTGACTTCACAGGATAACGAGGCAACCACCGTGAATTCAGATGCCGAACCTGATGAAAATGTTCAAACAATGGAAGAAATAGAATATGAAAATGAAAACGAGCTGGAGGGAATAGAAAATGAAAATGAAAACGAGGAATCAAAAAAATAAAAACTGACTACCCAAAGTTATACACTATCAGTATATTGATGTGCATAGTTTGTTTCAAGGTCACATTGTCGGCATGTTTTCATTGCTCAGGCATGCAAAATCTATTTTGTCCCCAGTGCTCCACCTAACCTCCTTCCCTTGGGCCATGAAATTTGCACGTTTGTAATGATTTTTCACTCGATGCCAATGAAATATGGATTTCCAGCAAAATGAAAAATTGGGGATCATGATTAAAATTAGCTCCTATTGTTATCTTCTGTTTTGGTTGTCTTACAGATTCACGTGCGTTGGAGCTCCCAAATTACGTTGCTTATCCTTCTATTACATTCAAAGGAGTGTCTAATCCTCCTTCAGAGTTTCCTATCTTTTACAAGTGTTCCATGGCGTTTGAGTCCCTTTGCATTATCGAGGACCGAAAGTTGTATGAGTTACCCTTTCTACTATATTCTATAACATTATAAAATTTTACATTATAAATATTCGAACACTTGTTTCAGAATTTTTTCCCAAAGAAGTTGAGCATGCTAAACTAGTCTGTTTGTACATCATGTAAAGGTATAGTTAAATTTTAAAACAGAAGCCACTTGAAAGGAAATTAAAAAAAAAAAAAAAACCAAAGAAGATACGAGATGAAAAGGTTTTGTTCAAAATGTATTTGCACAGGAAAATGACTTGGAAAAGAACCCAGAAAAGAAAGTAAGGAAATTTTTAAACAAGGTGAATATAGGAGTTACAAGAGGGTCTTTACTATCACAAAGGTGCACCTTCTTTTGAAATATTTTAAATGTGTTAGAATTGGAATACTTGAAATATAGGTTCACCTTAAGATATATAATCCAGCTAGGATTATATATATATTACAACTAGAAATTTTGAGTACAAAAGCAAAGGAGAGGAGCACAAGAACGTAGAAATTCCAAATCAACAACAAAAATATAGATATGCCTATATTTTATATAGGTATGCCTCAAGATATATAGTTCAATTAGAACTTTAAACATTTTGAATATTTAGTTGGAACTTAAAATAATTGAAATGTAGGCACACCTCAACATAGATAGTCCAATTAGAACTTTAAACATTTTAAATATTTGTGTTACAACCCAAAATAATTGAAATATAAGTACATCTCAAGATATATAGTCCAACTGGAATTTTAACAATAAGGTGTTAGCTTAGTGGTATCGGTTTTGGCCTTGTAACCCTAGATCATAAGTTCAATTCTACTATGTAGCATTGAGTTAGAAACTTCTATATATCTTAGGTTGTACTTATGTTTCACTTATTCTGGGTAAGAAGCTTGCATGTAGGTCTTGGCTTGGTAACCCCATGTTACAAGTTTGATTTTGGTAGGTAGTACTAAGTTATAAACTTTTATAAATCTTGGGGTGTACCTATGTTTCACTTGTTTCGGGTAAGACACATACATGTAGGTGTAGCGATCGAAAATGTCGGCGGCTAGAAAGAACATTGACGAGTCGTCGGTCGTTGACAGTCTTGACCCTGTTGCGGGAGGGCCGTGTTGGATGGGAAACGGGGTGCCTTGAACGGTTTGGTCGATCAGACATGGACTTAGTCGATGTCAATATAACCTTTTGCAACGTGTGATTTGAAAATGAGACTGATAGCGCGAAGTAATGCTTGAATGCAAAAGAGGCAGAAAACAGTGTAAAATCCAAATGATAAGCAAGAGACAAAGTAAAATGCAGTTAGAAAAGTGCACCACTTCGAAGCTACGACTTCGCTCTGTCAAGATGGATACAATCGGTTGCACAGCGCTGAGAAGTGCAGAGATCCCGAGAGTAACCAAGACGTGTAGAGCAAGATGGCTGTGCGCTTGAACGTGGGCTTAGTCGTTGACAATGCGAAGTACTACCAAGGTGGTAGAAAAGAGTAGAACAAAATGCCAAACGGGAGTGCTAACTGCTTACAATGTCAAGCAGAAAGCTTACAATGCTCAAGGTTACAGTGTTAACTTTTGCTTGTTAGCTAACAAAATCATTAGCCGATTGATATTGCCAAGAAAACCAGGCCTTGGGGATCGAAAAGCTGAAAAATATGACAAAAAAGTTGAGGGCCTAAAGAGCAAGAGTCGGAGAGAGAGACTAAGCATCGCTCATTGGGGTATTTATAGGACCAGGGGTATGTGAAAGATGCGGATTGGACGCCACGTGCCTTGGGCCTATGTTGACCTGTCTATGCTGCACGTGCTTGCATGACCGTTGGGCGAGCTTGCCATGCCGTAATTACAAGCCTGCCACGTCGTAATTACGCTATCAGAGCAACGGTGTAATTAGGTGAGGTGCATTGATGTCGCGTAACCACTTGCCATGCTTTGCTATGCTTTGTACCGTAGCATGTTTGGTGTAGCGTAGCATCTTTTCCCGCTGTGCTACACTACGCAACATAGCGTAGCGACCGGTTCGAAGCAAAGAATTTGCGTTGTGTCTTGCTGCATGTGTTGGAAACCTTTGCAGTGTTGTGGCTACTGGTTGCAGATTTGCTACACTATGCTACACTACGTAGCGTATCATAGCGTAGCAGCTGTCCTTAATCGCAAAAATGTCGCCAATTTGCAAACTTTGCCTCTTGCACTGCGAAGCTTGCGAACTTGTTGATTTTGCCCTTTGAGATGCCTTCTGTCACTCCCGCAGAATTGCTACGCCTCGCTGTGCCATGTAGCTTAGCGTAGCGTAGCAGCAAACATGACCTACTTTTGGCCAAGTTCGCCGCTTTCTGAAAGAAAGAGACATTGTTGAAGGACTTGAAGTCGGGTGAGGGGACTGATTGTCCAACTTTTGCTACGCTACGCTACACTACGTAGCATAGCATAGCATAGCACCGTGCTTCTGCAAACGTCTTTTGGAGTTTGCTACGCTACTTAGCGTAGCGTAGCGTAGCATAGCAAAACTCCTTAACTTAGAAAACTCGTTGAAGCATTTTGTGCGTTCTGAGCACTACTCCTAAGCACGCTGTTGGTTGGATGAACTACTCAGGTGGGCAGAGAATCTGTTTAGCCTATTGACACCTGGGGTAGAAGACTTGCCGAATTGGACAGTCTGAACATCAGAGCATCCATCTCTTGAAGAACTACTGTAACGCTGTGCGATTTGCAAAGACCTGATGAAGCAGGCATGTCTTCGAATTTTGGGGTGTTTCATTGGCCCCTCTTTGTCAATGTCTAGAGGACGGGCTCAAGAGACGTTGACAAAGAATAGGAAACACCACGGAAGACACGACGCTAATGTTGTTGCTTAGTGATCGCTAGGACGTCGCTCGGTTGCGCTTGAGAGTGAAAGGGCGAAGTAGGGAGGAAGGAGGTTCAGAAAAAGGGTAAAGATGAGGTTTAGCAGAGTCCCTCATCGGAGTGCTCATGAGGGACTTGTTCGCATTTTCATCTTTACTTTCGCTGTCCTTCGACCTCCTGTAGGACAGATGTTCCTTTCCCAAGATGAGCTGTGTTACATCCGGGTGGGGTTTTGACTTGCCTACAAATGCTTCCCATGCGGCGAGCTATGTTACACACGTCATGAAACTTGCATCTTGAAGTAGCCAAGCTAATCAAGGCACTCACTTTGCGACGTCGTAGCGTTTGCTACTATGGTAAGTCGTACTTTCGGTCGCATCGTGTAAGCATGATGAAGAGCGAAACAGCCATGATGCGAAGTGAGGGTAAAGGTCTTGCTTGCTGCAGACGTTGTTGAAACTCTTGGTCATCCGTGCTAGTGCACGGTGTCCAAAGTAGGAAGGCCAGTAGCAGCCTTGACAGCATTGTCACAGTGGAACTGGCCTCGAAGGCGCTGGGAGCTGCTGTGAGTGTAGATGCTCTAGAATCCTTGCCAAAGGCATGCATTCTCAGTTTAGCTATGGGATTAGCTACCACATAGCTAAACGTCGTGCAAGCCCAGGCATTGGCAAGGAGCTGGAGGGTAATAATATTGTGGCTGGGCCACAATACTGTTGGAACTCTAGTGGCAGGCACTGGCCAAGGAACTACCGTCATGGCGGTGGGCCATGACGATGGTAGGTTCGGAGGGCTAGTGCAATGTCATACGACATCTCTGGAGGGTTAGCGCAATGCCAAGGGTGGCGACGTCGTGTACATTCCAGATCATGTTCCCATTGCATTGTGAACTACGTTTTGGAGCTGCAACGTCCCACCCCCATGTCGGCACTGTGCATGCTTGTTCGATGTGTACTTGGTGCAGATGCATGCTAGGGACGTGACGCGAACCCAATTTAAGGTCCTGGTAGACTGTGTGCTGGTTTAGGGTCCCAGCGGACTGCTGTGCTGGTTTAAGGTCCCAGCAGACTATACATGCCAGTTTAACGTCATAGCGGACTAGCTATGCCAGTTTAATGTCGTAGCAGACGGTTGTCGCCAGTTTAATGTCGTGGTGGATGCTGCTTGTTGTTGCCAGTTTACCGTTGTAGCGGACGGTGCTCGATGTCACCAGTTTAATGTTGTAGCAGATGCTGCTTGTTGTCGCTAGTTTAACGTCGTTACGGACGCTGCTTGATGTCGTTGCTAGTTTAACGTCGTAGCGAACGCTGCTTATTGTTGCAAGTTTATCGTCGTAGCGGACGCTGCTCGGTGTTGTTGCCAGTTTAACTTCGTAGCAGACGTTGCTCGTTGTTGCCAGTTTATCGTCGTAGTGGACACTGCTCGTTGTTGCCAGTTTATCGTTGTAGCGGACGTTGCTTGTTGTTGTCATGCTTCAAATGTAGTACGGATTGAGGTATGAGTGATTCACTAGGTTGGCGAACTCGTTGCCATCCATGTTCGCCAACTTGAAGGCTCCATTCCCGAAGGCTTTAGTGACCATGTAAGGGCCTTCCCAGTTGATTGAGAATTTGCTGACATGCTCACGGATAGCCTTGAGGACGAGGTCTCCCTTCTATATTGGCTGTCGATGTGGGTTTGCACGGTGCTTTTGCTATTGCTTGCTCTGGTAGTGCTCTATGCGGCTTAGCGTTTACGCACGCTCCTCCTCTATTGAGTCGAGGTCGATGATCTGTGACTCGTTGTTCTGGTTTTCACTTATGACATCCGAGAGGATCATCCAGAGTGATGGTACTTGCAACTTAAGAGTCAACACAGCTTCAGATCCATAAATAAGACTGTAAGGAGTCTTAGTTGTCGTGGTTCTGCATGTCATCCTGTAGGCCCATAGAATGTAGAGGATTTGCTCATGCCACCGCCTCTTGCTGTTGTTAAGAATCCGCTTTAGCAAGTTGATGATGGACTTATTTGTAGCCTCCGCCTGTCCATTTTTCTGCGGGTAATACAGGGAGGAGAATGATTGTTTGATGCCTAGATTGTTGCAGAAGGTTCGGGTTTCCATACTACTAAATTGTGGCCCATTGTCGGTTACAATAGTCATTGGAAGCCCAAACCTTGTCATCATGTTGTCCAAGATGAAGTGGCAAATTTGCTGAGACGTCATCTTCCTCAGGGGGATGGCTTCCACCCACTTAGTAAAATACTCGGTGGCGGTGATAATGAAGCTATGCCCCGCAGAGGACTTAGGCATGATAGGTCCTATGAGGTCTAGTCCCCATCATTGGAAAAGCCATGTGATTTGCATTGGATGCAGGTCCGTAGGTGAAACGTGTATGAGATTTGTGTATCTTTGGCACGTGTCACACATTTTGACTTTTGATAGACAGTCACGCTCCATGTGGGGCCAATAGTACCCTAAGCATCTGATTTTTGTAGCCATAGCCCTAGGTGCTATGTGTTCGCCACACAGTTCCTCATGTACTTCATTAACTACCCTTTGCATTTTCTCCCCACCCATGCATGCCGACAATATCCCGTCATAGGAACGTCAGCACAGGGCGTCATTTCCCGTGAGCGTATATTGCCAGGCGTGCTTACGGATTACATCTCTCTGGATAGATGTCAATCCGCGTGGGGGTTCGCTGTGTTGTAGGTAGGCTTTAATGTTAGCGTACCACTCTTGGGTATCCACAGCATTGATGGAGGCCACGTGTCCTACCTAAGTGATAAGCTCAGTACATTCGACAATCAAAGTCAGCAGACTTGCAAACGAGTATAGTGGAATGTTTAGTGCTAGGGTGGCTAAGGCTTCTGCCATAGTATTCTCATTGCGTGGCACGTGCTGCACATCTGTGGTTGCAAATTGCTTAAGCAGGCCTTTTGCTAAGTCACAGTAGGGTTGTAGGTGTGTAGCTTTGCAGGCATAGACCTCAGTGATTTGATTGACAACTAGTTGTGAATCACTGCGGATTGCCAAGTGTTGTATGCATAGTGTTTAGGTAGCTAAGAGGCCTTTGAGTAACCCCTCATACTCTGCCACGTTGTTGGTGCAGGGGAACGTAAAACGATAAGCAAACGGGTGCATTTCCCTAGAGGGAAACGTAATGATGGCAGCTGCAGTACCTCCTCACGAGGTTGAAGCACTGTCGAAGTGTAAAGTAGCTTCCAGGTGCAATGGAACGATGTTGATAGTGCCAACATGCTCGTCTGGGAATTTGGGATCTATGGTTACATGGTTGTCGACGGGTGAGGCCATAAGTTGCTTTGCTATGGCTTGACCCTTAGTCGACGACTGGCTCACATAGTGTAGGTTGAACTCCGCGGTTATTGCTTTCCACCGGGCTATCCTGCTGCTTTCATACAGGTTGTTAGTGATAGCCCGGAGTATGTTGCTTTTGCAAATGATGTTGACTGCACTGTGAAATAGATAGTGCTTCCACTTTTTTAACGCAAACACTAAGGCAAAGAAATTCCTCTCTACTTCGTTGTAATTTGCCTCATGCGCTATTAATGCATGACTCAGGTAGTACATTAGTATCTTAGATCCATCATCTCGTTTCTGACATAGCAGTGTTGCAATAGATGTGTTGGAGCTGGCAAGGTAGATGAAGAAAGGCTTATCCCTCTATGGCGGATGCACAGTTGGGAGGTGCGAAAGCTCTTTCTTCAAGTCATTGAAGGCTTGTTGACACTGGGTTTTCCATTCAAAGTTAACCCCTTTCTTTAGAAGATGTTGCATGGGGTGTAACTTGTCAGTAAACTTTGCTATAAACCTTTGGATGAATTGTACCCTACCTTGCTAGCCACATAACTCCTTAAGGTTTGTAGGAGGTGCCAAGTTGACGATGGCCTTGACTTTGTCAAGGTCCACCCGTATTTTAGCCTTCGATATTACGAATCCTAACATGCGTCCGGTTCTTACGTCAAAGACACACTTCTTAGGATTAAGGCGCAGATCATGCATTTGACAACATTGGAAGACTATCCCTAGGTCGCGTGGATGATCAGCTGCCTCCTTGGACTTGACTGCTATATCATCCACGTAGTCGTTTAACGTTTCTAGGATGTAGTCGCTGAAGACATAAGTCATGGCTCGTTGGAAGGGTGTCCTGGCGTTCTTGAGCCTAAAAGGCATCATGGTGTAACAGAAGGTACCCCATGGGGTCATGAAGGTTGTTGTTAGTTGATGTGAATTTGGTTGTAGCCAGAGAAGCCATCCATGAAGGATAATAGAGCATGACCAACCGTAGTGTCGATGAGTTGATTGATGCTTGGAAGCAGGAAATCGTCCTTGATCGTTGCTTTGTTCAGATCC
The DNA here is from genome assembly GCA_015680685.1 of Gnetum montanum. Taxonomy (NCBI): domain Eukaryota; kingdom Viridiplantae; phylum Streptophyta; class Gnetopsida; order Gnetales; family Gnetaceae; genus Gnetum; species Gnetum montanum. The sequence goes on along the minus strand of MNCI01038015.1, from coordinate 997,069 downwards.
TGGAAGTCTATGCAAATTCGTATTCCTCCCGTTTTCTTGGAAACCATGACGATGTTGGACACCCATTCTGAGTAATTAACTGCGTGGATGCAACCCAGCTTGGTATAGCTTCCTGATTTCATCCCTCACAGCTAGTGCGATTTCTGGTTTGATCTTATGAACTTTTTACTTGACTACCTTCATGCACAAGTCTAGGACGATGTTGTGCTGTATCAGCCTTAGATCTAAACCTAGCATGTCACTGTATGACCATGCAAAGACTTTGATGTTATCTTGAAGAATTTTGGCTACATTTTCGTGCGTTTGCGCATCTAGGAGGGAGCTAAGTTTTAACGTTTTTACTTCCCCCTTGGACGTGGTCACAGGCATCTCGACGAGAGGATCCTCAGTTACATCCCCGACCTCTAAATCTAGGGTTTTGACCAGATGCTCGGGCCAGTCTGAGGATGTTTCTAAGGACGCTATGGTGCTAGTTGTAGCTGACCCCCAATCGATCAGGTTTGGGGTTCAATTATCTTGCAAGCTTGCCATGTGGACCTGCTAAAGCTAAAGGCATGGAGAGGTCGCGATGGATTTCCATTTTTTGCTCAACTTGTCAAAATGAGATCAAAGCCTGGTTAAGAGGCACCTATTGGTAGTAATCATGTATAGTGAAAACTTGCAAAGCAATGATGAGATGTAACTAGCGAAGTATAATGTAAAGATTAAAATTTTGCCAGTTTAAAGTCATGGCAGACCGCTATGGCATGGAGATGCAGAGCTGCTAAAAGGAAAAATGTAAAATTGTCGATATGAGAACGTGAAACTGCTAAAAAGAAAATGTAGAACTGCCAATGCAAAAACATGAGATTGCTAGTTTAGCGTCATTGCGGACTGCGAACGTATAATAGATCGAAATTGCTAGTTTAAGGTCTTTTCGGACCGTTAAAGTTGTTGCTACACTAGGATTTCTAGTTTAAGGTCTTTTTGGACTAGTAATTGAAAATATATTTTTTCATTTTTCGGGAAAGTAAGAAATTGGCTTGGAGCATGTCAAGGCTTTAATGCTAGTAGTGCTACGATGTCGTGGTGAGCATGCTACGCTGTACGGCGCACTCCGCATTAAACGGAGAGAGAGAGTGGCAAGTTTCCCTTTTTTACCATTACAGCCATAAATAGGAATTAAACCTTGGTAAGCTTGTCATTCTCACCATAAGAGTGCAGGGCCTATATTTGAAGCACAAGGCAATTTTAGAGTGCAGAACGATTGTGCTAATAGCGAGTAAGGCAGCTTTTTGCATCGCGATGAGGAAAAGTCTGTAAGCAGGATGATGGCTTCAAAGAAGGAACGCACGAATTTGGCACTTGCAAAGGTCGAGGAGGCAAAGAAAACCCTAGGGTGCATGACACAAGCACACGTTGCAGCGTGGGAGGACACGCCATTGACCCCGTAGGCTACTATGCTTTATTTTTTTGTGATTCTGTTATTGTTTTTTGCTTCTATTTTCTGCTTTCATTTTGTATCCTAGTCTTAGCCACCTGTGTTTTCTGTCGTCGAGTTGTTTTGGCCTTTGCATTGCCGCTCTTGCCATCCCGGCCACGGCGAGTGCATAAACGTTACGCCATCGTTGCATGCAAGGTTGCTTAAACTGCCACCACCATGGTTGTCATAACCGTGGGGGTTTGGATAGTGTAAGTTACTTGGCTTTCGAATGGCATGACGTAGGACCCTGAGGAGGGTTGGGCCATGCGTGATGCGATAGTGCAACATGTGTTCTGTTGGGGCATATTGTTAATCACCCTGTTAGGGTTAATTGCTCTATTGCTACACTAGGCTATTTTTGTTGCGCTAGCGCTTTCATGTTCTTTCTACGCTATGTGTGGGAAGAGGGTTATGCTACGCTATATGCATGAACTACTAGATATTGCTACGTTGTGTGCGCATTGCACTTAGACATGATGCTAACACTTGCTTGTTGTGTTGTGCAGGATGGGGCTAAGGCTGATTCTGATTGTCTTGGAAATTGCAGGGGTCCTATGTCACATAGGTAGACCTGTGGCCAATGCTCTTCCTTCCTAAATACGTGTGGGGGAGCGGGGGGTTTGGTTCAAGAAAGGAGCATAGGAGTTTCTACAATACCTCCTCGATCACTTCAGTGTGATCGTTTGATCATCCCTAGAGGAGGAGGAGGCGACCATCATAATCAAACCCATATTGCCTGGGGCAAATCGGGGCATCCTGAGGTTTCTGACAGATGGGGCAATCATGAGTAGGCAGGGAGAAGGATCTAGTCAACGCCCCATAGGGTTAAGGTGTTTGGCCTGGATCTGGGATGTGCTTGAGTACAGCTGCTACCATCATTACAACACATTGTTCATTGCATGTTATATGGTAACGTGCTTCCGAAACCCACTAGGAATTGTCTACTATGCTGGTGCGTGAGTTCTGCAAACTTGTTTCATTGTGTTGTGCAATGCTCACCATATTGGCCAAATGCTAACAGCATGTTTTTTGTTTACCAGGTTCTACATCAACAAGGACGGGGTTCATGACTGACCAGGCCTGCTGACTACATCCCGTATAGCCCTACAGGAGTTCTCTTCTGCTAAGAACTTGTGTGTGGGTGTGATTGGGCAATGCGGGGGTGAATACCACATCTACTCATACCTATACCCCATTCCCTACGATCAGTGCAAGGGGTTTGGCTGGCTGGATGAGGAGTGGGCAAAACCCTTCAAATCGATCATGGTTGAACAAGTTCTATTTAGTCTTTTGCCATTCCCGTTACCATATAGACCCAGTAGGCCAAGCAGTAAGTGTTGCATGCTTAAATGTCTTTGCAATCTTTGGATTTTTTGCATTTTTATGCTAAACATTTTTGCAAAAACTATTATAGGCGCAAAGAAGCCCCAGGAGGTGACGGTGGTAACCGCCGAGACACAGGGGGCAAACATCTACTTCAAGTACAGAGAAGTAGATGCAGGCCAACGCTGGATAAATGGTGTGGTTTCGGACTCCTTGATCCAAAACATCTAAAAGGCTGGGCTTATGGATCTATTCTTGGCCCCGAATCTAAGCATTCCTGCCACTGAGATGATCTTCTTGGTCAACTCCTTTTCCAACAAGGTGGGCCACTTCTGCATGCACATATAAGACGTACGGGTGAGCATTGAAATCAATGACCAGCTGTTTGCAGACCTGTTCAGTGCCCCTGTTGACGGTGTCCTCATAGGGTTGAAGGACAAGAAGGAGCTGACCCTTTAGAAGAAGGACATTTAGGATTGGTTAGGGATTGCCAAGGAGTGGAAGGGGCTCCCCATGGAGAAGATCAAAGAAGGACCCACCAAGGAAATTTACCCTGTGTTCTGTGCTCGTGCTTTCCCCCAGCTGCTTACCCAAGGGAAGTTCCTAAGGATTGAGTAGGCTTGGATAATGCATGAGGTCATGGAAGTGGGGGCTCGCTACAACTGGGCTAGGTTTCTATGGAAAGGCTTGGAGATTGAAATATTAGGGCTCCATAAGAAATTGGAGTCCCGTTCCAATATACATCATGCCTTCTACATAGCCCATCTGAAGTGTTTCGTGGAGTTTCTGATGGTTCAAGAGAATGGAGCCTGGGTCATGCAAAATCGTGACCAGATTTCCAGACCATGGATCCGCCAGACCCTCCAGACCATTTGAGCCCAGGATCCTTTAGAAATAATTGGGGAGCCGCTTTCTGTGACAACTAAGGATCAGGTGGCCCGCAACTTTCATGGCCAAGATAGCGTAGGAGAGACGCCCCCTGCTGTAGTTGGTAGTGTGTCACGAGGGGAACATCTCATAGCCGAGACTGTGTCCAAAAAGTTATAGTAGAAGGGGCCTTCTCCAGCTAAGGGAACCCTTCACATGGAGGAAGAGGAGGGGCGGCGGCTGAGGGTTAAGCTGCAGAGGACACAACCCCCCATTGGTAAATGCTTTTGTTTAATGCCTACCTTGTTATTGTCTGCCATGCTATTTTATGATAGGCGGCGTAGCGTAGCATAGCACTTGTTTTGGACTAATGCAAACATGTTTCTTGACTTGCAGAGGAAGAAGAAGAAGAAGACAAAGAAGGCAACGAAGAGGTGTCGGCCCCTAAGACGGGGGCGACGAATAAAGATACAGAGGTCCTAGTCTCAGAAGAAAGGGTCCTGGTCAAGAAGGGAAGAACCCCTATCACTAAGACGGGGGCTCTTGTTATTAGGAAGAATCCTCCTACTAACAAAGAGGAGTCTCCCTTGAATAAAAAAGATGCTAGTCTCCTAAAAGGGAAGGCACCAGCGCATGAAGAAGAGGCTTGTATAGACTTGGCAGGGACCTTTGCCAAGGCTACTGCCATCATCTTGCATCAGCAAGAAGGGAGACTGCGATCAGACGCTGGTGAGTTTGGCAATGTGTTTGCCTTGTCATAGCCCATTTCGACCATTGCTGATATGTTTAGTTGTGTAATAGGTGCCACTGTTGATGCTATAGGACCCCCTCCGACTCATACAGAATCATGGACGGAGATCCTTGATAAGCTTGCATACATTCAAGGAATCGTTGACGACATGATCAGCTTCCTTCAACAGGTGGACCTTGACACGGGTAAGTAGTAGTGTCAGGTGCTTTGATGTTGCTATGTTAGAGTTTCTTGAGTTTGCTAATCTTGCTATGCTAACGCGATTGCTACGCTCTTTGTGTCATGGCAGCCTCTCGGCTCAAATGGGACATGACACAGCCTTTGAAAGTTAGTGCCATGCCTACATTCCCGCCTGAAGTGACCAAGGTGTCTCGTCACGCATACGACGAGGCTTGCAAATGTGCTTTGCACTCAGCATGCTTCTTGTGGGAATATAAGCACGTCAACGAGGACCTGTGGAAATGGGTCCAAATAGCTGAGCAAAGGGAGGCTGACCTGAGCATCGAGGTGGAGGAACTCAAGTCGAGGAACAAGTTCCTCATAGCCCATGACACTAATAATGAGGACTGGTGCACGGCTGTGATAGATTACACCAGGTTTTGGACAGTCATGCGTCAGAATGTTGAAGCCACCCACAAAATAATAGAACAGTGGATGCAAATGGACTTGCTAGCCCAGAAGTGTCAAGATTTAAAATATTTCAGTGCCAAGGTTTACGAATGGGGGCAGTCCCAGAAAAACCACAAACACATGTATAAACTGGAAAATGCCACCCATAGTAAATTGTATAGGGATGCTGCTATGGAGGCGTTTACGTATAAAGCATTCGTAAATGCCATTAACGCTTCTGAGGTCTATGCCAAGTTCAAAGAGTAGGTAAAGGTTACAAAATCTCCTGACTTGAAAGTGGACCTTCCTACGGGAGAGATCGCAACCGTCTCCTTTTCTCCGGGACCACCAAGGTGGACAGTCACCAAAAGGGAGAGAGCTGCTGCGGATGTTGAACCAAGTAATAGGGGTTGGGTGGACATCATGGCAAAGGAGGTCTGGTGCGGCCTCAGGCTCAATTTAGACCGGATACCCTTCGAGACGGACGCAGGCCCTTTTCAGGTTAGTCACTTTCTATTGTATTAATGCTTATGCTCTGTTCTAGCTTGCGTGTGTTGCTTTAGCTGACTACTTTATTCCTACGATGCAGGCTCCAGATGAGGGCACATGGCCTGTAGAGGGAAGGAATGAAGAGTCGACAGAGGACAATGCAGGGGAAGGTGATGCAAAAGGGAATGATGTAGAGATGAATGACGAAGATGATGCGAATGGAGACAACCCCTGACAGCATGGGATTTTTTTTTGAAATTTTAAATTTTTGTAAAAAATTTTGCAAACATTTTTTGAAAGACAATAGTTTTGAATAAAGCAAAGAGGATTTTGTGAAATAGAAATTAATTCTATGTTAAATTATGCATTGTCTATGTGTTATGTTTCGTGTAAAATGTTCATGCTTTCATGTGCTAGTTTTAGGCCGTTTCAGGCCATTGCTAGTTTTAGGCCATTTTAGGCCATTGCTAGTTTTAGGACATTTCGGGCCATTGCATAACATAGTTTTAGGCCATTTCAGGCCATAGTGTAGCATAGTTTTAGGCCGTTTCGGGCCATAGCATAGCATAGCTTTAGGCCATTTCGGGCTACTGCGTAGGCATGCCAAAAGGGTGGTATGTTAACAAAGCAAAAAGCAGTGAATGTAGAAGGGATGGCAACTACGCAAGGAGCAGTGGCATTGCTACACTGTACGTAGCTACTTCTTGATCCATCGTGGGTTGAGCGGAACGTAAGGCTAAGATGTTTTTCCAGGGCCCTTGTTCACATCGTTGTCCCCTGCTTGGAAGGGCAACTCCACCCACGCGCTTTCATTTTGGAAACAGAAATGCTGGGCCGATTCTCCCGCTTGGTGGTTAATGTGTGTGTAAGCAGGTGCTTCATTCTTAGAGGTTATGAACTTTGAGCCCTGCTCCATGTCTATGTTATTGATCGCTTGTGCTACTACTTCGTCACCATGGATTACCACCTCCTTGCCTGCGTATGGTAGGTGGATTTCCTGGTGTATGGGTGAGGAGACAGCCCTAGGTTGTGCTAACTATGATCTCCCTAAGATTAGGTTAAACCTGGGAATTTCCTCGACCACGATGAATGTTGCATTTGTGGGGAACTGATCCCTTGCCACGAAGTCTATGTGGACTGTGCCCTTCACCAGGATGCGTGCCCCATTGAACGACCTCAGGCATGATGTCGTTGTGTGTTTGATTTGGTCGACCAAGCCCAATTTTTCCATAATAGGGAAGGGATGACATTCATGGTAGCCCCATCATCAACGTGTACCCTTCGGATTTGGTGTTGGCTGACCCAAATTATGATGAATAGAGGTGCTGTAGTCACCTGACCCCTTTTGAGATCTTCCCTAATGGTGTCATCGTAGAAAGTGAGTTGAGACAGTTCTGGCTCTGTAGGCGCGGAGGGAAGCATGAACGAGTGGATCGCTTCCTCTTCCGCTGGCATATCTTCGTTTACCAGAATCACTGTCAACATGCAGATCAGAGCCTTGCGATGTGAGACAGATGTCATGATTAGGTCATACAAGCTCAGTGTAGTGTTTTTTTTTGTTTTAGAGCTTGTTCGACCTGAGTGAAGGCATCCAAGAGGTCTTGGATGCCCCCCTGTTTAATGCTTTCCTTCTCTTCTATTCGTTCTAGAAGATGAATTTCCCGAGGAGGGGTGACTTTGGATCTAGGCTTAGACCCTTTTTGGCAGGGCAACGCAGACTGTGTGGTTATAGCAAAGTTCGTCTTTGGTGACGAGGACGTAGATGCAGGGGGTGGAGATGTAGGCTTGGAAGTACCAGGGGTGGCACTTCCTATCGACATCTCACTTGCGAAACGCACTTCCCATTTTTTAGGATGAGAAGGTTGTTCAGCTGTCTTGGGTGGGGCGGGGGCTGTTGAACGGATCAACCCCCTGATGATAAAAGGAGCTAACGATGTTAATGCACAAGGTGGCATGGTTTTGCTAATAGGTGGCGTAGAGATGGATGCCTGGGGAGGGACTCTCAGAACAAATGGTTGTTGCGAGCTTCGACCAGCCACCGGTGGTGCTGGTGCATTACACTGAGGCACATGGACCACGAATGGCTGTTGGGGTGGCCTAAGATCACTGTCAATACCGATGGCGTTGATGATGTAACCGGCATTGTTGGCATTGAGGGGGGTCTGTGTAGACATACATATATTGGTTCTCAGGGCGTACTGGTTTGCTGTCATCCAATATCAGTTTTCCCTGATTGATCAACCTCTGGATGTCATCCTACAACACCAGACAGTAATCTGTATTGTGACCACACTATTGGTGATAGTTACAAAACCTATCCAGTCTGAAACCCTTAGGAACTAGAGGCTGATTGGGCAGGGCCAAGGAAGGGCTCCTAAGGATCTCACAGTAGCATTGATGTCTCTTGATTCCTTCTTCTGACATCTGCTTATGTTGGATGTGCCCTGCTGCCACTAGTTGCTTTAGAAGTTCTGAAGGCTTGAGAGGTAGTGGGGTGTACTTTGAGTGATCTTTACGCTCAAAGTTCGGGTTGGGTTGTGCAGATGTCTTAGGTGCAAGAATTAGAGGTTGTGGTGTGTTGCCCTGCTTGGGCACAGGGTTAGCTGTGGGTACGGTCGATTTCTTGTTACCATTGTTACTAAGTTTGGGCTTGGCCTCGATCGCCACAGTGGCCACTATGGTTGTTGGGGCTTTACCCTTGTCCTTCTTTGTGAAGGTGTTTTTGTAGGTGATGTAGGCAGGGTCTTTGCTTGCCTCGACCATGTCTTGTATACTCTTAGTCTAAGTGAAGGCTTGACTAAGAGTGTGAGGGGTGAGGTAGTATAGTTTAGACTTGATAAAGTCATTCACTACACCCTTAAAGATGACCAGCAAGTGGGCCTCCATGATGGGCTCGTGAATTTTGTTAAGGGTTGCGCTCTATTGTTGGATGAACTTCTGGACTAGTTCCAGAGGCTATTGCTTCATGCTCATCAACTAGTCTAGCATGGTTTTTGGCTTCAAGTTATACTTGAAGCGTATCACGAACTGGGTCAGAAGCTCTTCTATAGTTGAAATAGATGAGCGTGGCAGTGCGCGGTACCAAACTAAGGCTCTCCTGACTAGGGACATAGCAAAGACATGAATGATTGTGTGTGACCATTGTTGCAACAGGAGAGGCTTAGATCTAAAGGTAACAAGATGTGTGTTGGGATCCCCCTCCCCATCGTACTTTGTGAAGTGGGGGAGAGACATCCCTGGGGGTAACATCAGCGTAGGGATTGCAGGGCTGATGGGGCCATCCTAGTAAAAGTTGATGACTTGTACCGTGCTAGACTCGACAGCCTTGAGGTGTTTGATTTCCTCAGTGAGGGTCTAGATGAGCTAGAACGCTTGGTCTAGACCCTGCGACGTTGTGTATGGCTGGGGAACTGCTAAGGCAGTTCCTATTTATGGAATGGCGGGGGTGGTGGTGTAACCCATCGGCGGTATCGTTGGGATAGCCCTAGTGAATGATGCTATTTGCTCTGTCCACCACCTTGTAGGTGGTGCTATTGGAGCAGCAACCGCGGGTTACGCTACCAGATAGACTGCTTGTGTCACTGACTGAATAGACCATAACCCCGTGTTGGATTGTACCATTTGTGGGGTTTGGTAGGTCTGAGGGTGAACATAATGAGACATCTACGATAGTTGTGGAATAGGCGAAGAAGTGAATGGGATCCACCACGTGGACGGGCCTGGGCCCACCGCAGTGGGTGAAACAGACGTGAACGTAGGAATTGAAACGAAAGTTGCATACGATTATGAAGTAGGTACAGTATGAACATGCGGCAGGGTAGCCATGCTTGGTGTGTGATGCGCTATAGGAATGGGTTGATGAACAGTTTGTGGAGGCATAGTTGTTGTAAATGAAACAGGGGAATAAGGGTGTTGATACATCAGGAAGGTGACATGGCTACCCATTGCGGTTGCAGTTGTAGGCTGCAGGAGCATAGGCATGATCACAAAGGGAGTAGTGACAGATAATGGATTGGCCCAGAAGGACTGGGTAGGAGGGACAAGAACAGGGCTGGTTTGACCTTCCTCATCGGATTGGGAATCGAGTTCCTCCTGTCCATCCTCGAAGGCATCATCCTGGTTGGACGCTATGTCCTATTGCTCCCTAAGCCTAGCCAACTAGATTAGCTGGTCTAGAAGCCTTTGGTTTATCTATGTCAAAGGTATGGGAGTGCCGAGAGTGGGAACAAACTCCTTCCTATCGTAGTAAGCTAACTCAAAGCTGCATTTGCTTTCGAACTCGTATACATCTAAAGGCAGGTTTACCTGAACCTTTGCATAGAGGAAGTTATAGTGTTCATGTTCCTGGGCCAAGCCTTCAGGTCCCTGATTTTGGATCCTGAGGGATCACCGTGTTTCCAGCATTAGGTTCAGCAGTTGTTCGACACCTATGATGCCTTGAATTGTGATGGGAACCTCGACATTGAAGATATTAGCAGCAGTAGTTGTGAAAGTCATTGTTACTAAGATAGATAGTTTTGAAAATGTGAAAAAATCAAGGACATTGGAAAGCTAAATAGTTTTGCGAACAGGAAGAGCAAAGAAGTTGACAAGCAATCAAAAAGGCTTTATGTCTTGCAGGGCTCTCGAGGAACCGTCGAGGTGACCGATCTGTACCACATGATGTGAAAACAACCACAAAAGGGTGTCATGTTTATGCTAGTGCACGATAGGGTACAGAACGCATGCAAGACTATAGTAGGATAGGTAAGTCAGCTGGCAACTGGAGGCTTTATGTCCTATAGGGCTCCCGAGGAACTGTCGAGGTGATCAATCTGCACCGCACGACGCGTAAAAAACCATAGACGGGTGTCAAGTTTACGCTAATTTGTATCAGGGTGCAGAAGGCTTATAGGACTACCGTGACACATGGAAAGGGCACCAACCACCCTCCTTCTCTCGCCAGAAACCTTTAGCAACCGAAAACATCGATAGCTAGAAAGAACACCAACGGTTGTTGATCGTTGACAGTCTTAACCCTGTTTTCGTGGGAGGGCCATTCTGGATGGGATGGAAATGGGGTACCCTGAATGGTCTGGTCGATTAGATAGGGACTTAGTCAGTGTCAATATAACCTTTTGCAATGTGTGATTTGAAAACGAGACTGATAGCGTGAAGTAATGCTTGAATGCAAAAGAGGCAGAAAACAATGTAAAATGAAAATGATAAGCAAGAGACAAAGTAAAATGCAGTTAGAAAAGTGCACTGCTTCAAAGCTACGACTTCGCTCTGTTAAGATGGATACAATCGGTTGCACAATGCTGAGAAGTGCAGAGATCCCTAGAGTAATCAAGATGTGTAGAGCGAGATGGCTATGCGCTTGAACGCGGGCTTAGTCATTGACAATGCGAAGTACTACCAAGGTGGTAGAAAAGAGTAGAACAAAATGCCAAACGGGAGTGCTAACTACGTACAATGTCAAGCAGAAAGCTTACAATGCTCAAGGTTATAGTGCTAACTTTTTCTTGTCAGCTAACAAAATCATTAGCTAACAAAATCTGAAAAAAAGACTGGGTGCTCAGAGAGCGAGAGTCAGAGAGAGAGACTAAGCATTGCTCATTGGGGTATTTATAGGACCAGGGGCACGCGAAAGATGCGGATTGGACGTCATGTGCCTTGGGCCTATGCTGACCTGTCTATGTTGCACATGCCTGCATGATCGTTGGGTGAGCCTACCATGCCATAATTACAAGCATGCCACGTAGTAATTACATTGTTAGAGCAATAGTGCAATTAGTTAAGATGCATTGATGTCGTGTAACCACTTGCCATGCTTTGCTATTCTTTATAGCGTAGCATGTTTGGCGTAGCGTAGCATCTTTTCACTCTGTGCTACATTGCGCAATGTAGCATAGCCATCGGTTTAAAGCAAAGAATTTGTGTTGTGTCTTGCTACATGTGTAGGAAACTTAGACCTGCAATCCTTGGGCGCTCGAACACACCTGACTCCTAGCATCCAGGAAATCCTGAAACACATCACATTACCCCGGGGCTTGGTGCTTGACCTGCCATCCACACATGCAGCTACGCTTTGATTGGTCCACATATTTTCTAAGCAATACAATACAGTTCATTTCTACCAGCCATTATATTGTTTACTCTATTTTACATTTAGCTGACGTTCTGTTTACTGTTTACATTCCGTTTACATCCTATTTGCAATACCAGTTCTGCATACGTTTCTGTTCATATTTCGTGCGCACTGTTTACGTTCCAAACATCAGTTATGGTAACCCCAACACAGGCCATAGTTTATGCTTGGGGAAGTCCTTGGTTGATTTGTATGCAGATCATCCAAGGCACTCTGCATTTTTTTTCTTTTCTAGCTTACCCTCGGGCAAAGGCAGGGTCAGCTGTGTCTGCTTGACGATCTTTCGGTGTTTGCTTTCCCTTCTAGTCTTACATTGACGATTTAGGTCAGTACAGTAAATTGGCACTACAAGGAGGGCCATACCTATTTACCATCTATCAAAACCTTGATCATGCTATAGTTCAAAATGCTACACAAAACCAAGCACTAAACTAAAACACAACTTGTCGCCCAGCTTGACTAACTAACACTGCCAAGCGCTGAAACTCGAATTAGGTTGCTCACGCTGAGCCCAGTTACTCATGCTGAGCTTGCTCATGCTAAGCCAGTTACACACACTGTGAGTTACTCACGCTGAAGCTAGTTACACATGCTATGAGTTACTCACGTTGCACGCTACCAGCTACTCATGCTACACATGTTGCCATCTACTCATGTTACTCATGCTGTACACGCTGCTAGCTACTCATGCTGTACACTGTTAGCTTGGACATGTTGTCATGGAATCTTCCCAGATAAACCCTACTTATGCAATCATCACACCAGAATGATATAACTTCATTTGTGTGAAAATCCAAGCCAAATTGCCTATCGATCACATAGAAGGAGAAGCAAAGCGAAACTATGAGCTCATCTACAAGGGAGGTCGTGAGTTCACTCCCTTAGAATGTGACATAATCCCCCTTTTTAAGCCCCATCATCGACTCATATCTCAGCTTCTCAATGCAAGGAGTCAAGCCTTACAACCACCTCTGATAGAGCCTTAGAATGGGAATAAGGAAGATGAGTTTTTCACCCAATTTGAGCATGGGGATTTGTACCATACCATCAATCCTCACACCTACACAAATCCATTATTCCAACCTTTCCTGGAAGGAACCATGCTTCCTCCTTCATTCGCATACATGCAAGGACCAGCTTCTCGATAAGAAGTACCAGCTTCCACGTCCATCCATTACATACCACAAGTACAAACCCATGGGGCACCTCTGAATACTTCAACACAACATGTTCAGGGGATTACCTCACAACCTGTGGTTGGGCAATGGGTTTCACCAGCTGTTCAACAGAACCAACCAACTTACTATAATGTACCACACCCTATGATCCCATCTCTGAATGTTGCTCCACCACAACAACTGACAATCCAACCACCTCCCTTTCCACAAACAATGGAACAGTCAAGTTACTATCAATCACAATCCACTTAACTAGCCAGTTTGCCTACTACCCAAGAGTGGGTAGATACAAAGAAAATGATGCACTTGTTGACTGAAGAGGTAAAGCACCTTAAAACTATAAACACTGAAGAAATTAAGGTACTGGACTTCTATCAAGATGATCCAATCAGCCCCTCAATTCCACCGTTAACCTTGCCAAAGGGAGTCTCATTACCCTAGCTAACCAAGTACAATGGAGAGGGAGATCCAAACAGCCACTTAGTAACATTTCAAATAGAATGTCTGTTACTTTAGGCATGGCCTCATGTAATTCTACATGTATTTGCTATGTCCTTCATTGGAAAAGCTTTAGACTGGTACCGAGCCTTACCCCTGTAATTCCATATCCTCCCTAGAAGATTTGTTACATCAGTTTGTTACCCGTTTTAAATACAATCTAAAGCCTAAAGCCACACTGGATAGCTTGTTTTAGATCAAATAGGTGCCACTAGAGCTGGTACAAAAATTCATCCAAAGGTGGAGTGCAACCCTGAATGAACTTCACGAGCCTATACATGAGACATACCTGCTTACCATTTTTAAGGCTGCCGTGAATGACTTCGTTAAGTCAAAAATTTATTATTTGAGCACTTGTACTTTGAGTTAAGCATTCACACAAATCAAAAACATAGAGGAGGTAGTGCAAGCTAGTAATGACTCGGTTGACATGGCCTACAGAAACCAACATGCTCACAAGAAAAATCCAACAGTGGCAATGGTGGCTGCAAGCACAAAGGCAACCAATTGGGGTCCAACAGCTAAGAAACCCAAAGCCCCAGCTGACAAAGCCGCCAACTTTGATGCCAACTCACCTACATAGGTAGGGGCCACCCGAAGGCCTAACTTTCAGCGCAAGGATCGCTCAAAGTATACGCCACTACCGATGTAACCCTCTTAAATACTAGAGCAACTCTTGAAAGCTGGGCAAATCCAACACAAACACGTATCAGAGAGTACCCGTCAAAAACATGATAGGTATTGTGAACTACTGAGGAACCCCACACTAGCAGTACCGAATGAGCCCCCGGTCCCACAACATTTTAAATTGGACCAATACGGTCATTACCATCAATTGGCTGGTCATGGTATAGAGAATTGTTATGCTTTGCAAGATGACTTGCAAGGAATGATAGAACAAGGCCAATTGGTGATCAACATGGTGAGTCAATCCAACATAGACGATGCCTCCTATGTCATAAACTCAATTAGCATAGGTGGAAAGTGCAAACCTTTGCAACAACCTTTTGTGATCTGTGTGCCTCCTAATAAGGAAAAGACCCCCATAGCCTCCACAAGCAAGAAGCCTCCCTTTGTTATCAAAGTGCCACCTCATGCACCTGCCACATCCTTTGCGTCCAAAATCACGTTAAACTACCAATTGTCCGCTAAGAAGTTAAACTGGCATGACGCGACAACAACAACTGCTAAACAACCTTTCATCATAAGGGTGCCACAACGTGATGGCCCCTCACCTTCCCAAAGCTCAATAGTTAGCAACATCTTGATCCCTCCTCCCTCGAGGTTCAACCCCACTAGCAACCTGGGTAGGTCCACCAAATGGCAACGCAAGAGGACAAACGAGCATCTTGCAACCCCCATGGCCGAAGCAAAGGCCACAACCAGCAAAAAACAACTGAACACTGGGGCTCCTACCTCCACACAAGCCAAGCAAACCAAGCCCAAGTCCCACTCCTGAGAGGCTTGTATTTCAAGCCACATGGAAGAAGTTAAGGCTAACACAATAGCTAATGACAAGGACTTCGTAGCTACACTAACCCAGGTAAAAAAAATGCTCAAGCAAAAGAACATAATGTTTAGCTTGTACAACCTAGTCACAAACTCATCTGCTCACTGCCAAGCATTGGCCCAAGTCTTGGCCTCCATTCCTATTACGAAGGACATCCTTGCAGATGAGGCATCCATTCGTGCAACGATGTTCCCCCCTATACCGCAAGAATCAAGTTCAACATCCCTTGTATTCTATGATAATGCAATTAAAGTTAACCTCAAACAAGGGGAGGTCACTATAGCTCCACTATCCATTAGCATTCATGTTGGGTAGTGCACCATTCGCAGAGTGCACGTTGATGATGGTGCAGCGACAAACGTAGTCTTGTACTCCATCATCGACAAGCTAGGCTTAGCAAATGAAATCAGGCCAACGAAAGCCATGTGTCTAAAATCCTTCAATGGATCACATGTCATAGTCAGGGGTATAATCAACCTAGCCTTTGTGGCAGGAGAGCAATTCCCCACTAGTGCAGATTTCACTGTCATAGAGGAGATGCCAAGTTTCAACATGATTCTAGGCAGGCCTTGGCTAGCCCAACTAAGGGCCATCTTGTCTCCCATCCACCAAGAAATCCACCTTCCATACAAAGGTGGTCAAGTTATCATCCATGGTGATAACGCTTTCTCTTCGACTATCCATGACATCGGCATGGCACAAGTTTTCGAAGAAGAGTTTCTTGGTGGTACACCTACGGTAACCAATGCAATGCCTGAGGCTAACACACTCGAACGAGTGGTTGAAGCCAAAAGTCCCCTAGAGGACCCTAATCCTTACATGCTCCTTAATCCATGTTTGGTTGGAAAGCAACTACATGACCAATACTTTCCCTTGGCCAAAGACGTGGGTACCTGCCTACCCTTTGCCTCAACTTGTCATGCATTTTGACTTTTGCTTACATTGCACTAGCCTATGCATTTACATTTTGGCCATTCACTTAGATCATGCATTTTGCTCTATTTGCAAATTCATCAACTTAGTTTACACATTGTTTAAAATACATAAAACTACAAAAACACATGGCCCAAAAAGGCCTTAAACTAGCTTACGACCCGGAACGGCCTAAAACTACCACATGATGCTTTTCTTTCATTCACACATTTTAACTCTATTTACAACAGGTGTTGCTTGATTTTTTTTCTTTCTAGTTGATTTTTATAGGATCTTGGAGATACACAGCATGACCATGCATGCAACATCACACCTTGCACAAGCAAGGTAAGCACTAGTCCGCTATGACTATAAACTGGCATAGAACAGTTCTGGCATCATGACTTAAAACTAATACCACAAAAAGCCCTGGCATCATGACTTAAAACTGATACCACAGAAAAGACCTAGTATCATGACTTAAAACTGATACCATAGAGAAGTCCTGGCATCATGACTTAAAATTGATACAACAGAACAAGTCTTGGGGCTATGACCTGAAATTGGTACCACAGAATGTCCTGGAGTATGACAATAAATTGACACCACAGAGCTCCATTTGGTATGACATTAAACTACCACATCCATCTGCCATGACGTGAAACTAGCATCTAGAGTCCACTAAGACTATAAACTGGTTTGCCTCTTCACAGTCCGCTATGACTATAAACTAGCACTGCACCATCTGCTACGATGCTAACCTAGCACCGTCCAAAGGGTTATGACGTGAAACTAACCTACAACAGTCCTCTAAGACTATAAACTGGCAACATCATCAATGAGCAGTAAAAACTTGAAAAGATAGGTTGCTGTAATTGGATGTACCTGCTCCAGAAAGACTGGGTGCATCATTTGTCTCATTGATCCTGATGAAGCTGATGTTGTTCATGATTTTGTCTACTTTGAAATTACACATGGTGGCTCCATCTCCTTGGTTTTCCTCAAGTTTAAAGTGCTTATTTAACCATTTTGTTTATGGTTCTCTTGTCTTCTTGGATTTGTGTTTGCAGAATGACATGCCTGAGGCATTTGCACATGGATGTACTTCATCATGAAGACAAGATACCACATTCTTCCTAACGTCCATAACTGGGTTAATCAATCCAT
The DNA here is from genome assembly GCA_015680685.1 of Gnetum montanum. Taxonomy (NCBI): domain Eukaryota; kingdom Viridiplantae; phylum Streptophyta; class Gnetopsida; order Gnetales; family Gnetaceae; genus Gnetum; species Gnetum montanum. Next base: position 980,173 of record MNCI01038015.1, on the reverse strand, counting down.
TCATAAGTACATTCCCTAATCCTAATACATTCCCCTTTCCCCATCATGTTTCCTTTGTCCTATTCAGTTATACCCCCTGGATACATTCTACTCCCCCAAAGCTCTTAGTACATTGTTGCACACTGTGATCCTCTAAGCAGTTGCAACGCAAAACACAGTGCACAGTACATGATACAAAATGCAAGCAGTCAAGCATGAGCACAGAACTAAAAGTAAGCTCTTTCGAAAAGACCAAAGAAAACATTAAAAAGAAAAAAAAAGAAACAAAAAGAAAAGAAGAAACAAAGAAAAAAGAAAAAGAACAAAAAGGTCAAAGAGAAAAATGCACAGAAAAGGTCTTCAAAACCCCGTCGACATCATAGACCAAGGACTATTGGCTATTCTCATATAAGCCCCAGGCGAGAAGGCAGTTGTCTTGGAGAAATAGTTACACTTGTGTCTCGAATGATCATGTTGCACATCATCACGTGGCTCTGGATATTTACAACAGGCCCCATAAACACTCTATGAGAGTCTCGTTTCTCCAAAGAACGCACTTCCTACATCTTGGTTCCAAGTCTGCTAAACACTGGCTACTGACAAGGACCAAAATATGACTTGTTCATGTGAGAGCGTTCCTCTCCGACAATCCCAACAACAATTGTAACCTTTGATCAACTCCTGATTCCCAATTACAACCAATCCCTTTGCATCTCGAATTGCATTTCCCCAATCCCATGTACTTTTGAAAACGGTGTGATGACATCTAGCCAAGGCCAATGGACAATGCTTAGTACTTGGTTGTTCATGATGTTTTGAACTTCTTTGTCGACGCCTCTCAAGTGAATTCCTCCAGACATTAACAAAGAGGGACCAATGAAACACCACTAATTTCGGTCTAACACTTTGAACAACTCAAGCCCTTTCAAGCATTTAGGAGGTAAAATTTGACTAAGGCATGACACTCTTGTCTTGGGCACTCGCGTTGGCTTCTCCTGGCACTCACGCTAGCTTGTCTTGGGCAATTCATGCTACAAATCTGGCACATTTTCTAACACACACTGCAGCTCACGCTGCACTCATGTTGGCAGCGTGAGTCAAGTGTGACCAGCTTTGGAAGCTCCAAAAATCAAGTAAAAAATGGTGAAAATCTAAGAGTGCAAGCCATCCTCAAGGCCACTAATGTCCACTCTAGGTTTTAGCATTCATAATTCAAACTTGGATACAAACTATTCACATTTCCTCATGCACGCTGTCATGCACGCTGAGGTCACGCTGGCAGCGTGACCTACCTAAAAGTGGTCAAAACAAGGTACTTTCAAGCTCAACTTGTCAATCACAATCAGGGTAATCACCACACTTTGAGAAACAGGCTTTAGAAATTGAAAAATTAGTGTGAAATGCATCATTCTCCTCACTCACGCTGTCACGCACGTTGAGGACACACTGCAGCGTGAGTACAGCATGAGTACTATTCATTAGCGTGAACACTATTCATTAGCATGAGCACTATTCATTAGCATGAACACTATTCATTAGTGTGAGCACTATTCATCAGCATGAACACTATTCATCAGCATGAGCACTATTCATCAACGTGAACACTATTCATCAAAGTGAGTACTATTCACGCCTCGATCAAAAATAGCCAAACACATGCTGAGAACACACCAAGATGAAATCAACTCATGCTGGAAGCTTCGGTGGAACAAAAGTGCCTCAAACAACCACAGAACCACTCAAATTGACATCTACAGTAGTCAATTCAGAGATCCAGAAGTTTCAAGCAAGCCAGAGGCAATTTCTCTTGTTCTACATTGTCATTTCATTGTAAATTTTCATCATTTGTCATTTGTCAAGCTCTTACGCTCCGAATTGTGCCATGAGCGTGAGATGGCTTGAGTGAGTTGTCGCACGTTGTAAGATACAATGTACCTTGTCCAGAATATAGCTTGCCCACACATGTCTAACTCACATACAGCTGTCCATTGGACATGTGTCACTTGATCCGCTTTCCTCTCATCTCCTAGCCATTGATTCCATTCTTGAATTCTGCACTTGATCCTGGCCCAGCCCTATAAATACCCTAGCAATTCACATAAATGAGGTTGGCAATTTTGAAGGTAGATAGCTTAGGAAACTCAGACCCGCAATCCTTGGACGCTCAGACACACCTGACTCCTAGCATTGAGACAATCCTGAAACACATCACATCATTCCAGGGCTTGGCGCTTGACCTGCCATTCACATGTGCAGCTATGCTTTGACCGGTGCATATCTTTTCTAAGAAATATAATACAATTCATTTCTGCTAGCCATTATATTGTTTACTTTATTTTACATTTAGCTTATGTTCTGTTTACGTTTTGTTTACTGTTTACGTTTCGTTTACATCCTGTTTGCAATACCAGTTCTGCATACGTTTCTATTTACATTTCGTAAGCACTATTTATGTTCCAAACATCAGTTATGGTAACCCCAGTGCAGGCCATAGTTTACGCTTGGGGAAGTCCTTGGTTGATTTGCATGCAGACCATCCAAGGCACTCTGCCTTCGTTTTCTTTTCCAGCTTGCCCTCGGGTGAAGGCAGGGTTAGCTATGTCTACATGACAATCTTTCAGTGTTTGTTTTTCCTTTCAACCTTACACTGACGATTTAAGTTAGTACAGTGATGTTTGTAATTGCATGACATCCTTATTTGAGTGTGACATACTTGGACACATTACATGACCGGAAATAAAGATTGAGATTACCTCCATCATTGTGGTATCCACTTAGATTTATTAGTGCTTTTAATTGTTTAATTATTTACTATTTTCCTTAGTTAATGTTTCAATTTATTACTCTTTAAAATTCTTGTCATTAAGTAGAATGAGTATGACTAATTACAAGTGCTTAAGTGTGATTACTTGGTGACCTAGTAGTGTATTGTTTGGTGAGTCTAGTGGCATATGCTTGGTAATCCCACTAGTAGTCTTATGAAGTCCAAGGTGTGTGTGGATGATTAAGAATGGATACTCATCGCACGTAGGCTAGTTTAGCCTTTACTTTCCATTGTTACCTAGCTTAATTAATTAATCTCTTTATTGTCATTAGGAGCAACATAGGACTTTGGGCTAAACCATACATGAAAAAACTACCACTAGTCCAAGTGGGAAGACAGTGAACTGCGATGAAGACATAATAATCTATATGCACAGCTAGTCCCATCTATAGAATTCGACCGGATCGTGTGTGAACACTTGTGATTCGTATGGTTGGACGTACAGGCACCTCGTTGCTCATCATCGACACCATTGCCAGGGATGGTGTTAGTTATATTATACACGATCGTTGTAAATGCACTAACAATATATTTTTTAGAAAATATTAAATCACACACATCATTCACTAGAAAAAATGTCTCTTTCACAAGGAAGTGATAATGTATTATATAGTGAAAACATTCATTGAAGAACTAACAAGATATATGGTGAAGAAAATTGGGGTCACCAACTTCATGCAGAGGTTTCATATGTTCATGACCATCTTGACAACACTTAAAGACTACATTCACCTAAGGTAGACAACCCTAGAGGAGATGAAGTAAGTCTTGGACTAGCAAGGGCCTCAAGGCCTAAGAGCTCCTCAAAATCTAGAAAGGATAAATCAAGGGACTGTGGGGAACACTATAGGAGCCATGGAAATCCTTCGAGTTCCTCATCTTCCTCTTCCTCTTCAACTTCCATTTCTAACAAAGATGAATGTAGGTATAGAGACCAAGCTCATCATGGGCATCAAAATAAAAATGAAAATAAAAATCGAACCCATGGGAGAAATCAAACACAACAAAATGAACATATACAAAATTGTCATAATCAAATGGATAAAAATATAAATTTTCCTCACAACATGTCTAATGATGATGAACCCTTATTGGCCACTAAGAGCATGATGTAGATTACAGAGGTAGTTAAGATATCCTACAAGCATCACAAAGAGAGTCATCTACCCAAGCGTGATATGAATAATATTCCTAAATTTGTAGGAGGCTATGATTTAGATCCACAACATCATTTACAAGCCTTCCATGATGCCTATGTTTTCGACAACATGGAAAGTGGGTGGAAAAAGCTCAAGCTTTTTCCTAGGACACTGATCGAAAGAGCCAAAGTGTGGTATAGATCGTTGAAACCAAATTCAATTCAATGGTGGTCCACAATGTTGAAACTCTTCAACGAGAAATACCAAACTTACGTGAGAGTGTCTAACCTAAGGAGATAGATCTAAGGATGGAGACAAGAACAACATAAACCCTTGGACATGACCTTAGATAGATATTATTCCTTATTGAATAGATGCCCAAGCCATGGTTTCTCTAAGGAAACGTAACTTTTCCACATCATAGATGAGCTTCTTAATCAAACAAGGAAGACCCTTGGGGTGTATGCCCCAAGTCAATTATATGAGCTAAAAACTCATCAGATCTAAGAACTAATTGAGTGTGTGGCCAAAGAAGGAGAGATATGCAAATGGAAGAATGTCGAGAAATACCACGAGGACCCAACCCTTCAAAAGAAGTAGGTCCATATCTACAGTAAGGAGAAAGAAATCGCTCTTGATAAGGTGATTCTGCACCAAGTCTTGCCAATATAGAAATCTATCTATGAACTTGAAGCAAAGTTTAATAGGGTGTTAGCATGGCTATATGACAAAGTTACAAATTTGGTAGAAATTGTAGAGGAGAAGGTCATGCAAAACAACCCAGGTGATCATAATAAAATAAGGAGGTAGAACCAATAAATAGTGAGGAACACTTTTCAAAAAATAGGAAAAATTGCTAAAGTAAGTGAGGCTATAGGCTCAACCACAGATGAAGATAATGGATATGAAATTTGCATATATGACCATCCAAAGGGCCATTGCCTAGTCTTGTTGCACATGCCCAAGAGATTTCCTTCTCCACACAGTGATGATAGACAGTCCCACAACCAATCGTACTATCCTAGGGGGGACTTATTACCAACCTCAACACTATCATCAACCATAGTGTCAAAACCTAGAGTCATGGTGAAGGTCACCAAACTAGCCTTATCCTTCCTATTAGTTAAAACTGCATGGATATTATGTTCAATACCCTATTTCTCCAACTAGTTCTATGCCCTCTACTTCAGATTACTACTATCACTCTCTCAAGTACCATCAATCCATGACATCCCCTTAGAAATCACCAACTCACACCTCTTACCATTCATCTTACCCTTGATATTCTCATACTCTACCTCATCACATGCCACTGCCAGTGACACAGGAAGGTTCAACACCACAATATCAACAAATGAATGCCACTTGTGCTACAAATGTGCATAGACATGTTGATACCAGTAGGTTCCCACTACAAACTTGGAAACATTCTTTCTTTAGGATAGGTCACAGGTGGAAGTGCAACACTCATGGACCAACCATATCATCCAAACCAGCATAATGCTAATCTCATGTAATGCTTTCCTTTTCACAACCAACATCCCTTGATCCTATGCAAGGGTCACCATCCATTGTTACTCCACCACCAAATCGATGCAATGAATCTAGCATTGTGGGGAAACAAACAAATCCATGCATATCGTATCATGATCAAGGATGCAATTGTGGGCTAGAAATTTGTAAAATTAACATAACTCATCCTTGATCCACTAGCTATTTAACAACCAAGTGTGTGAATAACAGCTTATTTATGTAGCCGCCATTGAACCAAGAGATACCTAGTGGCTTGAACATGAAAGGTTGATGAGTGGCGAGGTACCCCTACACTCAACCATATGAATATGAACATAGCATGCACGATCTGGTCGAAATTCGTAGACTAAGTGCCTACACGCCTCATGGAACACTTAAGGTTAATTATTCGTTGTCTTCCTGGACTTACTTGTATTTGTCACGGTTGTATGGTTAAGTAAGTCTAAGGTATATGATTTTTATGTATTTTTTGTTTTATCTCCTATGCTGATAAGGTGAAGGGTGAAGAGACTAATTGCTAACTTTAACTAACTAGCTAAGCCTTAATTAATCTAGCATCAGCATCCGTTCCCACTTACCGTTCACACCTTGAATCGATGCAACCTTGGTTACCAAACGCTAATCGTTGCTCGGATCAGCAAGCGTAACACACGTGCTTGAAGCGGTCATACTGAGGCACTTAACTAGGAGAGAAAGGTTGAGAGAGATTTAATTAACTAATAAAGCATTTAAATGATAAGTAGTAAATAACAATAAATAAAGTCCTATTTAGCCTATCCCATTCATTGCAAGGTTTATCCAAGAAGTTCGTCTTTATTTCCATACACAAACATGTGTTCAGGTATAATATTTGCTCGAATAAAGATCCGTTCACTTTGGATCTCCTACTGCGGGAACATGGAAAATATTCTATCTCTGGAGGGATCAAGCTACCAGAGTTTCACTACGGTCTAGGCCTAGAATGAGAAACAAGGGAGAGTCACCTCTTATTTATGGATATGACGGTGCACTACGATATCGTAGGGGAAGACTCGATATCACATACGCGATATCACAGGGGATGCGATATCGCAGTGGACGTGATATCGCATCCCATCATACTCCCATGACTAAATAAAAACTCTTCCTCAAGTTCCTTACAAAATATTGGGATGGTATGGGATTATTAACTCAAATGGAACTAATGGGATGACATGTGAACAGATCATCATGACAAGACAAGACAAAACTAGTGTTCACGACAACAAGAGTGAACACTTTATACATTTGACATTAGGCCTCATTTGGTAACTAAGAAAGAGAGAGAGAAAGAAGTTTTGCTGCTACCAACGCCAAGATTGCACCTTTCGTTGTCCATCCGTAAGTGTGCTATTGATCTTGCTCCTTGCATAGCTACTTCAGCACCGTTCCATTCCAAGTGTTTTCTCCAGATCCAATTCGTTATTGCATGATTGCCATTTGTACACATAACATAGTCTTTATATTAGCAAGGGTAAATGAATTTCAATGCAGTTGATACCTTGCTTCAGTGAAAGGTCCATTGGCTGAGTTATGGTATGGCTGATACAGATCTGGAGATACCATAGTGGTGACTACCAAAGGTGTAGGGGTTTGGAGAAAATCAAAAAAATTTAGGTGTAGGTGTAGCCTACTTTGTGGAGCATTCCTCCATGTCATCACTCAATGAGTCACTATATGTGATGCATGGAACTTTCTTCTTCTCGATATTTCCATAAATATTTACCTTAAGATATTTCCAAGGAAAGATTGCAAATCCATAGGCATGCGTCTATTGTGCTTAGCCATGCCCTTCCCATTATAATTGAGAAGTCCCCTTCGTTGCTGTTGACTTCTATCACTAGGAAATTAGTTGGGTATGACCAACCACACACAGTGGTAACGATGTCCTCCACCAATCCCAAGGGAATGGTGATGGATTGGTCAGCCAGCTCTAGTTGAATGTTGCTCTTCTTAAGTTAGGGTAGGTTCCAGGCTTGATACATTTCTCGTGATATTAAGTTGACTCCGGAACCTGAGTCAAGAAGGGCCTTATGAGGTTCATTTCCAGTGACTTGGAGGTAGATTAAGGGACTTCCAAGGTTAGATAGTTTCCTGGGGAGGTGACCTACCTTGATCCAGTCGATTATGATATGTGTTAACATAATTGTATGCGTTAAGCTTTGTTGTTGGATTGAAGGAAGCTCCGAACCCTTATGTGTTGGAGGAGTGGTTACAGACTCAACTGCTTGTGGTTGTGAGAGCTTGTTTGGGCTTTTGGTTATGAAGAAAGGTCTTCTCTTTTTGCGGCTGTCAAAACCAGCAGCGGGTTGAATGTTTATGGCTCTCATAGCATTACATTGCTGCAGTTGAGTGGGGAGTTCCCCTTGCATTGTTGGAGTGGGTGGTATAGGAACTAATGGTGCGAGAGAGGAGGATGGCTTTGGAGGATGGTATGGATGTGGAGCATCTCTAAGAGGAGAAGGAGTCCTTCTAAAGTAGTCCTGAACTTGGTAGTGATGTTGGGGAGTTTTTTGACCCATGGAGTCACTTGGAGAAATCGGCTGCTGCAAGTAGTAGCCATATGGGTCTGGTTGCCGGTAAGGGTACTATTGTTTCGGTGGTGGCATCCCCCATGACTGTGGGTGTTGCCACTGCTGATGTTGCCTAATGGGTTGTGATGGAGTTCCACTTGGATAGTACATCAACAGTTGGTGGAACTGTCTTGGGTTACCTTGGGGATAAGGTAACCTTCAGGGTGTCTGCCGTCTGTTAAGTCTCGGGTTGAGTGCATACACCCCAGACTCTTGTAGATGTAAGATGATTGGACAACATCCTTTAGGATGGTCATATTGGTAGATCTCACATCCACCGTTATTTTCTATATCCGAATCCACAACCTCATCGGAGATAGTTATTTTTCCCTTACCCTTGTTACATGCATTGCCTAAATCTCTCCGCTTTTTCTTGTCCTTGTCACTACTTCGTTCCTCCTTAGATTCCTCTACAATCTTTAGGAAAATTTCAATTTTATTGTTTAAGGAGCTCCATATTTCATCTACCTTAGTTGATACTTTTGTTGTTAGCTTTTGAAGTGGCAAGGTTTTCCTATTCACCAACTCTTCAAGTGGTGACTCATCCTCTTCATCGCAGAATCTCACTCCCCTTTTTCGGAAGGAAGGAGCATGGTTATACTCTTCTGTGCTTTCTCTTTTTCATAGCTCCTCTTCTTCTTTGGCTACTTGCTCCAACAATTTGTGAATTTCATGGGATCTAAGTTCTGATAATCTCCCTAGGCATAAGTCCCAAGGGTTCTCCTAGTTTCATACCTTAGCCCATCTACGAGGTGGCGAAGTTGATCCTGTTGTGCGTAACCATGGCCCGGGCAATGATGTAACAATGCATAATACCAACCCATGGCAACATCCAAGGGTTCATGAGTACCCTGCTTCCATCCTTGGATCTACTTACGCAAGTTAGACACTCTGGAGTACGTTCGATATTTATCATTGAAGAGTTTTTAACATCGTACTCCACCTCCTAATGGTTTCCGGCTCTAAGGACTAGTACCAACTCTCTGCTTCCTTTATGAGTATCCTAGGAAACAACTTTAATTTCTACCACTCATTTTCAATATTTTGCTAGGCACAAGCATTGTGGAATACCTGTAAATGATTTTGCGGATCAGTGTTGTATCCCCCTTCAAATCGTGGAATGTTATTCATATCCAATCTCTTGATCCGATTATCTTTTTGATGTCTTTTTGGTATTCTCACAGCCTCCATTATATCTAACATACTTCGAGTGGAAAGTAGGGGTTTGTCATGATCATCTCTTTCATGATGTCTATGATGTCTACATTGTTCCCTACTTTCCCTTCTTTCATGCCTAGACTCTCTAGATTGCCCTCATCCTCTCTCTTGACTCTCTCGTTAAGGTCTCTCATTTTGCTTACCCTTCTCCTCATCATTATGCTCTTTATGAATGTGCCCTAATGTGGAAGGAGAGGGTGAATGATGTGATGAAGGGGAAGAAGAAGGAGAACCATCGCCAAGATGTTCTGTGGCTTCGGCCTTGATCGTGATGACGATTTGAGTGCCCATCCTTGTCATGTGTTTTTGTTCCCTTAGTGAATAGTTGGCATTCACGGGGATCAGAACTAGGGTTGTGTATCATGGAGTGTAGGTTCTGATACCCCACCTCCTCACTATTGTTAGGAGGGGGAACATCATTTGATGGAGAACCCGTTATAAGTGGTTCATCATCTCCAATTTCAGTTAGGACGTGCAGGACCCCTTTGCCCTTTAACAATGTATGGTGGCTCTCCTACCTTGAGTACCCTGAATGTTGTGTGGCTATGGGATGGTAATCCCTCATGTTAAAATCTACCACAATGTATTCAGCATAGAGCTGTGTCATGCCAATTTGTACCAAAGCACAGAGGAGCATGTTGGGGACTACACGATCTGGAGGTAACACTATGTTACCTTGCAAGTCTCTCCAGTGCATCTATTCATCTTGATGGAGGATAAAAGTAAAATCAGGTATATACTCATCGAGATGAGTATATACGACTCGGTATTGCTGAGGAACTGGCGGATTTTGGTTATTTATTTTAGACTACTGACTGTTTCTTGTATGATCCCTAGGTGGTGTAATTCTCTTATGAGAAGAAGAAGAAGACATTGTGTCTTATCGATGTGCTATTTAACTATTATATAATTTTTCATTTAATTAACCCTAATGTTTATTTAAGCTCCCAATGATGTGAGTGATTTCCTATGTTCTACTTAGTGCACAAACACTTAGTCCCTGACAATGGTGCCAATGATGAGTGGTGAGGTACCCCTACACTAAACCATACGAATACGAGCGTAGCACGCACGATCCGATCGAACTCCATAGAATAAGTGCCTACATGCCTCATGGAACACTTAAGGTTAATTATTCATTGTCTTCCTAGACTTGTATTTGTCACGGTTGTATGGTTAAGTAAGTCTGAGGTATATGATTTTTATGTCTTTTTTGTTTTATCTCCTATGCTAATAAGGTGAAGGGTGAAGAGACTAATTACTAACTTTAACTAACTAGCTAAGGATTAATTAACCTAGCATCAGCATCCATTCCCACTTACTGTTGACACCATGAATCGATGCAACCTTGGTTACCAAACGCTAATTGTTGCTGGGATCACCAAGCGTAACGCATGTGCTTGAAGCGGTCGTACTGAGGCACTTAACTAGGAGAGAAGGGTTGAGAGAGATTTAATTAACTAATAAAGCATTTAAATGATAAGTAGTAAATAAAAATAAATAAAGTCCTATTTAGCCTATCCCATGCACTGCAAGGTTTATCCAAGAAGTTCATCTTTATTGCTGTACACAAACATGTGTTCAGGTACAATATTTGCTCGAATAAAGATTCGTTCACTTTGGAGCTCCTACTGCAGGCACATGGAAAATATTCTATCTTTGGAGGGATTAAACTGCCAGAGTTTCACTACAGTCTAGGCCTAGAATGAGAAACATGGGAGAGCCACCTCTTATTTATAGATATGATGACGCACTGCGATATCATGTACATGATATCGCAGGGGAAGACGCGATATCACATACGCGATATCACGACCCATCAAAGGTTAACGTGTTTTAGATGCATGGAGCTTGCCTATCTACTTATTAATTCTTACCACGGCCAATCGTTTAGTTGTGGGGGAAACACCCCCCAAATTCTAACTTCCAAAATGAATAAGTATTTTTCATCTTTTTGTTTTCCAATTTTTTGTCATCTTCTTATTTCTTGATACAATTTTTCCTATCCTTTTCAACTTTTTCCAAATTTTATATTTATTTTCTTTGTTAGTAATCTCACTTGTAAATAAAATGATCATGTAGCCCATTGAGATGAGGTTTTCTCTATGTTGTCAGGTCATAAGGGACTGATTATTTAGATAGTGAGGTCATGTCATCTATCCACTCATTCCATTAATAAGAGGTTCTTACCCTGGTTATAATGATATAATTTTCTGTCATCAAAACTACAAAAAAATTCATAATAATTATGCCTAGATACAAAAGTGAAGAACCAAGGGGAAATGTGAAGGGTGTGACATCAAGGAGATTTGTGAATTCTCTTTGGCCACTTTTGTAGGTTCTATTATGTTGCTAAGGTTGTAATTATATCCTTGTAGATCTAACACTAAATGGAAGTAAGAGTATAATAACAAGGCACTGAATAAATTGCTAAGGGTCCCACTAGAAAGACATGTACCCATGCTTGAAGGTTGGCAGCTTCGTAGATGTAAAAAAAAAAACAAAGTACAATTGATAAAATCCTTGCTTGGACAAAACACCAAGTGATGCTACTCCTTGCAACTATGGTAGTCTTATGGTTGTCAGTTGAAGTGATGAAACAATGCGATATCATTGAAATGTGGTTTGGACTTGGTTTGAATCTTGGAATGAAGGGCTAATGATTACTTAACCATTAATAATACACAAGGATTCATTATGCCTTTGGTAAGATACCTCATGTCACGATTTCTAAAATCCTTTCTATAGTCCATCTCATCTCACTGTTTGCGTGATCCTAGCTTGTGGTTTGTGTAACATAGAGCTATTTTCTCACATTGGTGGTTTTAACATGTGTGTTTTGTTTCATAGGTATGTATTGCATTCAACCCCTTCAATGCCTACAGACATTTTTAGGTGTAGTTACACAAGGACATTATGGGCTAGAGATTGCTTTGGGGAGGATCCACTTGTGTCACTATTGTAACTTGTACTTGTCTAAGACAACCACATCATTCTTTACCTTCCAAGTGCATAATTGTTAAATTTCATGCTTTTCCTTATCATGTAATTGATTCATTCCATAACCTTGGTATAATACCCCTTTTCTTGCATCTTTAGAAGCTTCAAATGTCGATGATGCCATAGTCTCACACTTCTGGTGCCTGCATATGATTTCCTACTTACCCTAGAATTATGGACCTAACCTAAAACCTTCCCACCAATCCCAGAGCTTCATTTTCCATGCTCAATACCCTCATTCAATGCAATTTCATGGACCTTGATATCAACTACCTGATATTGGGTCAGGCTTGATGTCAGATACCTGATATTGGGTATGATAAAACCTATATATATGATCCCCATAGTGCTCCACAAATCCATTTTCATCATTTTTAGCTAGGGGAGTTTTTTAATTTTTCTTTTGCAACTTAGAGCTTTGTGGAATCAACTTCCACTTATGATATATTGCTCACTATCGCTCTGGTTCTTGTACTGTTTGATCCTATTTGAACCCAAAGTGTTCAACTTAGTCATGGAGGAGTGCTTGCATGGAGAACTTGCATAGAGTTTTCAAAATTCACTATTTCTTGGAGGGTATTACAAGGGTAAGAAGGTTAAAAGCCTCTCAAGTGTTATAATGAAAAATCAATTGTATTAATGCTAGAAACCTTAATCTTTTCGCTCGAGGAACCATAACCTTCATAATATGCGATACATAAGCAAAAAGGAACCAATCGCAAAGGGTCATAAATAAGATAAATACTTTTTGGGCATTTTTCTAAAAATTTTTCTAACTCTGCAATCATATGAACTAAAATAATTAATGTAACTAAGGTCATGACTAAGGTATAAACCTATTAACGATAAATAGGAATGCCTTAGTAACATTCGATCCTTGATTGATTGCAGATGGTTCCAAAAAGAGGAGCTCAAGCAAGACCTTTGTAGGAAGCAACCAAAAACCCAAGAGGTGGTAGAGGCCAACAAGGTGAGCAAGTTGAGCATGAGAAATAGGAAGCCCAATCATTCAGTATCCATCAAGAGGCTCTTGTCATAGGATAGTTGGTCCAAGGAGAGGCCATGAAACCACAAGCCCCTATGTAGGGATAATGGCTCACACTACCCCAAAAATGCCTTAAGGCTATTCAAGAAAAATCCATGTTGACCACAATCATCATGGAGATGAACTTTGGCTTATTTATGGCATTTTCTTCAGAGGCAGTTTGAATGCAACTTTAGGCATCACCACTATGGCCCATCCATTTAGACAGTGGTGAATGGTACCTTGGTGAAACTTACCAATTTTGGTACAACAAAGAAGAGGGTACCATTGTTAACATTTGCGGAGTCACTATTTCATTCTCAGTCAAAGTAATCACTAAAGATCTTAATCTACCAAATGAGCAGGCTAAGTTAATCCATCTCTTCACAAGATCTGACCTTGACACTAGGAAGCTATGGCTTAGGTAGGCATATGTTAAGGATAACAAACCATATAATGAATTGACTCTAGAAGAGAGGACCTATTTCAAGATAGGGACATATCACCTCTTCCCCACTAAAGGGCTCAATAAAATCTCCATGTATGCAGCCACAGGAAGTGCCATAATAATAGATAAATACATGGCCAACCTTCCCTAGTTATATTGCATAGAAATTCAGAGGCCATTTGAAGAGAAGAAGGTAAGGAAGCCAACACTTTCATTCCCTTGCCTAATTCAAAAGTTGTGCAAATGTGTTGGAATCTTGGGGTACACAAATGACATTCCTAGGAAGGCTCAAAATGCTTCCTTTGCTAAATTTCTTAAACCAGCAGCACTAAGGAAAAATCTTGGTGAGGAGAGAGAACCAAAGAAGGAAGCAAAACCAAAAAAAGAAGTGGAATAGGAGCCTAAACAACATCGTGAGACACAAACTCCACCACCTTTGCCATAAGATTGTAGGCTTGCAATGAGCCACTTGCAAAAAATTACTGAAATGCTTAGCTGGGGTAGTAGAGAGGAGTCAAGCCTCTTCAAGATCATCAACGATGCCATGTAGCCTACTATTTCAGCCAATTTGACAAGAGGATAGATTTTGCTACAGTTAGGAGGAGAATCCTAGTGGTCTAGACAAATCTCTAGTAATGCAGCATCATTCCAAGTGATGCTTGAAATAGGAGAAGGTGCCATCGTATTGGTCAAGTAGCATCAGGATGTAGTAGGTGCAGTAGAAGTGATAATGGATCATGACAAGGAATCATTCAATGTGCCTATTATGCCCCTAGTGGATTTGATTGGGCCTAGAGACATGTAAATGCTCACTGGGACTTCGATGACTCTTGTAGCACATGAGGGTGTATTAGATATATTACTATAGATAGGAGAAGTAATAACCACCTTCTTTGACATCCCTAGTGATGTCATTGTAGTACAATCAGACCTCATTACTACCAAGGAAGAGTTGGTCATGGCTAAGACATGGGTGAACCATGTAGAAGTAGAAGTGCAACATTTGCAATAGGAACTAGCTGCCCTAAGAGCTTAAAGACAAGATCCTACCTAGTTTGTTAAGCCTAATTAGCTAGCTTGATTCAAAACAGAGTAGCTTGATAAATTACTCGAAGAGAACAAAGTTGAGGAGCAAGAAAAGGAGAAGGTAGTTTGGAATTCCTCCATTGTAGAAGCATAATCCTATGCTTATAAAAAGGCACTGACAGCAACCCAAGAAGAAAATAAACAGCTTATTACCAAAGACTCAAGGTTGATCACCATAGAAAAATAAAAGAATGTTTTGGAAGAAAGTATCCATTAGTTGAGAGAACAATTGATGAAGGTCAACTAGGATATTAGTAGATTGGCTAGAGAAAATAGAACCCTCTCAATGGAGGTGGTTCACGTCATTCAAAAAAATTTTATAATCAAAATAAGCATGTGGTAGAAGGAGGCCAAAAAGCATGAGCAGCTGAAGGAACACTTCCGAGACAAAGTAGGCATGTATAAGCAAATCAATGAAAAGGAAATCTAGATGGCCAAAGCCCACATTAGATCCATGTCAATGCAAAATCCTAATTGGCAGCCCATCTTAGATAGTTATGCCTTGGTCCAGCAAGCAAAAGTAAAGAATAAAGACCTATAGATGGAGGAATTAAAGGAATACATGGCATTGGCTAACCTTAAATATGTTAACCTTTCCATGTTACTAGAAGGTCAACTGAGAAATGAATTGAAGTAGCAGGTAGCGACCACCTACACATGAAATGATGTCAGATATTTGATATTGTCTCTTCAATGCTAGCCTATAAATACAACACTTGAGTGCACAGTTGGGACATAGTTTTAGTTTCAGATTTTAGTTAGCCTTTTCATAGATTGTTGATTTCCATTTCTGTTATTTCCTAGTGCATGCTCGTAGTGTGATGTTTGTAATTTTACAACATCCTTATTCGAGTGTGACATACTTAGACATGTTACATGACCAAAAATAAAGATCGAGTTTACCTCTATCATTGCAGCATCCACTTAGATTTATTAGTGCTTTTAATTATTTAATTATTTACTGTTTTCCTTAGTTAATTTTTCCATTTATTACTCTTTATGATTCCTATTATTAAGTAGAATGAGTATGACTAATTGTGAGCACTTAAGTGTGATTAATTGATGACCCAACAGTGTATCATTTGGTGAGCCCAATGACATACACTTGGTAATCCTAGTGGTAGTATCATGAAGTCCAAGGTGTGTGTAGATGATTAAGAATGGATACTTATTACACGTAGGCTAGTGTAGACTTTACTTTCCATCATTACATAGCTTAATTAATTAATCTCTTTATTTTCATTAGGAGTAGCATAGGGCTAAATTACATTAATCATATGCCTCACTTTAGACTATACCGTACATGACAAAGCTACCACTAGTCCAAGTAGGAAGACAATGAACTGCGATTAAGGCATAACGATCTAGATGCCCAACTAAATCCATCCATAGAATTCAACTGGATTGTGCATGAACAATTGTGATTTGTATGGTTGGACATAGGGGTACCTCACTACTCATTAGCCACATTAGATGTTCCAAAACCTATGATGATTTCTACTGCTAATGTTTCAATAGTTAGCACAACCTTTTCTTTTACCATTGTTCAACCAAATGTACCTTTAAGAAAGGTTTGAGTCAAATTAGTTTCAAAGAATTCTTTAATAAATAAGTGGAAACAAAGATTTGTTTATAAGGTCTAACAAAAACCTATTGTTGATTTAGACAGTTTTCAAATGGTACCTCAAAATTTACCTTGTTGTGTGGGTAGGGGTAGCAATGACCTTATGGTGGAATGCTATTATAGTGGATGACATCTTCCTTCTTGTGTGTGTAAAGGATGCTCTAGAATGATGTAACATAATTTAAAATAGAAAAAAAGAATAATTTATGTGATCATTGCATTAATAATAAGCTCAAAAGAAATTGAGATTTTATTTAGCCAAAAAAAATATATGTATACCACAGATGTATGACCAACACAATACAAGGCATGTAAGTTGCTTGTTAAACCATGTGGCTTTGCATACCAAAACAATCTTGAGATTTTTATGTAGATAAAAAAAATGTTGAAAAGCTATATGTATTCCTAAGATATATAGCCAACATGATACAAAAGATGTGGCCTTGGTTAAAGTATTTGGCTTGCATATCAATTGGTCATTGTAAAATATTATTTTAATAAATTACTCTATTTGGAGTGATGGTAAGATGCTCATTTCTCAAGTTAAATAATTAGGTTTGAGCTTGGGCCACTCGAAGAAGATAGGATTTCATTGATTTACCAACTAATAGAGCATGAAATGGCTAATACATCACATCTAAGATGTCGTAGATTCTACGTCGCATCTACAATGTCATAGATGCTATGTCACACCTGTGTTGTAGCAACCCTTGCTACAATGCTTCTACATTGTAGCATTCCCTAAGAAATCACATTTTCTATGTTGTAAATGCGATGTTGCAATTATAGTAAATTCCTATAAATATGAGTATCCTATCATGTTTATGGACACTATTTGGTTAATAGTGAAGTTGAATTCTTATAGTTTTATTTCATAATCTTAGCAAATAGTCAGTGAGTGCTTGCAGTGTGAATTTAAGTTATTTGTACAACATCTTATTTGAGTGGCATTATACCTAGACATATTTCATGAATAGCAATAAGATCGATATTGATTCATATTCATTGCAGCACTTTGACTTAGAATAGATTTACTTTTAACGCAATTTACTTTTGACGTACATGGTTAATATTTACATTTCCATGCATGTTAATAAATTAGTGGAATAAGTGCAAATAGTTTTGAGCATAAACACATATTCACTTGGTAATCCCAACAGCGTTATTGCTTGGTTCGCCTAGTAGCATAACACTTGGTAATCTTAGCAGTGGGTACATGAGTTCGAGACATGTATGGTAAGCTAGGAATGGAAACTCATCATCCTTAGGATAGTTTAGAATTTTATTTTATTAATTAATTAGATTAAATTAATAAATTTATGTATTATTATTCAATTATTTTAAGGGCTACACAACATCAATAATCATATGCCTCACTTTGGACTAAACCATACGTGATAAAACTACCACTAGTCCAAGTGAGAAGACAGTGACTTGCAATCAAGGCCTAACAATATAGATACCACACTAGTCCCATCTATGGAATTCAATTGGATTGCACATGAACACTTGTGATTCATATGGTTGAGCATAGGGGATACCCACCACTCATCATTGGTGCCATTGCCGAGGATGGTATTAGTTATCTAGATTAGTTATATTATAAACGATCACTGTAAAACCATTAACAATTTATCTTTTCAAAAATATTAATATTTTAAGTCACATACACATAATCATATAAAAACATGTCTCCTTTAGATAGGGCCTATTGTTCATCACATGATGAGAACATTGATAGGAGTAATGATAGGATTTATATTGAAAAGAATTGAAGTGAACCACTACAAGCAAGAGTTTCATATGCTCACTCCAACCCTTACTATATTCAAAGACTACATTCAATTGATGAAGTAAGTCCTATAACAAGGAGGGGCTCAAGGCATAAGACCTCCTCTAAACCTAGAAGAGATAAAGCAAGAGACCATAGGGGGAGATCTAGGAGCCATGGTGATTCTCCCAATTTACCATCTTCCTCTTCTTCTTGAACATCTAGTTCTAATGAAGATGAATGTAGGTATAGAGATAGAGATACATTAAGGGATCAATATGAAGATAGAAGTGGAACCCAAATGTAAGATGAAAGAAATAAAAGTGAGCATATCCAAGATCATCATTTTCAAACAAATAGAAATAGAGATTATCACCATGACATGTATGATAAAGATGAACCCTCGTTGGCTACTAGGAGCATGATACAAGTCACATAGGCAGTTCAAATACCTCATAGGTATTAAAAGGAAAGCTACATCAAATGGCTTGATATAAATAACATTCCTAAATTTGAGGAAGGTTATAATTATGATCCAAAACATAATTTACAAGCCTTTCATGATGCTTGTGTCTTACAAAGTATTGAAAGTAAGTGGCAAAAGCTTAAGCTCTTTCCTAGGATACTAGTAGAAGAAGCTAAAAGTTGGTTTAGATTGTTGGAACCAAATTTAATCCATTGGTGGTCCACAATGCTTGAGCTCTTCAATGAAAAATACCAAACCTATGAAAGAGTGTCCAATCTAAGAAAACAAATCCAAGGGTGGAAGTAAGATAATTATGAATCCTTGGATGTAGCCTTGGAAAAATACTATTCTCTACTACATAGATGTCCAAGACATGGTTTTTCTCAAAAAGAGCAACTTCGCTACATCATGGATGGGCTTTGTAATAAAATAAGGGAGACCCTTGGGATCTATGCTTAAGGACAATTATCATAATTAAGAGTCCATCAAATAAAAAGGCTAGTTTAACAAGTGGCAAAAGAAGAAGGAGAGTTGTGTAAAAGGTAGAGTGTAAAGGGATATAACTGGGATCCAACTATTCATGAAAAAAAGGTTCATATTTATGATCAACAAAAAGAGATAGCTCTTGATGAGTTGATTTCACACAAAACCTTGTCAATACAAAAGTCTATCATTGAGATTGAAGCAAGGGTAGATAAGATATGGGAGTTGATGAATGAAAAAGCTACAACCAACTTGAAAATCATAGAGGAGAAGGTAAACTAAAAAGGATTAAGTGATTAAAACAAGAAGAGGAAAAAGAACAAGAAAATAGGTAAGGAAACTTATCAGAAAAATGGAAAATAGCTATAGTATAAGAGGTTACATACTTAGATACAAAGAAAAATGATGGATTTGATATATGTCTATATAAACATCCAAAGGGCTATTTCCTAGTTATGTTACATCTACAAGAGTTTGGCGCTTTTGCTTTAAATCCTAAGTTCATAGAAAAGCAAATGCCTAGGAGATTGCCTTACCCATAATGTAATTGTAGACAGTCCTACAACCAACAGTACCATTCCAGTGGGACTTCTTATCAACCTCAAAACTACTATCAATAACAGTGGAAAAATCCATAGTTGTGGGAGACACCATCAACAAACTAGCAATACACCTATCGCTAGTTGGACCCTTATAGATACTATGTTGAACAACTTTGTTCTCTAAATGGTTCTACTTTCCCTACCTCAAATCACTACTATTACTCTTATGAATATCATCAACCCACAACATCTTCTATGGGATCACCATCTTGTACCTCTTATCCTCCATTACATCCTCAATACTCTTATACTTCTTTTCAACATATGTCACCACCAATAATGAACATACAAGTAAATGATCATGTTAGTAGATCTCAACACAAGTCTCGTAAACATCCTTTCTTTAGGATAGTTTCCATACATGTGAATAAAACTAGTAGACCTACAAGCTCATCAAAACTAGCACAAGGACAATCTGGTGCAATCCCCTTCCTCATAAAAACATCTCCTAATCCTACAAAAAAGCCAACAAGCATTACCCCTTCAAACAAAAAACATAAAAGATGAACCTATCAATGTGGTAAGATAGAAAATTCCATGCATTACTAATAATGATAAAGGGTGTAGTTGTGGGCTGAAAGTTCAAAGTAATAACATGATCCCTATACCAATCCATAACAAACTTAAGGAACAAGTGTGTGTGCAAAACCAAGTCTACATGATAGCCACTAAATCAAAAGACACCTAGTGGCTCGAAAATGAGAATACAAAATCGTTAAACAGATGCATGGAAACAACTAATCCACTTATTAGTTCTAGTCTTAAGAAAATGAACTAAACAAAAAACTTTAAAACAAACATCTTATAATGTGACTATACACCAAAAGAAGATGTTAAATAAGGAGATCCAAAAATAAAAATACAAAATAAAAAAGATAACATATTTGGACCCTCTACAAGGGAAATATCTTTAAGTATAGCTAAAGATATATCTCCAAATGATCAAAACGAGATTATCATTAATGTTAAATGTGCTACCTCACAAAAACTTAAATCATTAAATATGATAAATGGAAAATTTATGGTGTATAAGCAAGGGTATGTGTGGTCCATTTTCCGAATGCTCATCCATGAGTTTAGTCATGGGGGAGGTGCCCCATATTAAATCAAGAATTAATAAGTGAAATTTTTCACTTTTTTGTTTTACAATTTTTTATCATTTTCCTATTTCTTCAAAAATTTTCCAATTCTTAATATGTTTTCTTATTTCTTGTTATTTTTCTTTCTTTATAATTTTCTCTTTTCTTGAGTCATTTCCTATATGTTTTATGAATGTTTACTATGGTTTTGTTAATAACATTCTCAGTCATGATGTAGAAGTTAATGCCATGTGTTGGGTTTTTATCCCATGCTATAAAGATGATTGGGTAAATAGTTGTGTAATATAGTGAGGCCACATCATCCATCCCTTTAGTTTCCCTAAATAGAAGGTTTTTATCGTGAAACTAATCTGGTTCTTCTTACATGAAACTAAAATTAAATAATGATCATTGTCTTGAAGAAAGGGAGAAAGATCTAGTGGGAATGGAAAACAATGTGACCTCAAGGGAATTTGTTAGGTTCTCTTCCTAACTTCCTTCTAGTTCTTTATGACTCCTTCAAGAATGTACCATCACTTCTATTATCGATTAATAAATAGGAAGCATGTATTTGCATGGTGTGGTTCCCATGAAAAAAAAGAAGGAAAGAAAAGAGAGAGAAAAAAAAACACACAAAGCAAAAAAAAAAAAAAAAAAAAAAAAAAACAAAAAAAAAAAAAAAAAAAAAAAAAACACACACACACACACACACACACAACATGGAAATTAAAAGGACATCCATTAGACATAATAATAGGCTACAAGCATTGGTTATGGGGCTGGAAAGACATGTTACCTATGTTGAAGGTACTCTAACTAATGTCCTTCCTTCTTGGTTCTCCTTTCTTCTCTTTTTGGAGTGATGTACATTCTCTGTGGTTGTTGTGAGCTCATGATGGTTAGTATGAAGGGAAACATTAATGCGAGGCCATTGTTAATGATATGAATTTGGTCTAAAACTTCAACAAATAGATATGATGGTCATATTAATCACAGTTGACACAAGAACCTATTGCAGAAATGGTTAAGTACCTTACATCCCAATCTTTGCAATCCCTTCTCATCCCATTATTCACCTCATTGCTACATGCAATTATGAGCCTAATGGTTTTGTATAGTATAATGCAAAATCTTAACTAAGATAGTTGTGTATTGTTTGAAACAAAGGCATGATCTATATTTAACTTCTAAGATGCCAACAGACATCTATAGAAGTGGTTATGCAAGGGCATTATGGTAGGAGCCTGCTTTGGGAAGGGCCCACTTGCATAACTTTTATTAATCATGTTTCTAAATCAAAATGCACATCTTCAAGGACAGCATAGGCTACTTCTCTAAATTAATGCATGATTTTTAGATAAATTTTGAGTTATCTGTAGTGCTATTATATTGAAATTTCCTCTATATTCAAAATTTCTTGGCCATGTTTTGAACCAAACCTATGGTTTTAATTTTTCAAAAGCTTGTATGCTTTCAAAGTTAAGCTCATTTATCATGGGGGATTAAGGATGTAATTTTTGAAATTTTTCTAACACCCCTTTTTTGAACATTATGGTAACTAATAATAATAATAATCAAAATAATGTGAATAACTTGATGATTTTAATTACCTCATAGCCTTGGAAATAGTACTTTGTAATCACCTTGGGTTTAAATGCTTAAAATTTTTTCAATTTTTTAGCTAACTAAGGGATCCAAAAAAGGTAAATTATTAAGGAAAATTTACCAAAACTAATGTTGATTCCTTGGTGATTGTAGGTGATGCTATAAAGAAAGCCTAAGGTTGAAGGTCTTTTGCAAGGCAAGGAAAAGAGATCAAGAGAAGGATAGAGGAGGATATGCCCATAGATAAATAGTAGTACATACAAGGACTAAAGCTCAAATATAATAGGTTTACTAGATCCATGGAATGATAAGAAGAAATTTCAATCCATCCTTCAAGACTGTTCTGCATAAAAAAGGAAGCATCAACATAATAATCAAGGTTTGAAAGATTGCCATCGCCAGGGAAAATAAGAAGATTCATCTTCGATGGATTTTTTTTGAAGACCTTTGCAAGTTTGTATACTTTGATGTATTTCTAATGTTTTTTGTTAATTTAAAAGACATCCTCTTGAATATATTTTGTAATGTGGCACTCATAATATGATGTCAGTGATTCTAGTTTTGGTCAACCCATAATTTTTTGTAACGAACTTTGTTCCTCCTGTACAAATTGAGGATGAGTTTTTGTGAGTTGTGGGGGTATGATAGAGCATGAAATTCCTAAGAAATTATATGTTGTAGATGCTACGTCACATTTATGATGTCATAGATGCTATGTCACACCTGGTTGTAGCATCCCCTAATACATCGTATCTGTTATGTCATAAATGTGATGTTGCAATTATAATAAATGCCTATAAATACAAGTATTCTATCATGTTTATGGATACTATTTGGTCAATAGTGTAGCCAAATTCTTGCAATTTTATTTCATAATCTTAGCAAATACAATAAGTGCATGAAGTGTGGATTTGAGCTAGTTGTATGACATCTTATTCGAGTGGCACTTGGACACATTCCATGAACAACAATAAGATCGAGATTGCTTCATATTTATTGTAGCACTTTGAATTTCAATAGATTTATTGTTAATGCAATTTACTTTTGATGTACATAGTTAATTTTTTCATGCACATTAATTGATAGGCAGAATGAGTGTGACTAGTTTCGAGTGTAAACACGTATTTGCTTGGTAATCCTAGTAGCATTACTACTTGGTTCATTGAGTAGCATAATACTTGGTCATCCAAGCAGTGGGTGTGTGAGTTCATAACATGTATGACAAGCTAGGAATGAACACTCATCGTCCTTAGGATATTTTAGGATTTTATTTTATTAATTATTTAGATTAATTAATCAATTAGTTTAAGGACCATACAACATCAATAATCATATGCCTCACTTTGGAATAAATTATACATGATAAAAATACCGATAGTCCAAGTAAGAAGATAGCAACCTGCAATCAAGGCTTAACAATTTAGATACCACACTAGTCCCATCCATGGAATTCAATTGGATTGCATGTGAACGCTTGTGATTCATATGGTTGAGCATAGGGGATCCCTACCACTCATCACCAACCCTCCCAAGACCCCACTTAGTGGGATGAGCATTGTGGCTTCACATGATGATCCTTTAGTTCAATAAATACCAAAAAAACACAAAAAAACTTTTAAATTTGCCATTAATTTTGAAAGATAGAAAATGTTCTTATATTGATTTGTTATGAATGTGTTGTAAAGCTTTAATATTAAAGGGCACTAGGGATAGAGGTGTCAAAACCTGGAGCATATAGCCAACATGATACATTAGAAGAATTATAGAGGAACTTTTTGAGCATAGGTATCCCATAATATTTAACTAATATGATGCTTTTGTAGAACTTAGGTAGAACATAAAGGTACCTTAAGTATGAATTGAGAACTTAGAAAACTTGTAAATGTACCTCAAGTATAACTTGAATCATCAATATCCTTCTTGCATAATAATTGTTAGATAATGAGCTAACCAATTAAGGCATCTTTTATTGGTTGACATTTTTAACTTTGGATGAGAAAAATGAGAGATAATTGGAAAGTTTTTTTCATTCAAAACTTTGAATTTTTCCATGATATCTAATACATCAAGGACTTCCTTTTATTACTTATCCTCAACATATGAAAATGTTTTCTCCTTGATGTCCTCTTTGTACAAATGAAAATTATTTTTAGATGCTTTTTATAACTGGTTAGTTGTACAACATGCTTAATTGGGGGTGTTGAAATCTCAAAATAATTTGTAATATAGATACACCTAAAGATATTTATGAGTCATGAATTTGCTGGCTATGATATCACAGTCATGATATCGCAGCAGTAGTGATATCGCATCCACGATATGATAACCTTGCTGCGATATCACGTACACCCCACAATATCACGGCCCACCGCAATGTCTATAAATAAGAGGTGGCTTTCCCTATTCTAGGCACTTAGACTTAGACCCTTAGCCAAACTATAGTAGTTTTACCATTCTAGAGTTAGAATAATTTCCATGTGCCCACAGTAGGAGTCTTAAAGTGAATGGATTTTTATTCGAGCAAATTGTACCTGAGCACACATTTGTGTACGACAATAAAGATGAACTTTATGATAAACCTTGCAGCATATGGACTAAGCTAAATAGTAATTAATTATTATTGAATGTTTAAATGCTTTCCTAGTTAATTAATCTCTCTCTCAACCCTTGACTCTCCTAGTTAAGTACACTCAGTACGACCACTTCGAGCATGTGTGTAGTGCTTGGTAACCCAGTAACGAGTAGCATTTGGTAATCCCAGCAGCGTTGCACTAGTTCAAGATGTGTACGGAAAGTGGGAACGGATACTGGTGTTAGGACAATTAGAACCTAGTTAATGAATAGTTAATGTAAGTTAGTCACTTAGTCCTCTTAACCCTTTTCTCCCAGTGCATACCCGTAGTGTGATGATTGTAATTGTATGACATCCTTATTTGAGTGTGACGTACTTGGACACGCACATGACCGGAAATAAGGATCAAGATTACTTCATCATTGCAACATCCACTTAGCTTAATTATGTATTTAATTATTATTGTTATTTACTGCTTCCTTAGTTAACATCTCTCACCCTTAAACTCCTCGTAACATGGAATGAGTACGACTTAATCACGAGCATTCAAGTGTGACTACTTGGTAACCCAGTAGCGTACTTAGGCCATGCGCTTGGTAATCCTAGTGGTAGTCGTGCATGAGGTCCAAGATGTGTACGGATGATTAAGGAACATATGCTCATCGCACTTAGGCTAGTTAGATTCTCAACTCTCTCCTAGTTTAGTTAATATTATTTTCCATTAGCCCCAAGAGCAGCATTAGCATAGAAACACATCATACACCTCACTCTGGACTAAACCATATGTGACAAAGTTAACACTAGTCCAGATGGGAAGACAGCGAACTGTGACCTAAGGATAATTATCTAAATATCACAACTAGTTTGTCTATGGAGTTTGACCGAATCATGCGTGAAATGCTCGTATTCCTATGGTTGAGTGTAGGGGTACCTCGCCACTCATCATTGGCGCCATTGCCAAGGATGATGCTAGTTATCTAGATTAGTTATATCAGACAAGGTCGTTGTATAGGAATTAACGATATATCTTTTAGGAAGAAATAATTATAAAAAGTCACATATAAATTTACATAGAATTTCACAACCATGCCTCTTCTACAAGACTACGATAATGCCACATCTAGTGAGGCAATTCATTGGAGAACCAACAAATTATTTGACAATCAAGATTGGAGTATAAAATTCAAGGTGGGGGTTTCTTATAAACATAAACGAAGGCAACATTGTTCCAACACATGAAAGCATAACTTACTCGATGACGATGAGACCCCTACTAGCCACTACAAGCCTAACGCAAATACAAGAGGCTGTTCGAATCTCCCATAGGCATCATAAAGAGAGCTGCCTACCTAGGCTCGATTTAAACAACTTTTCCAATTTTTCAGGAGGCTATGACTCAGATCTGCAACAACATTTACAAGCCTTCTATGATGCCTGTACATGGAACAACATTGATAATGGTTGGCAAAAACTTAAGCTCTTTCCTATGACACTCGTTGGCCAAGAAAAAGTATGGTATAGATTGTTAAAACCAAATTCAATACGATGTTGGTCAACGATGGTAGAACTTTTTAACGAAAGATATCAAACCTACGCAAGAGTGTTAGCCCTGAGGAAACAAATCCAAGAGTGGAAACAAGCACAACATGAACCCTTGGACATGGCCTTAGAAAGATATTATGCATTGTTAAACAATTGTCCAGGCCATGGGTTCTCTGAGGAAAGGCTAATGTACCATATCATTGATGGGCTACATGATGAAACAAGAGAGACCCTAGGGATGTATGCCTAAGGCCAACTATATGAACTATGAACCTATCAAGTCCAAGAGCTTATTAAGCAGGTAGCAAAAGAAGAAAGAGAAATGGCTAGATGGGAGAGTGTTGAAAAACATCAACAGAACCAAAATCTCAACTTAACAAAGGTCCATGATCATAAAAAGGAGAAATCAACCTATCACAAGGGGGTAGAACCATCTTTTTTGGTACAACAATCATTGGAGGAAGTTGAGGCAAAGATTAATACGATGTTGGAATGGACACATAAAAAGTGTGGAGAATATATCGAGATTATTGAAGATAGAGTTTTGACAACCCAAGAAGCAAGACAAAATATCATTAGACAATCGGGAAGAAGGGATAAAGAAAATAAGAGCTCAACAGCTGATCATACTTATGAATGCAACATATGCCTATACGATCACCCCAAGGACCAATGCCCAATCTTGTTACATTTATATGAGCATTGGGGAAGCACGTTACATTCAGAGTTCATACAGAGATACTGTGTTCGACCACAGTGGCAACAATCCCAGTTGTTGGGGAAGCCACCCCTAAACTGGAGATACCCTTCGTATCATCTGAATCCAAATGCTTATCTAGTTCAACATCTTGTTTCCCCAATTGGGTCAACATACTCTATCTCACTGCATTATTATTCTCCTCAATACTATCAACCCATGTCCTCAACACAACCACCGCCTTATGTATCTTACACTTCTCCTAAATTTCAACATTCTCATCTTTTCCCTCCTTCTACATCGCCACCAATTGTTCCTAAGGTATTTGCACCACAGCAACAACCCACAAACGTGACTTATGCTACTATTGCCAACAGCAGTGAGAGACCCTAGCAACATCGAAGGCGTCCCTTCTTTAGACATGACCATAGGAAGGGACAACACAATTCCAAGGCCACTACATTCTCCAACTTAGCACAAGTCCAACACTGTGGTGCACCCTTATCTTTGAACCCAAAGCCTCATGTCACTTCATTAGGGTCACCAGTTAACACTCCAACAACCATATGGCCCAATGAACATAACCATGGAAGAAGACAACCTGATCCTTGCATACCATCTTACGGTCCCAAGTATCATAGTGGATCAACTCTTTATCCGAGAATCACATCTTACAAATTGCCCCACTATGCTTACTATAACTAGGTGTGTGAACCCCAATGGGGTAAGGATGACCAAGTTTCAATATTTCCAACATGCAAGGATCCTAATCCTTCATTTATTAATCCTTGCCATGCTCAACTATTTAGTTATGGGGGATATCCCTCATTCTAATAACAAGAAGAATTAATAAATATTTTTCATTCTCTTTAATTTTACAACTTTTATTTTACAACATCGTTATACTTTCTCATTTATGTGTGTAAATGTTTGTTTTTTTTTGTTTTTATCTTTTTTTTTGTTATTTTTTTTTTGTTAGGTTCGTCACCTAATAAGTACTTCTAATGGTGGTATGAACTATATTCTATTGATTGCTAAGGTTTGATTTTTACCTTTGAGTTTTAATGTTGGTACTAAGGTATGGTTCTTTTGATATAACAAGCAATAAGTCCATGTCATCCATGCATTCATAAATTTCTATGGTCTCTCTTGGCTTGGAAATGTACAGTCCCTTTCTTAATAATAGAACTATCAACAAATTGGTGACTGGGCATTTCTCAAATAGAGGAAGGACTCAAGGATTGAAAAGGGTGTGACTTCAAGGGGATTTGATGTTGTTGTGTTGGCCATTCTCTTGGGTGCTTGAATGTTTTCTTCTTGAGTTTTCCTTACCATTCTGATGTTGCTCCATTATAGGGAAGCTGAGCTAATAAAAATAATAAGTCTTTGCATGGTGTGGTTTTCATGTGAAAAAAAAAAGGAGTGAAGTGAGAATTCAAAGCACACCCCTTAGAAGAAATAATCATCTAGGCTACAAGCACTGGTTATGGAACTAAATAAACATGTTCCCTCTAACTAAGACCTACTTTCTTCTTTTTTGTTTCATTGGAATGGTGGTGACTTTTCGGCGGAAGCATTCTTATTACTTCAAGTGGATGGATTGGCCAAATGTATTAATGTGAAGTCATTGGATGTGGATTGTTTGAGGCTAGATTTGGAATGAGATCTACTAAGTCACATTAACCATTAATACACAAGGGGCTGTACATCACCTTGTTCTTGAGACTCCATTCCATTCTCTTCTTTCCATCATTCTTTCTCCATTTTCCACCTCATTGCCGGTTATATCAATAGTTCATATTTTGGTTGATGCATTGTTTTCTTTTTGGTAAATTCTTGTGGTTAAGACCTTAACTTTTGCTTCCGAATGACATTTCCAGAGCCTATGGTCTCTTTGAAGGTTGGATTGTCAGGGCATTAAGGACATGAGCCTGCTTTGGGGAGGACCCACTGGCATTCCTATTTGGTGTATTAGTTAATTTCTTTCCCTTACACATTTCTGCAATCAACATTTATTTTGTTCATTTCCATCTCTGACATCCATTTCATCAGTGTTGTTGTTGTTTCTTTTTCTCTGTCTTTCTTATTCATTATCTTTTTTCATTCTATCGCTACTGGAGGTTCGCTCTTAGTCATGGGGGTCTTGGTCCAATTTTTTTCGATTTTCTCTTAACCCCTATACCTTGGGTAGTCACTAGTGTTATATCTCCAGAATCCACATTAGCCATATCACAACTCAGCCAATGGACCTTACGCTGAGGCAAGGTATTAACTGCATTGTGATTCATTTACCCTTGCTAATATAAGACTGTGTTGTGTGTGCATATGGTAATCATACAACAATGGATTGGATTTGGAGGGAACACTTAGAATGGACTGGTGCTGGAGCAGTTATGCAAGGAATAGGATTGATGGCGTGCTTATGGATGACCAATGGAAGGTGTAATTTTGGCATCGGCAGCAACACATCTCCTTATTTTCTCTCTCTTCTCTCTCAGCTGCCAAATAAGGCTGGATGTCAAATGTGTATAGTTTTCACTCTTGTTATCATGAACACTAATATTGTCATGTGTTGTAATGATGATCCGTTCACGTGTCACCCCATTCTCACCAGTCAATAATCCCATACCTATCCACTGTGTAATCAATGGAGCTTATTCTCTCTGTAACTCGAGGACAAGTTTTCATTCAGTCATGGGGGTATGATGAGTCATGAATTTTCTGGCTATAATATTGCTACCATGGTATCATAGCTATGATATCGTAGCAACCACGATATTGCATCCGCGATATTGCGTCTGCCCCCACGATATCGCGTACGTGATATCGCATCCACCACAATGTCTATAAATAAGAGGTGGCTTTCCCTATTCTAGGCACTTAGACTTAGACCCTTAGCCAAACTATAGCAATTTTAGCATTCTAGATTTAGAATAATTTCCATGTGCCCGCATTAGGAGTCTTAAAGTGAATGGATCTTTATTCGAGCAAATTGTACCTGAGCACACATTTGTGTATGACAATAAAGATGAACTTTATGATAAACCTTGTAGCATATGGACTAAGCTAAATAGTAATTAATTATTGTTGAATGTTTAAATAATTTCCTAGTTAATTAATCTCTCTCTCAACCCTTGACTCTCCTAGTTAAGTACACTCAGTACGACCGCTTCGAGCATGTGTGTAGCACTTGGTAACCCAATAATGAGTAGCATTTGGTAATCCCAGCAGTGTTGCACTGGTTCAAGATGTGTACGGAAAGTGGGAATGGATACTGGTGTTAGGAAAATTAGAACCTAGTTAATGAATAGTTAATGTAAGTTAGTCACTTAGTCCTCTCAATCCTTTTTTCCCAGTGCATGCCGCAGTGTGATGATTGTAATTGTATGACATCCTTGTTTGAGTGTGACGTACTTGGACACACACATGACCAGAAATAAGGATCGAGATTACTTCATCATTGTAGCATCCATTTAGCTTAATTATGTATTTAATTTTTATTGTTATTTACTACTTCCTTAGTTAACATCTCTCACCCTTAAACTCCTAGTAACGTGAAATGAGTACGACTTAATCACGAGCATTCGAGTGTGACTACTTGGTAACCCAGTAGCGTACTTAGGCCATGCGCTTGGTAATCCCAGTGGTAGTCATGCATGAGGTCCAAGATGTGTATGAATGATTAAGGAACGGATGCTCATCGCACTTAGGCTAGTTAGATTCTCAACTCTCTCCTAGTTTAGTTAATATTATTTTCCATTAGTCCCAAGAGTAGAATTAGCATAGAAACACATCATACACCTCACTCTGGACTAAACCATATGTGACAAAGTTAACACTAGTCCAGATGGGAAGACAACGAATTGTGACCTAAGGATAATTGTCTAGATATCACAACTAGTCTGTCTATGGAGTTCGACCGGATCGTGTGTGAAACGCTCATATTCGTATGGTTGAGTGTAGGGGTACCTTGCCACTCATCAAATATATAGTCCAATTAGAAGTTTATAACCAAACATTGCTTACCAGAATCAAACCCATTACTTGGAGCTTTTAAATCAACATGCTTAATTTTGAAAATGAATATTTGGAATTCGCAACAACTTTATCCAAGCATTAATGATATCCTTCTTGGTGATCAACTTGCTTTGTCTACTACCTTTCTTTATATCTAGAAGTATGTTTGGGCACTTGTCCTTTATTCTATTTCAGAATTTCATTATGTAGTTATTTTCTAGCAACGTAGACATAATTATGATCTTCTATCAAGAGTTAAATGTCAGGTTCTTAAAAATGTTGTTTTTCATTTACAAATTTAAGCAAGAAGACTTACAAAGAAGGCTAAATGATTAATTTATCTTTTGCATTATTAATTCCTATTATATTTGTGGACTTAGGATGGAAAAATTATTAGCTTTTGTTTCAATTTATTTCTTATTTTTGATTATTGCTTTCATTTTCCTTTGGAGAGAGTTTCTTATTTTCTTTACTTTGTAAGATGTGAAAAGTCATGAGGATATTTTTGAATGAAGGTAATTCCAAATTATTTTCTTACTCTCAAGGGGAGGTTTTTAAGGATTGATTATAATTTCAGTGAAAGCATAAAGTGGTAAAATAAAAAATATCAATTCAAGGCCAAAAAGTCCCTCACCACAAAAAATTCTCCTATCTAAACTTAATGTTTTAATCAAATGGTAAAATTGATAAAGATATAAGAAATAGGATTAAGGTAGGATGATCAAAATAGAGATAGGCTAGTGGTATTTTATGTAATAAAATAATCCTAATAAAACTAGAAGGAAGATTTTAGAGGACAATAATTAGGTTTTCTATTTTGTATGATAGTAAATGTTGAGTTATATAAAAGAGACATAAACAACAAATTGATATTTTAGAAATGCAAATGCTTATATGGATGCTGAATGTTATAAGAAGGGATAACTTGTACAATACAAATATTAGAGAAATGCTTACAATCGCTTCTATTTTAGATAAGATACAAAAATAACATCTTATACAGATTGGTCATGTATAAAGAAGATACAATAATGAACCTATTAAAAAATATTACTACATCACTATTTTAGAAAAAATATTGAAATAAAAATTGAAAAAAAGTGCATAAAAAATTATAGATTATTTGAAGAAATTACAAAGAGATAAGGATCTAGCTCTTCATATAGGTGAATGACGAAAGAGAACTCATATAGTTGATTAATTTTTTTATGACAAAGATAGAATGATTATTATTTATCTTCATCATGTTTTTTTTTATCCTATGAATATGGGTTGACTTATTAAGATAGGCAAAGGATTAGTGTAATAAAAATTTCTAATAACTATGTAAATAGTAAGACTTTAACATGAAACCATGAAGAAATGATGAAGCTAGGACTTAATTCACTTGGTTTTGATGTTTCATGCATTAATTATTCAAAGTTCTATTCCATTTGAGTTTTAAGATTAGATGTAAGTCATTTTTAGTTTGTTTATGCTTCTATTGATAATTGTTTTTGAGGATTTTATGATATTTCAACACACTTGCTATTCTGAAGCATGATTAACAGTAAAATTATTTAAAGATAAATGTGAAAATAAGTTTTAGAGGAATCTATCACAATAGATTGCCACCTTAAACAATTTCATGTGATTTAGTTTTGGCTAAGTTCAAATTCAAATCTTCTTTCCCATCCTTTTTATGATATTTCACAATATTCATTACAGGTTGCTAAATCATTGCAATAGAACTAGTAATAAAAGTTGTTTTTGGTACCTATGTTTTTGTTACCATCATAACCAAGGTCATTTTCTTACAACAATCATTGTGGGCAACCCTGATCTCTCATGAGGAAATGTGTGGATTTGATATTTACCTTTACTTATGGGTTTGTTAATAATGGAGTAGCCTATTGGTGAAACACTTTTTTAGTGGATCACGTTTATCTTGTTGTGATGGGACATCCTTATAACAAGTCACATTCATTTTGAGAATCTATTCTTTACTTGACAATTCATCTATTTTTCATTGTAGGTTATGTTACTAGCTAGCTTTCTAGTGGGACACTCTTATGGTATCTATTGTGATGAGATACTTTTAAAATGAGTTACATTTATCAAGATAATATATCTTCTTGTTGTGATATGGTTATGCTTCTAGGTAGCCTTGCAGTGAAACACTCTTATAATGGATCATATCTACCCTACTATTGTAGAAGGGTCAGGTCACCTATGGTATTTCCTCATGTTAAGGACAAGTCCTTTGAGGATTCATCTAAAATACATGTTATGAGGTCCACAATTGCTTCCTCAAGGAGCCAATAATAGACACAACTTTCAAGAAAAGCTCACTAACATCATTAGCTATCTCTTAGTAGTAGCAATTGTCCAAAACATGGATCATGGATGTGCTCAACCCACCATTAGCAAAGACCATGTAGAATGTCCTCCTTAATTCAAATCTCGACATCTTAATCCTTGATGTCAGTCACACCTCCATAGTTCCTTTGTTGGCTTGCTCTTCCTTCAAATGCTTACCCACCCCTGAATTTTCCTACTAATGAATTTCATATACTAGCTCTATCCACATTTCTTTTAATCACATCCCACATACATAGTCAATCCACCTTCCATATCTGCAATGTTACCATTGATACCTCTACACACATCATCATCCCCAATGACACTAACCCCTCCCTTCTTTCCCCTTCTCCCATAACACTACCCAACTATAAGTGTAATTCCCTCACACATTAATACAAGCTCACTTGATCTAATGATGTCTCCAAATTGCTTGGAATAGTCCTAACTATACCTACTTTCTCATACTTTCTAAGTTCCAATAGTGACTAACATCTCATACATGGGATCAAACTTGACCTTAGTCACTTTTGTGATCTTGGGGATGACTACATGTCCAAATTCTATTGCAACACTTCATACCACAAGTAGTTGTGGATGTTTGATGATGCTATCGAACCATTTGAATCCTATTGCCTACCTAAATCTATTGATTCCCTACCCGAACTTATCTTTCTCAATAATTAACTTGGTATTGCCTTTTGTCTAAATGATGCCCCATCTACAATGGATTTTAGAAGTTTTAACCAACAAACCTCTAGGAAAAGGATATGCTTAAAATAGCAACATTCAACTAGGCATCATTACCCCTAGACTATGGCTTGACCACCTCACTCACACATGCCTACCATGATACCACGTTAGCTTTGCATGCTTGCTATCATTTTATGCTAATCCATCACCACTGGTTAAACTCCAAGTGATGAGGTTTTCTTTTGTTCTTCCACATTAGTAACATTTTATATTTCTTAGACCTAATGCCCCACATGTTCATCTTGAGATAAGATTATCTATTTTTATGATTTTGTTCTTATATTAATATACATGCTCTTGAATTTTTTTAAATTGAAATTTTTAATTAAAACTATGGATTCAAATTTTGAAGTAAAAAAGTAAGATGGATAGATACTAGTAAAGTAACAACAAATGTTCATATCTCATGAGAATTAAGAAGGCAAAGGATGTGTAGAAATAATCAACAATGTCTATCTCATTTGTTGGCATGTCAAATGCTCCCCTTGATAAGCCATCCTCTATTGTCAGCTAGTTGCCATTACTTAGTGCATCTGGCTTCATCTCTATATAATCCTTCTTCATTCTATTGACCTAAGTCTATCCTCTTCCAATCCCTTTCCCTTAAAGTTTTAGATTTTTTGGCTCTCAAATTGCCAAGCCAATTCACTAGTTTTTCACCCAAGT
Source organism: Gnetum montanum (assembly GCA_015680685.1). NCBI lineage: Eukaryota > Viridiplantae > Streptophyta > Gnetopsida > Gnetales > Gnetaceae > Gnetum > Gnetum montanum. The sequence continues at coordinate 945,114 of MNCI01038015.1, read as the reverse complement.
TGTGTTTGGACTATTCTTGTTGGCTTCTTTTGCCTTACCAGAATGCACTATCTTGCAAAGTAGATCCAATTTCCAGAAGGAATACATAATAGAAAAGCTTAAAATTATAATGCATCTCATCAAAACTTTTTTTTATTTTCTTATATTAGAATGGATCACACAATGGGCCCATGAATAATGATCTAGGTTTGTCTTTGTATCACCCCTTTGAAGGGTAATGAAACATTATTCTATTTCAACTTAAACACAATGATGAATGAGGTATTATCAATGGATCCTTGGCCCTTTGATGACTAGCTATTCTTACTCGAAAAATGGATGCCTAGCCTCAATAACAATTGTAACCATGTGAGGCGATATCTCTGTTCTATCCTAGTTTAAATATGACTCCCTAGATTCTTAGTGGAATTTAAAGACCAATAGGTCTTTCTTGCCATAGGTTTATAATTTGGAAAGATCATATGTTGGAAGTAGAAAAAGTTGAATCTCTGATTCACAAGTACAATAGATCATGATCTCTTTCTTTGCCTTTCATAGTTTACTAATCTTTTTGCTAGTCAACCTTGTGACACCCACCTCATTCATCAGCTTCTCCAACACCATTGTAGTCTTAGTCTTACCTTTCATCTAGAAAATCCTCTCTCTTTTTAAAATTTGTGATCTATTATTGGTGAGTGCTCCTTAAACAAAGCACTTAGTCTAGATAGAAGGACGAATGAGTTTATTTATTTTTTATGTTCTCATGTTGATTTATTCCTTATGCATATATTTTTTAAATACTATACATTGGAATGTTCTGATGGTCATGCACCCTTATTCCCAAAGCCACTATCCTATCCCCTTCACAATGTTTCCCTATCAGCCTATGCTTAGTTCTTTATAAATATTATGCAAAAATCCTTATGAATCATCTTCATATCCTCTTGCTAAATATTATCAGTCATACCTAGATAGGTTGCATACAACATGAGCAAATAACAAATGGAATTATTATAATGCATGAAAATCTCTATTGGGCTAGAAGCACAAGCACTCTGATTATTGTTGTCAAAATTAATTTGACCAATGCTTATAACAAATTTTTATGGAAGGTCCTTCTGACCATGATATAATGCTTTGGATTTAATCAATGATGGAAAATATTGATTTCCTTCATTCTTACCACCACCAAGTATGTAGTCTAGTTCTAGCATTGGTAAATGGCTTGGTTTCAATTATCATGAGGTCTATGAAAAGGGGTCCTTCTTTCCTTATTTATTCACACTCATCTCAAAGCTCCTTGATGTTTGACTCTTTCACATGAACCTTTCTAACCCATTCACATGGTCAGGGAATATTCAGAAATATAGATGATACTATGGTCAGGAAGGTCTTCAATTATTTTCGAAAATCATAGGTCTCTAGGTCAACTGGATAAAGTCTGCTATTTAGAACATTGACTACCTCAAAGGATGCTTCCATCATATCATTCACTTAATTAATGATACTTTTAAGATACTTCTTGACTCTTATAGTGTTCCCCTTTTTGTTTCACATCCATAAAAATGTTATTGAAACATCACTTTTGGAAATTTACAGCATTGGCTGTTTGACTAGAATAATATCTATCTCTTCTCAGCTCACTAACTTCTAATGGTTAAAAGTGTGCTTTAGGTGATTCCCTTGTATGTAGTTATGACCATCCCATTATCAAAAATTCACATTCAAAACATCAAGAGAATTATCCACCACTTTATCTAGAATGGTCCTTATACTTGCAAGAAAATTCATCTTATCATATTGAATAGTGTGACTATGCCTAAATCTCAAGGTCATGAGGTGTTAGAGGTAGGTATGTTTTTACATCATTAGAAAAGTTTATTTACGTGGATTAATGTTCTGAGAATATGCTTAATCTTCATATCATTAGCTTAACAACTTTATCACATTCATACTCTAAAATCTTATTCCTAAGGTTTCTTAATTGACTTTACTCAATATAATCATTACTCATAATATTTATTGTTACAAATCCCATTCTCCAATTGATTATTCATAACTTATAGTTAAGTTATAAGCACTTATGTTAGACTTGTTATTACAGTCTAATTTCTTGTCCTTTGTTAAGTCTTCTCTTGCTTAACCTCATTATCTTTACTGTACTTTATTAAGTCATGTCTAACTTAACTTCACAAACTACTCTTGTACTTCACCAAGCCATTCCTATCTTAGCTTCATCTACTTATGAAATACTTATTTGTATGTTTTATTTTCCTTTTTCCATAATAATCTTCTAGACAACCTTTTCTTCTTCTTTAAGAAATTGGACTAGGATATGCATAGTACAATTGGGATCTTCAGCGTATCATAGGGATCACATGTGTCTCCTAAAATATTTTATCATAAGTTCTTTAGATGAAATTCATTAATCATTCTTCATCTAAATATTCATAATTGTTATGATACTAAGAGATACCTTGTTATGAATAGTTTTACATTCTTTCTTATATAGAGTTTACTTATTGTTTCAAGAATTCTTTTCTATTATAAACTAAAGCTCTTCTTTAGTATTCTCCTTCTTCTTTTTCTTCTCTCCACTTTGTCATGGATCTGAGCTTGAACTTTATTTTTATAAATAATCATGACTATTCTTGGGATTCATCATGTCTTTATAAAATAAGGTTGTTACAATTGCTTAGCTTGCTCTTATATTACTTCAAAAATTCATGATTGGACTTAGTTTCATTATAGGTATAACATTTCACTTCAATTATTAGTTTTGTAGCTTTATTTTATTTTATGTTAATTTTCTTATAGAAATCAGTGAGTGATTACTTAGTTTACAATCATATGAAAACCTTATGGTAGCCAATCATAAAGTTGTAGACAATTATACATTATATAGGAATTTTTCCCTTCACTTGTAAGTTCAAAAGAAAATCGTAGACAAAAGGCATATGTAAAAGGAAAAGGAACTTCACATAATTTCTTCATTATTTCATGGGTTGGATGGTGGGGGACATTGCAAAGCATCATCTAACTTTGTTGCTGATGATCTAGGCTCAAAATCAAGTACATGGACCTCATAAACAATAGGTTTTTCTTTAATTGTGAAATCCTTAATGGAAGTGACATCAAGTATACCAAACTAATAATTATCTTTAGCTATAGTTAGAGCTTTGAAAGATTTTGACAAAAAGATAGCTTTTGAAATCTCTGTTTGTTGTTTTAGTTTGTTGTTCTCATCTTTCAACCTCTTGATCTCTTCTTCAAGTGATGTTATAGTTGTTTCTTTGGTGCATAACTACTTACGAAGATCATGTGATGCACTTTCTTTATTACTTATTTCATTCCATAGTTCTTCAACAACAAATTTTTTAGCATGCATTCTTTGTTTAGCTTCATTTAAATTCATCTATAGTATCTTTACATCAACTATAAAAACTTCATTGGTAGGATGAAGGTCTTTATTATCCTGCTTAAGTCTCATAATTCTTAGACTTAAGATCTTTACATTGCAATTTCATCATATCTTCCTCCTCCATCTTCCCTTTTGTTGTTGAGGCTATTTCCAGTGTTAGTATTGGTATTAGTATTGTTGCTAGTATTGATGCAAATCCACTCTTTCATAATTGATCAAGTTTTAGAAATTTAGGCTTGATATATTCTTTATATTTGGCCACATCATTTAGGAACTTCTCATAAGTGGACTTCAAGCTTTTATACTTTTTCATTTGCAATTCATATTTCTTGCTTCATTTCTTCTTTTCATCTTCTAGCAGTGGCAAATTCTTAGTTGCCTCTATGAGATGCTTCTCTTGGCTATTTGCATGTTGCATGTATGTTGCATAATGCAACATTGATTCTACATATATGTATACTTCTTCTTTAACCAATTCATGATCATTTAATACATTTGGCTTACAATTGGTAAGCCAATGGTAGGCTTCTTACTTAATAGCATCATTTAGGTTCTTATCCTAGATTTTTAGCACATGCTCCTACAATTCATGGTTATATTGCAATTCCTAAACATAGGGGATTCTAATAAGGGACAAATAATTTTGTGTCCCCAAGTACCTAAGACCTTCCATAGCTAATAGATTCAAACATGCTCTTAGCATATAAGTATTTTTCAACATGTGAAAAATATGAAAATTGCTTTTCAAATCTTCATAGATTAAGATTGCAATCCCACTAAACTCATCTTTAATAATCTTCAAATTATAATTGGGTAGATGTATAAGAAAGAAACTTTTACCCAATACATCTTATTTTTTATGAAGGAAAGTAGTAGATTTTTGTAGTTTTTTGCTACTATTGTTTTCTTCATGATCTTTCTCCTTCTCCTTACACTTATTTGATTTTATGGTCAATGTCCTTGGCTTGTTTTACTAGTATTTCTTTTGGCTATGTTCCCATCATCTTCCCCCTCATAACTCTTCTTGAGCTTTGAGTGTTATGAGAGCTATGGATGTAATGATTAATTGGCTACACTTCTGTAGAATCTCCTTTGTAACTATATTGATAACCTTAGCCTCTCCCAATAGAATCAAAATTTCTATACACGTTGGAGGACTAAGGGAATTTTCTAGAGCTGGAGCCTTCTAAGAAATAATTGGTAGGAGGCTTCCAAAATCAAAACAACCAATGATCCCATCATGCAGCTTCAAAAGGACTTGATGAAAATTATAAATGTCAAAACATGCCCAACTTACTTTCATTCTTCATGAAACAATATAATGTAGAGCCTTTAGAAAACTCTATTGAAAAGACATATGGTGATCTACACAATTAATATGTGCATTATAAATTTTAGCAACAGTGTAGATAGCCTCATTGAGTTGATCAAGATTAATCCATGGTTTGGACTTACTAAGTTCAAAATATTGTTGGGACATAAAGAATGCAAGCACAGAACTCTTATTGATGGAACAAGTATCTATGAATAGGTTGTAGACATTCCTATCATTCATCACCATGAAAATAAGGTCTTTTGTAATATGGACATGGAAGGACTTATCTCTATAGAAGATTTTGATTATGCTTTTGTGGTAGGTTTGTAGGCTCTTTAGAGTTTCAGCTTTTTTCATCAATAGACTTCTAGTTAACCTGATAGCATAATCCATCAACCTAATAGCTTTAATAACTTTGTGAGCCTCTAACTTAATCATACTTAAAAAATAATTAGAATTGAAGAGAACTTGTGTCTTCAACTTTAACTTCTCTTGAATTGGATTGATGGGTGGTAACACAATTTTTTTATCTTCTCTCAGAATTACATGGAAGTTTATTTTCTTTTCGGAATTAATCCTTATAGCTACTTCTTCACATGAATTGTTGTTGAATTTATAGAATGCTCTTAAAACAATCTTTTTAATTGCAATTGCAACAACCCTAATTGCTTAGGATAGTAGAGAAACATTGCTTAGTCTACCCTAAATCGTAGTGTGTCCTTTTCGATAAATCATAGTTAATTTAATAATTAGATGTCTAACAACATGTGATAACACATTAATTCTTTGTATAAGTTTATGATCATTTTGAGCATTAATGACTTGAGGTAGAAATGCTCATGAATTGAATTTTATTATTTTCCTTTTCAAGTACAAATGTATTGTTTATTATAGGATCATCAAATTTCTCCTTTGTGCCATCATATTTCCATAACTTATCAGGATTTCAGGAGGCTAGGCCTATAAGGTTTATTTCTTGGACACTTATTCCATTTTGGTTTGTAATAATTATAATTATTTCTTAACAATATGAATCAATCCTAAGATTTGTCATTCTAGGCATATATTTTTTTGATGTTATAAAATTTGCTTCTCTAACATTTTCCTTCTCATATTCTTGAGCCAAGTATCATTCAATAGCATCAACCTTGTCTTCAATTCATAACATCATATAAGTTAGATATTTTATGTAATATTCTTGCATAGGATGGACAATACAACTCTCTGCAAATATTGTCTTAGCAATTGAATGTTGAAGAGTACTCTCCATAATCTATCTTCGCATCTTGATTTTTATTTTTTACAAATTAAGGATGTTATCACTTATTTGCCCATAACTCTTATGATTGTCCCATACTAGTAACCATTTCAACCCTCTTCTTATAGATTTGTTGAGATGATCTAAAATGACATGTATCTTTACAACTTCTTTTAGTTGCAATATCAACCACCATTCTATTTGTCCTTTGTCATCTGTCAACTCTTCATTAACTATTAACTTCTTTTTTATCAGAACAAAACCACTTCTTCATCAATCCAATCTTACTTTGATACCATGTTAAAGGTATGATGGGACGTGATATCGCATCCCCCGCGATATCGCATGCACGATATCCCATTGTCCCCTGTGATATCGTGTATGCAATATCGTAGCGCACCACCAAATCTATAAATAAGAGGTGGCTCTCCCTTGTTTTTCAATCTAGATCTAGACCATAGCCAAACTCTTGCAGTTTTTCCATTCCAGAGTTAGAGTAATTTCCATGTGCCTGCAGTAGGAGTTCCAAAGTGAACGAATCTTTATTCAAGCAAATATTGTACCTGAGCACAAGTTTGTGTACAGAAATAAAGATGAAATTTTTGGATAAACCTTACAGTGCATGGACTAAGCTAATTAGAACTTTAATTATTGTTAATTTTTTAAATGCTTTATTAATTAATTAATCTCTCTCAACCCTCAACACTCGTAAGTGCATTCAGTATGACCACTTTGAGCACGTGCGTTACGCTTGGTAATCCCAGCAACAAATAGCGTTTGGTAATCCCAGAAGGTTGCATCAGCTCAGGGTGTGAATGGAAAGTGGGAACGGATACTGATGCTAGGCATTAGAACTTAGTTAAAGTTAGTTACTTAGTCTCTTCACCCTTTCACTCATTAGCATAGGCGATAAAACATAAAAGATATAAAAATCACATACCTCAGACTTACTTAACCATACAACCATGACAAATACAAGTAAGTCTAGGAAGATAATGAATGATTAACCTTAAGTGTCCCATAAGGCGTGTAGGCACTTAGTCTACGGAGTTTGACCAGATTGCGCGTGTAACGCTTGTATTCATATGGTTGAGTATAGGGATACCTCGCCACTCATAATTGGAACCATTGCCGGGGACTAAGTGTTTGTGCACTAAATAGAACATAGGAAATTATCCACATCGTTGGGAGCTTAAACAAACCCTTAGGGTTAATCATAAGAAAAATTAAAACAATGGTCAGTAGCACACTAAGTAAGACAACAATGTATTCTTCTTCTTCTCACAAAAGCACTTCACCATTAGGGATCACACAAGAGACCGTCGGTAGTCTAATACACGTAACCCAGAACCACTAGTTCCTCAACAGTATCAGGTAGTATATACTCATCATGATGAGTATATACCTGATTTTACTTTTATCCTCCATCAGGATGAAAAAATGCACTAGAGAGACCTACAAGGTAACATAGTGTTACCCCCAGATCAGGCAGTCCCTAACATGAGCCTTCATGCTCTTGCACAGATAGGCATGATGGAATTATATGTTGAATACATTGCAAAAGATTATCACATAAGGGATTACCATCCCACAGTAGTGCAACGTCAACGGGATGCACAGCAGGAGAGTTACCACACATCGCTAAGGGGCAAAGGCCCCCGTAATGCTCCGCCCATCATAAGAGAAGTTAAGGGTGGTGAACCTATCTCAATAGGTTCTACAAAAAATGATGTTCCTCCTCCTAATGATAGTGAGGAGGTGGTGTATCAGAACCTTTGCTCCATGATACACAACCCTGGTTCTGATGCCCACGAACACCAAGTGTTCAATGAGGGAACACAACAAACGATAAGGATGAGTAGTCTGATCGTCATCACGATTGGGGTCGTAGCCACTGAAGAGAAGGTAGGAAAAATCATCATGGCGATGGTTCTCCTTCCTCTTCCCCTTCATTACATCATTCACCCTCTCCTTCCACATTAGGATGTAGTCACAAAGAGCACAACAGTGAGGATAAAGGTAAGCGAGATGAGAAACCTCGATGGGAGAGTCAAGAGAGAGGAAGAGGGCACTCAAAAGAATCTAGGCATGGAAGAAGGGAAAGTAGGGAACCACATAGGCATCATATAAGTCATGAGAGAGATGATCATGATGAACCCCTACTTGCCAACCAAAGTATGTTAGATATTACGGAGGCCGTTAGAATACCTACAAGGCACCAAAAAGACAGTCGGATCAAAAGGCTAGACATGAAAAATATCCCACGCTTCAAAGGAGGATACAATGCTAATTCATAGAACCACTTATAGGCATTTCACGATGCTTGTGTCTTGTATAATATTGAGAACGAGTGGAAGAAGTTAAAGTTTTTCCCTAGAAAACTCATAAAGGAAGCGGAAAGCTGGTACCAGTCCTTAGAACTGGAAACCATTAGGAGGTGGAGTACAATGCTAGAATTGTTTAACGATAAATACCAAACATACTCCTGAGTGTCCAACTTGCATAAGAAAATCCAAGGATGGAAGTAGGGTAATCATGAACTCTTGGATGCTGCCATGGGTCGATATTATGCATTACTACATCGTTGCCTGGGTCATGGTTATGCACAATGGGATCAAGTCCACCACCTCGTAGATGGGCTAAGACATGAAACCAGGAGAACCCTTGGGACATATACCCAAGGGAGATTATCTGAACTTAGGTCCCATGAAATTCATTGACTATTGGAGCAAGTAGCTAAGGAAGAAGGGGAGCTATGGAAAAGAGAAAGCATGGAAGAATATAACTGTGATCCTTCCCTCTGAAAGAGGGGAGTGAGATTCTGTGAGGAAGAGGATGAGTCACCACTCAAAGAGTTGGTGAATAGAAAAAACTTACAGCTTCAGAAATTAACAATGGAAGTGTCAACTAAGGTAGATGAAATATTGAGCTCCTTAGATAGTAAAATTAAAACTATCCTAAAAATCGTAGAGGAGTCTAAGGAGGAGTGATGTAGTTAGCATGATAAGAAAAAGTGGAGAGATTCAGACCATGCACGTAACAAGGGTAAGGGAAAAATGACTATTGCTGATGAGGTTGTGGATTTTGACACAGAAAATGATGGTGGATGTGAGATCTACCAATATGACCATCCTAAGGGATGTTGCCCAATAATCTCACATCTGCAAGAGTCCGAGGTGTATGCACTCAACCCAAGACTTAAAAAATGACAAGCACCCCGAAGGTTACCTTATCCCCAAGGTAACCCAAGGTAGTTCCACCAACCGTTAACATATTATCTAAGTGGAAATCTGCCATAACCTATTGGGCAACACCAACAGTGGAAACACCCACAGTCATGGGGGATGCCACCGCCCAAACAACAATACCCTTACCAACAACTAGACCTGTATGGCTACTATGTGCAACATCTGGTTTCTCCAAGTGACTTTATAGGTCACGCAACCCCATGATGTCACTACCAATTTTGGGAGTATTTTAGGACTCCATCTCCTCTAGGAGACACACCACATACATACCATCCTCTGAATCCATCCACATCTCTTACATTGATAGTTCCACTACCACTCGCTCCAACGATGCAAGGGGAACTCCCCACTCAACCGCAACAACGTAATGCTGCGAGAGCTATAAACCTTCAACTCGCTACTAGTTCTGACCACTGCATGAAAAGAAGACCTTTTTTCAGAACCAAAATCCCAAACAAGCTCTCACAACCACAAGCGGTTGAGTCTATGTACGCTCCTCCAACAATTAAGGCTTCGGAGCTCCCTTTAAACCAACAACAGAGCTTAATGCATATGGTTATGTTAACGCATACCGTTACCGATTGGATAAAGGTGGGCCACCTTCCTAAGAAATTATTTGACCCTGGAAGCCCCCTAATTTATCTCCAAGTCACTGGGAATGAGCCTTATAAGGCTCTTCTTGACTCAAGTTCTAAAGTCAACTTAATCTCACGAGAAATGTATAAAGCCTAGAACCTACCCCCACTCAAGAAGAGCAATATTCAACTAGAGCTGGCTAACCAATCCATCACCATTCCTTTGGGATTGGTGGAGGACATCGTTACCACTATGTGTGGTTGGTCATACATAGCTGATTTCCTAGTGATAGAAGTCAACAGTAACAAGGGGGACTTCCCAATTATAATGGGAAGGGCATGGTTGAGTACAATAGACGCATGCTTAGGGATCCACGATCTTTCCCTGGAGATATCTAAGAAAAATGCTTATGGAAAGATCGAGAAGAAGAAGGTTCCATGCATCACATATATTGACTCAGAGGATGATGACATGGAGGAATGCTCAACATTTCTCGCATGCAACCAGTGTGCCCAAGAAGTCAAAGTACAAAAGTGCCTGAATGTCGCAACCATACAACAAGAGAACACCCTGTGGTTGACAGCTCATCAAACGAGCAACCCATCAACATGCATGGAACGAACTGGGGGAACAACGTGCACCCACAATGAAAGCATAGATACATTAGAATATGAGCGTTGCCAACTTCCAACCCTTAACCTGAAAACATCAATTGGGAGAAGTTGGACACTTTTGAGAAATTCAAAAAAATGCTCATTATTTTGGATCTCCCCCTTTCAATTTAGTCATGGGGGAGATGGCCACCTATGCTAATCATTTGAGGCCCTCAGTTCTTTTAAGTTTTTTGTTTCACATTTTTGTTTTAAAAATTTCTTTAACTTTTCTTGTTTTTGTTTTATAACATCATTCATACATTTTCTTTTATTTGTGTGTGTGTGTATGTGGTTATCTATTTTGCTAAGTTTTTCACCCAATAAGTGCTCATGATGGTATGAACTGTATTCTCTTGATTGCTAATGTTTGGTTTTTACCTTTAAGTTATGATGTTGACACTAAGGTATGGTTCTTTTGATATGACAGGCAATGAGTCCACTTCATCCATACATCCAAAAATTTCTATGGTCTCTCTTAGGTAAGAAATGTACAGTCCCTTTCTAAATAAGAACTTTCAACAAATTAGTGACCAAATATCTTAAACCAAAGAAGGACTTAAGGATCGAAAAGGGTGTGACTTCAAGGGGATTTGATGCATTTGTGTTGGCCATTCTCTTGGGTGCTTGGATGTTTTCTTCTTGATTTTTCCTTCCCATTCTGACATTGCTCCATTATCAGAAGCTGAGCTAATAAAAATAACAAAGTATTTGCAAGGTGTGGTTCTCACGTATAAACACATAAAACAAAAAAAAAAAGAGAAAAAGAAGAAATGAAAAGAAAGAAAAAGTGAGAATTCAAAGCACACCCCTTAGACAAAATAATCACTTGGGCTACAAGCACTGGTTATGGAATGAAAATAAAAATGTTCCCTCTAACTAAGGCCCTTCCTCGCTTCCTATTTCATCTTTGGCTTCGTCGGAATGTTGGTGACTCTTTGGTGGAGACATTCTTGTTACTTCAAGAGGATGGGTCAGCCGAATGTATTCATGCAAAGTCACTGGATGTGGTTTGCTGAGGCTAGATTTGGAATGGGATCTGCTAAGTCACATTAACCATGTAATACACAAGGGGCTATACACCACATTTTTCTTGGGATTCCATTCCTTTCTCTTCTCTCCATCCTTCTTTCTCCATTTATCACCTCATTGCCGGTTGTATCAATAGTTCATATTTTGGTTGATGCATTATTTTCTTTTTGGTAAAATATTGTGGTTAAGACTTTAACTCTTGTTCCAAAAGACATTCCTAGAGCCCATAGACTCTTTGAATGTGGGTTTGTCAGGGCATTAAGGGAATGAGCCTGCTTTGGGGAGGACCCACTGGCATTCCTATTTGGTGCACCAGTTAAATTCTTTCCCTTAACATTTTTACAACCCACTTTATTTTGTTCATCTCCATCTTTGGCATCCATTTTTATCAGCGTTGGTGTTGTTTCTTTTTCTCCATATTTCTTATTCCTTTTCTTTTTCCATTCTATCGCTACTGGAGGTTCGCTCTCAATCATGGGGGTCCTGGTCCAATTTTTTCGATTTTATCCTAACCCCTACACCTTACATCTTCGGTAGTCTCTAATATTATATCTCTAGATCCACATTAGCCATACCACAACTCAGCCAATGGAATTTACATTGAGGAAAGGTATTAATTGCATTGTGATTCATTTACCCTTGCTAATATAAAATTGTGTTGTGTGTGCAAATGGCAATCATACAACAACGGATTGGATCTAGAGGGAACACTTGGAATGGATCGGTGCTAAAGATGCTATGCAAGGAACGAGATTGATGGCGCACTTATGCATGGACAACGAAAGGTGCAATCTTGGCTTTGGTAGCAGCAGACTTCTTCTCTCTTCTCTCTTCTCTTTCAGCTGCCAAATAAGGCTTAATGTCAAATGTATAAAGTGTTCACTCTTGTTGTCGTGAACACTAGTTTTGTCATGTTCTGTAATGATGATCCGTTCACATGTTGTCCCATTCACCATTAGTTCCATTCAAGTCAATAATCCCATACCTTCCCAATATTTTGTAAGGAACTCAAGGATGAGTTTTAATTCAGTCATGGGGGTATGATGGGACGCGATATTGCATGGGCGGCGATATCGCATACACCGCGATATCGTAGCGTAGCACCAAATCTATAAATAAGAGGCGACTCTCCCTTATTTCTCAATCTAGATTTAGACCGTAGCCAAACTCTTGCATTTTTTCCATTCCAAAGTTAGAGTAATTTCCATGTGCTCGCAGTAAAAGTCCCAAAGTGAATGGATCTTTATTTGAGCAAATATTGTACCTGAGCACAAGTTTGTGTATAGAAATAAAGATGAACTTTTTGGATAAACCTTGTAGTGCATGGACTAAGCTAATTAGGACTTTAATTATTGTTAATTTTTTAAATTCTTTATTAGTTAATTAATCTCTCTTAATCCTCAACACTCCTAAGTGCATTCAGTACAACCACTTCGAGCACGTGCGTTATGCTTGGTAATCCCAGCAACAAATAGCGTTTGGTAATCCTAGAAGGTTGCATCGGCTTAGGGTGTGAACGAAAAGTGGGAACAGATACTAATGCTAGACATTAGAACTTAGTTAGTTAAAGTTAGTTACTGAGTCTCTTCATCCTTTCACTCATTAGCATAGGTGATAAAACATAAAAGATATAAAAATCACATACCTCAGACTTACTTAAGCATACAACCGTGACAAATACAAGTAAGTCTAGGAAGACAACGAATGATTAACCTTTAGTGTTCCATAAGGTGTGTAGGAACTTAGTCTGTGGAGTTCAATCGGATCACACATGTAACGCTTGTATTCGTACGGTTGAGTGTAGGGGTATCTTGCCACTCATTAAGGTAGTATGTTTTTATGCTCTTAGGAAACTCTAAATATTAGGATCAACATTATGAGAATATGCTTAACCTTCATATCATCAACTTAATAACTTTATCACATTCATACTCCTTTGCAAATCTTTTTCATAAGGTTTCTCAATTGACCTTACTTTGTATAACAATTACTCATAACCTTTATTGTTATGAATTCCAATTTCCAACTTATTACTCATAACTTATAGTTAAGTTATGAGCACTTATGTTAGAATTGTTATTATGAAATACTTCTTTGTTAGTTTGATTTTCATTTTTCCATTGTAACCTTATGAATGATCTTCTCTTATTCTTTAAGAAATTGGACCAAACAATGTATGACATAACTAGGATCTTTGGTTTTTCTTTTAAAAATTGGATCCTATGTTACAAGGATAACACATTTCCTACAACACTTTATCATTAGTTCTTTGGATAGACCTAATTACTCATTTTTCATCTTAGTATTCGTAATTGACAAGATACTAAAAGATACCTTGGTATGAATGGTTTTACCTTCTTTCTTGAATAAAGTCTACTTATTGTTCCAAAACTTCATATCTATTATATACTAATACTCTTTGATGACTCATGAATTTTTTGGCTATGATATCACACCCATGATATCACGTATGCGATATCACGTACACGATATCACAACCTAGACGTGATATCGCATACGTGATATTGCAACCTGTCTCCTCATCTATAAATAAGAGGTAGGCAGATTTAGTAGGGAGTTTTTTGAAGTTTAAGTTTTCAATAGCTTTTAGTATGTTAGTTTTTTCTCTCAACCCTTTTCTCCTAGTGCATGCCTGTAGTGTAATGATTGTAATTGTACGACATCCTTATTCGATTGTGACGTACTTGGACAGGCACATGACTGGCAATAAAGATCAAGATTGCTTCATCCTTGCAGCATCGACTTAGCTTAATTATATAATTGTTATTGTTATTTATATTACTTTCTTAGTTAATATCTCTCTATCCTTATCTCCTAGTAACACAGAATGAGTACGACTTAATCACGAGCATTTAAGTGTAACTACTTGGTAACCCAGTAATGTATTTAGGCCATGCGTTTGGTAATCCTAGTGGTAGTTGTGCATGAGGTCCAAGATGTGTATGGATGATTAAGGAAAGGATGCTCATTGCACTTAGGCTAGTATAGATTCTCTCTCACACTCTCTCTCCTAGCTTAGTTAGTATTATTTTCCATTATACCCAAGAGTAGCATTAGTGTAGGAACACATCATACATCTCACTCTGAACTAAACCATACGTGACAAAGCTAATACTAGTCCAGGTGGGAAGATAACAAATTGTGATCTACGAGTAACTGTCTAGATATCACAACTAGCCCATCTATGGAGTTCGACCGGATCGTGTGTGAAACGCTCGTATTCATATGGTTGAGTGTAGGGGTACCTTGCCACTCATCATTGGCACCGTTGCCAGGGGCGGTGCTAGTTATCTAGATTAGTTATATCATACAAGGTTTCTATATTGGAATTAATGATATATCTTTTAGGAAGAAATAATTACAAAGAGTGACATACAAATTCACACACAATTGCACAACCATTCCTCTCCTATGAGACTACGATAATGCGGCAATTCATTGGAGAACCAATGAATTATATGACAATGAACATTGGAGTACGCAATTTGAGGTGGGGGTTTCTTATAAACATAAACAAAGGTAGCATTGTCCCAACGCATGAAAGCATAACGTACTTGATGAGGATGAATCCCGATTGGCCACTACAAGCCTAACACAAATACAAGAGTCTGTTCGAATCTTCCATAGGCATCATAAAGAGAGACACCTACCCAGGAGGTTATGACTTAGATCTGAAACAACATTTACAAGCCTTCTACGATGCCTATGCATGGAAAAACATTGATAATGGTTGGAAAAAACTCAAGCTCTTTCCTATGACACTTGTTGGCCAAGAAAAAGTATGGTATAGATTGTTAAAACCAAATTCAATAGGACGTTGGCCAACAATGGTAGAACTCTTTAACGAAAGATATCAAATCTACACAAGAGTGTCGGCCTTGAGGAAACAAATCCAAAAGTGGAAACAAGCACAACATGAACCCTTGGCCATGGCCTTAGAAAGATATTATGCACTATTAAACAACTGTCCAGGCCATGAGTTCTCCAAGGAAAGGCTAATGTACCATATCATTGATGGGCTTTGTGATGAAACAAGAGAGACCCTAGGGATGTATGCCCAAGGTCAACTATATGAACTATGAACCCATCAATTCCAAGAGCTTATCAAGCGGGTAGCAAAAGAAGAAGGAGAAATGGCTAGATGGGGGAGTGTTGAAAAACATCAACGGGACCAAAATTTCAACTTAACAAAGGTCCATAATCACAAAAAGGAGAAATCAACTCATCTCAAGGAGGAAGAACCATCTTTGCCAATACAACAATCATTAGAGGAAATCGAGGCAAAGATCAATAAGATGCTAGAATGGATGTATAAAAAGTGTGGGGAATATATCAATCTTATTGGAGATAGAGTTTTGACAACCCGAGAAGTAGGACAAAATATCATTAGACAATCGGAAAGAAGGGATGAAGAAAATAAGAGCTCAAATGCCAATCATACGTATGAATGCAACATTTTCCTGTACGATCACCCCAAGGACCAATGCCCAATATTGTTACATTTATATGAGCATTAGGGAAGCACGTTACACCCAAAGTTCATACAAAGATTCTGTGCTCAATCATAGTGGCAACAATCCCAGTCGTGGGGGAAGCCATCCCTAAACTAGAGATACCCTTTGTATCATCTGAATCCAAATGTTTATCTAGTCCAACATCCTGTTTCCCCAACTAGGTCAACATACTCTATCTCACCGCATTATCATTCTCCTCAATACTATCAACTCATGTCCTCAACACAACCACCACCTTGTGAACCTTACACTTCTCCTAAATTTCAACATTCTCATACTTTTCCTCCTGCTACGTTGCCACCAACTATTCCTAAAGTATCTACACCACAACAACAACCCATGAACGTTACTTGTGCTACTATTGCCAATAGCAGTGAGAGACCTCCTCAATGTCAAAGACATCCCTTCTTTAGACATGACCACAGGAAGGAACAACACAGTTCCAAGGCCACTGCATTTTCCAACTTAGCACAAGTCCAATACTATGGTGCATCCTTCTCCTCGAACCCAACACCTCGTGTCACTTCATCAAGGCCACCAATTAACACTCCAAAAACCCTATGGCCCAATGAATATAGCCATGGAGAGCGACATGCTTATCCTTGCATACCAGCTTATGGTCTCAAGTACCATAGTGGGTCAACTCTTTATCCGGAAACCACATCTTATAAATTACCCCACTATGCTTACTATAATCAAGTGTGTGAACCCCAATGGGGTAAGTATGACCGAGTTTCAATATTTCCAACATGCAAGGATCCTCATCTTTCATTTATTAATCCTTGTCATGCTCAACCATTTAGTTATGGGGGATATTCCCCATTTTAATAACAAGTAGGATTAATAAATATGTTTTCATTTTCTTTAATTTTACAATTTTTTGTTTTCCAGTTTTTCATTTTTCAATTTCTTATTTCATCTTTTTGTCTTTTTATCTTTTTATCTTTTTATAAGTAATCTCATCTATGAATAAAACACTCATGTGGCTCGTTGGTTAAGGTGTGTTCTATGTTATTGAGTCTCAAGTGATCAATTATTTGGATAGTGAGCCCATTACACCCACTCATCCATTCTACAAATAGGAGGTTATGTTCAGGGGTACAGTAATATTCTTGACATTCTTAAAACTTAAAATTAATTTTGTGTTCATTGTACCCAGAATGAAGAAGGATGGACCAAGATGGATGATTAGGGTATGACATCAAGGGGACTTACGAATTCTCTTTGGTGACGTCTATGAGAGTTATCACGCAACGTGGTTGTACTAAGATCCTTGAAGATCTAACAAAAAATGGGAGTAAGAGTAATCAAAAGGCACTAAAAAATCCAATGTTCTTCTAGGGGATCCCACTAGAAAGACATGCACCCATGCTTGAAGGTTGGCGGCTTCTCTAGATTTAGCAATCGAAAAAAAAAGAGAGACAAAGAAAGTGCCACAAAGAAAAAATCACTCCTCCCTTGAACAAAATGCCAAGTGATCATATGCCTTGTTGTTCTCGTACTCTCATAGTCGCTCATCATGGGATGAAACAATGTGATTGCATTGATCAAAGGAATGGACTTGGTCCTGATCTTGGAACGACGGGTTAATGACACATTAATCATGCCTTACACACCAGATTCATTGTGCCTTGGGTCAGTTACCTCATGTCCCAATCTCTACAATCCCTTCTATAGTCCATCTCATCTCACTGTTCATGTAATTATAGCTCATGTCTCGTGTAGCGGAGAATTCGTACCCCATTCCGGTGATACTTACATGTGTGTGTTTTGTGGAACCAACGTGGATTACATTTAACCCTTCTAATGCCTACGAACATTTTTAAGTGTGGTTACGCAAGCGCATTATAGGTTGGAACCTGCTTTGAGGAGGACCCACTTGCATGATTTTTGTAATTTTTACTCATAGCACATCTTCCACACATCATCTATTTCCCTTCGCGTATTGTCAACAATATTCTTTTCCTTATTACTATCCCTTTGATTCAAACATTCCTATGAACCATCACATAGCCTTTTTCTCCCTTACCATCTAAGGTCCTTATTGATAAATTCCACACCATCATAATTTTCATGCCTTTAAAGCTAGTTGAATTACCTTGGAATCCTTTAACAACAGTCTAGATGTCCTTAGTTTCCATTGTTAATTTCAGAAAAATCTTCAAAATTTGGTATATTCCATTGTGCCCTAACATCGATAGATTGCAATATCGCGTTTGAAAAATATATATATACATGACCCCCCTGCACTACTTAACATCATTTGCAACTGTTCACGTGGGGGAAGTCTTTCAACTTTCTCTCTACGACTTGCGATTGCACGTCCCTTGCTTTCATATCCATACCGCGCTCACTGGTCCTTCAATATTCATTCCATTTGAACCTACTGGAACTTGGAGTGTTCAGCTTTGTTGTGGGGGAGGGGCACATGCCGAATAGTGGATAACTTTTTTGAAATTTTTCATCATCCAAAGGACACTATTAAGGGTAATTAGTTACAAAATTAAGGATAAATGTGCCAAAAACAATTTCATCCCCTTAGTTATACCGGGAAACTAGATTTGAAAACCACCTAAGCAAAGAGGATTAAATATTATAATCTTTTAAGAAACATCACACAAAGATAAAAAAAATTCATTAAGGTAAGCAATAAGGTATAACCTAACTTTGGTAACAACCTTACTAACGATGGATCCCGTGTTATTGTAGATGGCCCCAAAACGTGGACAATAGGAAGGTCCTACTCAAGGTGGGAGCAAACGACCTAAGAGAGGTGAAGGACAAGTTCCTGCCAGATAGCATGTAGAGCAGGAGGAACAATCATTTAGTATCCACCAAGAGGACTTTGCTACTATACAATCGAGGCAGGAAGAAGGAGGAGCTACTGCAGCGCCTGAGTAGGGACAACATCTCACGTTGCCCCAAGATTGTATTCATGCCATCCATGAAAGGTCCACATTCACTGCAGTGATTGTGGAATTAAACTTTGGATCTTTCATAGAATTTGCTTCAAAAGCCATCAGGGATCACCTCAAAGGATCCCCATTATGGCCTATCCTCTCTGAAAGTGGTGCCTAGTACTTAGGGGAAATGTACCAATTTTGCCACAATAAAGAACAAGGCACCACAGTTAACATTTGTGGTGTGACAGTTGATTTCTTTGTTCAAGCCATTTTAGAGGTATTAAAACTTCTAAATACAGGGCCAAAGGTTGTTCAGTTGCCTACCCACTTAGACCCTAATGCATGACGAGTTTGGTTAGAAATGACGTATGGCAAGGAAGATAAGACGTTTGGGGAGTTGACGATGGAAGAGAGGATTTATTTCAAAATAGGAACTTATCACATCTTCCCCACAAAAGGCTTAAAAAGAATTTCAAAATATGTGGCAATAGGATGCACAGTGTTGATTAGAAAGGTTAATGCTAACCTACCTCATCTATATTTTACGGAGATCCCGAGGCAGTTTGAAGAACGGAAGACAGGGAAGCTTGCATTGTCCTTCCCTTGTCTTATCAAGAAGCTATGCAGATGTGCTGGTATCAGAGGATACACCAATGATGTCCCTCGAAAAGCCCAAAATGCTTCATATGATGAACTGCTAAAGCCACCAGCTGCAAGGAAAATCACTGGTGAGACGTTGGGGTTGGAACAAGAAAAGGAACAAATAGTAGGGCCAATTGCAACTCAACTTGCAGGATCCAACCAACTTCTGAGCATGGGACCTAGCTAACAACAAGAAGCAGAGCCTAGCACAAGCCAGTAGGATCAACTACTACCACCGTTGCAAGATTACAGATCATCAATGAGCCATCTTAGGGCCATTGTTGAGACGGTCAGTTGGGGAAGTCGTGATGATGCAAATCTCTTCCACATCATTAATGATGCCATATAGCCCACAGTTTCTTTGGATCGTGCACAGGGTGAAGTGTCCATCCAGATAGGAGGAGAGAGCACTTGGTCACAACAGATCTCAGGGAACGCTGCATCCTTTCAAGTGCAGTTAGAAATGGGTGAAGGGGCTACGGTGGTGGTCATGCAGCACCAGGATGTAGCAGGAGCCATAGAAGTGATCACAAATCAAATTAAAGAATCATTTAATGTACCTATTGTGCCATCGGTAGATCTTACAGGAGCACGGGATGCTCAAACTTTGGCTGATACGTCAATGACTCCTGCGGAACATGAGGATGTACTCGATTGATTGCTACAAACAAGACAGGTAATGATGTCCTTGTTTGACATCCCATAGGATGTTACAGAAATATAATCAGGCCTCATTTCCACCAAAGGAAAGCTAGTTTTGATAGAGATGAGGGCCAAGCATGCTGAAGCAGAAGTGCAAAGATTGCAAGAAAGGCTTGTGACCCTGCAAGCAGCACAATGGGATCCCTCTCAATTCGTTCCCGTAGACCAGCTGGACACTTTCAAAACTGAACAACTTACTAAATTGGTGGTAGAGAATAAAAGGATGGTAGAAGAAAAAGAGAAGGTTGTTTGGAATGCCTCTGTGGCACAAGCACAAAATTACATGCACACGAAGGTACTCAAGGCCTTACAAGAGGAAAATAAACAACTTGTTGCTGACAATCTTCAGTTGACCTCTGTGGAGAAACAAAAGAATGTTCTTGAAGAACATTTTCAATAGTTGTGAGAACAACTAATCAGGGTCAACCAGGACATGAACCGTTTAGCCAGGGAAAATCGAACCCTCTCGATGGAGGAGGTACGCGCCATCCATTAAAAGACGACCATTGAAATAAGCGTGTGGCAGAATGAGGCTAAATGGCATGAGAAATTGGAGCATTTCTAGGACCAGGTGGGGATGTATAAGCAAATCATCGAGAAGGAGATCCATATGGCCAAGGCTCACATCAATGCTCTCAATGCTCAACACACTAATTGGTGGGCCATATTGGACACATACGCATTTGCCCACAAGGAAGAAGTTAAGAGCTGGGAGTTGTAGATCTAGGACCTTACAAAATATATGGAGTTGGCAAACCTGTGGTGTGCCAACCTTGCCATGTTGATAGCAGGGCACCTGAGAATAGAGCTTGAGCAATAGGTAGCCACCACCTACATCAAATATGAAATAGAATTTTCCAAACGTAAGAAAATATTGTAAAAATTAGAGGTTGCAAATTCTGAACTCGAGGTGGTTAAAGCAAGCTACCAGGGGTAAAAAGGTGTTGCAACAGACTTGGCTCAATAGCTCATAGATTTTCAAGAATACAAAGATAAAGCCAGAGCCTACAAGGAGGAATGACAGGTGTTTGTGACTTGGTATGTCAAGGCAAATAAAATGTTTCTGCAACTACCATGTCCATGGGAGGTGCCAACTCCATCAAACATCGAAACATTAGCATGGACAACACAGGATCCCCGAACTGAAGAGGAGAAACTCCAGGCCATACTTCAACGCCATCAAATCCTAAGACCTAGAGCACAAGACAAAGGAAAGACACCCATGAAGAAATCACCGCTACTAGGAACTACATGAGTTCCACCCAATTTTTTAGCTATAGGATTTTCTTTTACCTTCTTTATGTTGTGTCTCAAT
This sequence comes from Gnetum montanum, assembly GCA_015680685.1. Classification (NCBI taxonomy): domain Eukaryota; kingdom Viridiplantae; phylum Streptophyta; class Gnetopsida; order Gnetales; family Gnetaceae; genus Gnetum; species Gnetum montanum. Next base: position 923,538 of record MNCI01038015.1, on the reverse strand, counting down.
TTTGTTCTGATTCCACACTGCGACATGAATCCGTCCTCGTCATTCAATAATCCCATACCTATCCACTGTGTAATCAATGGAGCTTGTTCTCACTTTAACTCGAGGACAAGTTTTTATTCAGTCGTGGGGGTATGATGAGTCATGAATTTGTTGGCTGTGATATCGCACCCATGATATCACGTATGTGATATCATGTACGCAATATCACAGCCTAGACGTGATATCGCATACGTGATATCGCAACCTGTCTCCTCATCTATAAATAAGAGGTAGGCAGATTTAGTAGGGAGTTTTTTAAAGTTTAAGTTTTCAATAGCTTTTAGTATGTTAGTTTTTTCTCTCAACCCTTTTCTCCCAGTGCATGCCCACAGTGTAATGATTGTAATTGTACGACATCCTTATTTGAGTGTGACGTACTTGGACACGCACATGACTGGCAATAAAGATCGAGATTACTTCATCATTGCAGCATCCACTTAGCTTAATTATTTAATTGTTATTGTTATTTATTGCTTTCTTAGTTAATATCTCTCTATCCTTATCTCCTAGTAACACGGAATGAGTACGACTTAATCACAAGCATTTAAGTGTAACTACTTGGTAACCCAGTAATGTACCTAGGCCATGCGTTTGGTAATCCTAGTGGTAGTTGTGCATGAGATCCAAGATGTGTATGGATGATTAAGGAAAGGATGCTCATCACACTTAGGCTAGTATATATTCTCTCTCACACTCTCTCTCCTAGCTTAGTTAATATTATTTCCCATTATACCCAGGAGTAGCATTAGTGTAGGAACACATCATACATCTCACTTTGGACTAAACCATACGTGAAAAAGCTAATACTAGTCCAAGTGGGAAGACAGTGAACTACGATCTACGAGTAATTGTCTAGATACCACAACTAGCCCGTCTTCGAAGTTCGACCAGATTGTGCATGAAACGCTCGTATTCATATGGTTGAGTGTAGGGGTACCTCGCCACTCATCACTCTTCAATATTCTTCTTTTTCTTCTCTCTACTTTCTCATAGATCTTAGCTTGAACTTTATTTTTATAAAGAGTAGTAACTTTTTTTGATATTCTTCATGTCTTTATGAAATAAGGTTCTCATAAATTCCTTAAGTTGGTCTTATATTGCTTACAAAACTCATGATTGGACTTAAGTTTCAAGATAGGTTCAACACATGGGCGTCATCTCCCTTCCAATGTATGATCTCTTGTTGTTGATGAGACACGATATCGCAATCTGCCACCAAATCTATAAATAAGAGGCAGCACTCCCCTCATTTCTCATCCTAGGCTAGAAGTAGCGAAGCTCTAGCTGATTGATCACCCCAAAGATAGAATATTTTCCATGTGCCTGCAGTAGGAGTCCCCCAAGTGAACGGTTCTTTATTCAAGCAGCTTTGTACCTGAACGCAAGTTGTGTATGACAATAAAGATGAGCTTTGTGGATAAACTTTGCAGTACATGGATAGGTTTATTTAATGTTATTTATTGCTTTCCTAGTAACGCGGCATGAGTACGACTTGGTTACGAGCATTGACGAATGTGTACGGCTAGCCAAGGAATTGGCTACTCATCGCAATTAGATTCTCTCACCCTTATCTCCTAGAACGTGGGACAAGTACGACTTGATTACAAGCATCTATGGATGTGTACGGCTAGTTAAGGAATTGGCTACTTATCACACTTAGGCT
>MNCI01038015.1:817459-913236 GCA_015680685.1 Gnetum montanum | reverse complement strand
GTAATCAAGTCGTACTCATGCGTTGCGTCAAGCAGCCGATTCCTTGACTAGCCATACACGTCCGTAAACGCTCGTAATCAAGTCGTACTTGAACGCACTAGGAAAGCAGGAAATAAAGCAATAAATGAAACCACGTGCTGCAAGGTTTATCCAAACAAGTTCATCTTTATTGCCGTACACAACTTGGGTTCAGGTTACAAGCTGCTCGAATAAAGAGCCGTTCACTCTAGGACTCCTACTGCGGGCACATGGGGAAAAATTCTAACTCTGGAGTGATCAATCTGCCAGAGCTTCGCTACACTAGCCAGGATTGGGAAATGAAGGGAGTGCCGCCTCTTATTTATAGATATGGCGGCGGGACGCGATATCGCGTACGCGATATCGCAGGAGAAGACGCGATATCGCGACGGCCGCGATATCGCGTAAGTCGCGTCTCATCACATGTGATCAAGGTGTTCAAGATGTGGACATGCCGGAGAAAGACCAAGTCTAGGTCTTAAAGCACATTGAGAGATTACTCGAAGTTTTGGTTCTTGAGAAGCATTATTCCTTTGACAATGTCGCATCACCATTTAGCTCTTCTAAAAGATGCAACCCTTGCAATGTCCCCAACATGGAGTTAGCTATTGATGTTGGCTCTAGCCACATCCCTTCTTCAGTGTCCACTTCATCACAAGGCCCCCCTTTCCTCTAACCACCACACCAAATATAGTAACCTCACCTTGACCATCATTTCCTTCTTCATCCCATCAAAACCCTTCCATGATTTTGATTCCACCTGTTTTGCCTCTAATTGTACCTCCTTGGGTCATTGCCCCTACACATGCAACTAATTGGATGCCTACCTTGCTAACCCAAGTCGTAGGAACCCCTTTGTACCCATCAAAATCTTGGATAATATCCAGACCGCGCTCACTCCAACATCCAAGGAACCACAGGCAAAGCATCACCAATGTGCAACGTAGATAATGAAATTCTAGATTTTGATAGCACCATGGGCCCTTTTAGCTTCTACCAACCTACATTGCTAATTAATGTTGTCCTTGCACTAGTGTTCCTAGAATATTAGCTTGGAATCACTCTTCATCTAGATGATCTCTTGGCTTATGAATGCTACAGGGACTTGTAGTCAATCAGTTTGTTGTACAGCGGTGGCCTTATCTTAGATCACTTCCCAATTTGCCCATGCAAATGCTACCCATGAGTTGTAGCTGCTTGACATTGTTGCTTGTCACCAACCAATGGAAAAAACTCCTACCGTGTTAACATGTTGGATTAGGTTGCCTACATGGCACCATTTTGTTGTGTTGACATGAGGCTAGTAGGTGGTTCTCTAGGACCACTTTTGAACATTTTATCTTGATGTTTTAACTTTTGTTGCTTGGGGTCCCTCGAACTTTGGTAGGGTTCACCCTTTTAGTAGCTAACCTTTATTTTGCCTAGATCTACATTTTTTTTCCAATTTTTACATTTTCTTTGTTAATATCTAATAGCACATATGAGTTTTCTAACCTTTTTTTTCAGAAGACAACAGATTTTCATATTTCAGAATTGTTAAGACAGTCCTGCTTAACTTTCCAATACTGCCTAGTGAATTTTTCCATCGTTGTTTCAAGGATCATTGCTTGGAATCGGATTTTTTTCAAATCCGAAAATTCTAAAAAGCCGAGATGATGAAATAAAGAACCAGTAATTCTAGAGATAGTTTTCAACTCCTTTTTCGCTCCTTTCTTATTGTCCAAATTGTAGGATTTCTCGGCTATTCTTAAATTTCCGCGTCTGCACTTTCTAAGGTTGTAATTCAGTTGACAGTTGAAATGGCCACCATTCGAGTTTAACGTCATGAAATACGTCAGCCTAGCCGATGCTATTGCTTTTTCACACGAGCTTACAGCACGAATCCCAGATTGAAGTATCAACAATTGCCTAAGTTTAATAAAGTTTCAGGCACAATATTCCCCTGGTACTCGTAATTTGTCTTATTGATTACATTGGGAAAGCAATCCAACAATTGAGGAAACTTGCTGTCCAGAATAATTTGTAAATGATCAAATCTAAAATCACTCATGTCGATTCTTCTCATGAAGAAAGATTACCGAGAATTAATTTACCCCCCTTTTTGGATCCGTTTCAATGCAAGTGCGATAGTAGAAGGATTTAAAGTTTTGAAGTCCCACAAGAGCTTAAAGACTTCTGCCATTTCAATTGCAAGCTGTTTCACAGGAATCAGTAACATCGACTTGACCAATTTATTGCAGCTCTGTGTTGACAGAAAACTGATTGACCAAGGCAGGGCGATCCATGCTTTCACCATTAAATCAGGGCTGTTCGATTCCAATATTCATCTGGGCAATCGACTCATGAACTTCTATGCAAAGACTGGGGATTTACACGCCTTGGACAGAATTTTTCATAGAATGCAAGCAAAAGATTTATGTTCTTGGAACACTCTTATCTCTGGGTATTGCAACGGAGGATTGCCTGAGGATGCACGCCAGGTGTTTGAGAAAATGCCTCAGAGTACCCAGATTTCATGGAACACCATGATTGCTGGATTTGCCCAAAAGGGGTACTGGGATGATGTTCTTATATACTATCAGCAGATGAAATGTACAGGATTTCAGGGTGATAAATTTACATTTGCCAGTGTTCTGGGTGTTTGCCAAACATATGGGGGCATTAATTTGGGTAGGCAATTGCATGGGCATATTGTAAAATGTGGACTGGAATCGGATGCTTTTGTGGGGAGTTCTCTTGTTGATATGTATGCTAAATGCAGGAGCACAGAGGATGCTAAAACAGCATTTGCAGGAGTTTCAAACAGGGATTGTGTGCTCTGGACCACCATGATTGCAGGTAATAAACAACCAAATATTTCATTTCTGAGGAAGAGTTGTTTTTTCAAAAAGATCTGGATAAATATCAGAGACCTCGAGTATAACAAAATATCTACAGAAAATCTCTCTTTGTTGATGGTTTGAACCTCAACATTAGAAAAGTGTTCTGGATTTTGTTCACGTTTATATATTGGTTTCTGGTAAGAGAGTCCCATCCTTTGACAAGAGCTTTTTAAGCTGTTTCGGTTGTTTGTTTGCAATCTTTAAAAAACAAACATTTTGACAATTTTTTATGAACTTGGAAAATTTGTTTGCCCAAGGTAATGAAAGTCTATTAAAATCCTAAATACAAGATTCCGATGTTGTATTTGGTCTCGTCCTTTTGAAATCTTCTACATAAAGTGTGGTGTTGTTGGAACTGAAATAATTTGACTATGGGTATACCCAATATATATAGCCAACGTAATACATGAGAATTATAGAAAAATTAGAGGTAATCTTTTACATAGGTTTCATGAGCAGTTTCTCCATCTAAAGAAACTGGTTTAGTGGAACCTTAATGCTTTGTTTTAAGTATGTGATCCTATTGCTCCTTAGGTCTACCTTGTCTCTAAGTTCATTTTACTTGGATCATGGAATCATATGGAAGCCATTTCCTGTATTAGTTTAAGCATAGCCAAACGATTTTAGACCAGTCTGTTCCACTCGTGTTCATTCATCTTTTAACTATAAGCATAATGCCTAAAATCTCATTTATAGTCAATGAGAGAATGGATTAACTAATAAGCCTATTGGTCTCTGTGTGATAGGTTGCAAGTTTAAGTTTTGCTTACAGAACTTGCTAGAAACACCATTTATTATACCGCAACAATCCCTGAAATTTACTATTTTTCTCACCCACACCATCTATGTCTTATACAACTGGTCTACATGCTCATGCTAATTCTAGCAACCAAGCCGTATCATAAAAATTTTTGAAGAAAGCTTTTCACTTTATTTCTCAACAGTTCAAGGCTGTTTTCATTTTTGCCCATTTTTGTTTATGGAATTTTTGCTTTGTCAAGGTTACCTTATTCTCTAATCATATAAAACACACACATCAAAATTCAGATCCACAATTTGAGGATGTTGAGAGGTTATCTTATTTTATAGCTTCTTTATGATTTTTGTGAAGCTGTGAATAATATTTATGTTACAGGCTTTTCTCAGTGCAGGCATGGGATAGAAGCACTCAAACTATTCCAGGAAATGAGAATGGCGGGTTTGAAGTGCAACGAACTCACATATGCTGCTGTTCTCAGTGCATGTGCTAGCATTTCTTCTCTTGAGCAGGCCAGTCAGATACATGGGCAGGTTCTCAAGCTTGGATGGGATTTGAACCTATTCATATCAAGTGCTTTAGTGGACGTATATGCTAAATGTGAGCAATTACTTAGTGCAAGGGCTCTTTTTGACAGGATGTCATATCGAGATATTGTATCATGGAACACAATGTTAGTCGGTTATGCCCAAAATGGGTATGCCGAAGATGGATTAAAGCTTTACAGCCAATTGCAGGGAAGAAATGATGTGAAACCAGATGAAGTCACCTTCACTGGAATTCTTAATTCATGGGGTAGCCTGGCTTTGTTGAGAGGTGGCAGGCAAACTCATTGCTGTGTTGTGAAATCTGGGTTTGAGTCAAATATCTTTGTGGGAAGTTCTCTGGTTGATTTGTATTTCAAATGTGGAAGCACTGAAGATGCCTGCCTCATGTTTGGTTTGATGCCTCACAGAAACGTTGTAACTTGGAATGCAATGATAGGTGGCCATGCTGTTAATGGCCATGGTGCTGATGCTCTAAAACTTTTTGATAGAATGGTATCAGAATCTCTCTGCCCTAATGAAAGTACTTTTGTTAGTACTCTCCAGGCCTGTAATTTTGCTGGCCTAGTGGAAGAAGGAATTCGGCATTTTCAGTTGATGCAAGTTTACAATGTTGTGCCAACATTGGATCACTATGCTTGTTTGATTGATCTTCTCTCTCGGGCAGGCTACTTTCTTGAAGCAAACAATATCATTAGTAGCATGTCCATTGAACCAAGCTCTGCAGTGTGGTCATGCTTACTGGGAGCTTGTAAAATCCATGGGAATATAGAACTTGGAGAAGTAGCTGCACAGATCCTCTTTAACATGGAACCTGACTACGCTGCTCCTTATGTTTTGCTATCAAATATGTATGCAAATGCTGGTAGATGGCAAGATGCAGCTAGGTTAAGAAAATTGATGAAAGAGAGGGGAGTCAAGAAGGCCCCTGGATGCAGCTGGATTGATGTCAAAGGTTGTGTTCATGTATTTTTAGCAGAAGAAAGGTCATAAATAGCAGCTGAACAGGTACAAGATTTTTGTATCCCATGAATTATTTATGGGATTCATTCAGAATATTCTTAAAAAATGATAGATAGTCAAGCTTTAGAAGTGGTTCCAGCAAAAAAGAACTCATGTAACCCACCTCATGTTGTTGGGGACGAGGCTAGGATGATGATGTTTTGATTTAATATCAACGACGGTTCCTCTTGTATAAAGGACAACTATACACTTCATGTCTTGGATGTTCTTGAAAGTTTGTATTCAATTTATCCCATCCAGAATTGCTGAGATTGTTCCTTGAATTTAATTCATCACTGGTACAGTGGTATTATTTTTCCCTGTTGCCGAACCTGAGTGTCGCAGGAGATAATAAACTTAGCCTTTTATTTATGTGGTCACGAAGGGATTTCATCCTAAAGCAACTAAACAATTACCGATGTTCTATGCATATGATGTATTAAATCTTTCTTCCACTTATAATTGCTTAAAATTAAAAATAGGGGAATAGTAAAAAATTCGTCGTAATGTTATCATCATCCTCGCCTTTGACTAAACCAATACATCATAATCTGCACAGGAAAAATGCAATTCTAAGCCATAATTATGTTAATGCTCGCATGGTTGTCTTTGCGAGAAGATTTTCTAGGTTTCATGGTTGGAGACTTTTTCTAGGTAAGAACTTGTGTTATACCCTTGAATGTTGGTGTAATGACCTGGCCACTATAGAGACAAGGACTTTCATTCTCTTTAAACAATAAAGAAAAGAATATGCTTGACTTTTCCAGATGATTACAAATTTATGTAATAAAAATGCTAAGCTGTAATGCAAAATTAAAATATACATTTTAACATGTACAGTGCGATACAATTTCATTCTCTTTATGTAGGGATGTTTCTTCTTGTTTCCATCTAAGGTAGGATTGAAAGTCATAGCCTTTTGAGATACAAACCAGATGCTTGTTTAGCCAATTTCATGACTTACCAGGCAGCTAGGTCACATGAACTTCTGTCTTCTTCTAATATTAAATAAGATTAATAGCAAATCAATGAACCTTGCAAAGACATTATCATTTTTAACAAAAAGATCAATGTTTATTTGTGGAGATTTTAATGTAACAATAGGTTCACAAGAAACAAAAATTACTTAGTGGCAACATAATGTTGGTGGTTTAAACATTGTTGAAGATCACAGCTGGACATGACATTTTACCAATGATACTATTAATAAGACATGTCAACACCTATTAGAATGGACAAAAGTTTTTGATCTTCTCATATGCAATGGCCTTGCTATATTTCCTTAATTTTTATTATTTAATTTCATAAGAGCTCAAGGTAACTTTTGCATTGATTTGCTTTGATGTTCTTATCAAGATATTGAATTTATTAAATAGTTCAAAGTTGGAGAGGCTTTAGTGGAGTCCTACCATCATCATGTACAAGTTTTGTTGCAAATTCAATTTTTTTTCATATAATAAAAAATAAGAACAAAAAATTTCAATAGAGTCACCCTAAACATTAAAGAAAAATATATGGATACAACACATAACCAATGGACTTTTGAAAGATAGCATAAAGAGCTTGAACAAATTTTGCTTACACTGGCTAAGCAAGTTGTGCATTCACAACAACATGGTGCTTAGAAGCCTTGGTTTGATGAGGATTGCATCCACTCTAGACAAAATATAAAAAATGCAAATAAGAGTCATAGACAAAGTTTAGTAAACACATAAATGCTTGATTAGAACCAAGAGGAGGAAATTTATCAAGGAGCAATAGGAATATTTTGCTTGCACCATTAAAAAGGAGCCTAAACAAATTTTGTAGTGTTTTTGTTATAAAGCCTCTTCATCATTTAAATTTTTTAAAGATATTTACTTGTTTTATAATAAACTATTTATAGGAGGAGAAGATAATTCTACTGCTATTGTACAACAAGCACCTTTCCAATTTACTCTTGAGAAAGTCACAAAGGATATTAAAAAGCTAGCATTTGGCAAAGCTATAGATTTAGATGGTTTAGATATAGAATTATTCAAGTGGGCAGTACCTAGAGAAATTTAACAGAAATTACATTCAACAATGGATCAAAGATTAAATCAAATTAGAAAACTAGTAAAACTATCTTGTCATATAAAAAGGGAGATAAAAATAATTTGAACAATTATTGAATGAGTAATATTTTCACTAAGTTGTTGGGAATTCTCCTAGAAAAAAAATCAGTTCTTAGGCTAAAGTTAACAAGATATTGAAGTCAAGTAATTATTGAAATTATAGACAATAATTGAGAAAAAAATTTCAAGTTTAGAGTAAAATTGGAGTTAAGGAAGGTTGTCCACTTTGTCCAATTCTCTTTAGTATCTTTATTGATGAAATGTAGGAATGGTTATGTAATGGGCAAGATAGTCGTGCTATCAAAATTGGATCTTGAGAAATGAATCTTCTTTTGCATGCAAATGATGTTGCCTTGATCTCCACTATTGTAGAAGGTATGTAAAATATGTTGCAAATTTTCGAAAATTATTGTTGTTGATTTGGTCGTCAACTGAATGTGGATAAAACTAAATTGATAATTTGGGGTACAACAAATACCTTTTATAACTTTGAAGGAACCGATGTGCAAATAGTAGATTCTATAAAATATTTGAGTTACATTTATATGAACAAGCACATATGGGGAAGTGCATTAAAGAAAAAATAGCATTTCAAGGTTTGTTAGATTTTAGATATTTTGGTTAATCTTTATATTATGTTCATAAAAGAATGTCCATGATGCCTCAGGATCTTTTGTAGGGAGATTCACTTTTCATAATTAGTAGTAATATTGATAGTATGGAAATGCAAGATCATAGCTCTCTTTGTAATAATAATGACTGCACTTCATAATTCACAATAGTTCTAAGTATCCTCTTGTGATGAATAGAGTTATGTTGTACTAATTCCATAACTTGGTACTACTTTATTTTTTTGGTAATTTGTAACATCATATTTGGGTTTGTTATATATTTAGGTTCTACCTTGCTAAGAACTTCTTGTGATGTTGTTCCTGGTGGTGCATCATCTTTTGGTTCATATCCACTTCTTCATCGTAAGATTACAATATATTTATGATTGTTGTTCATAATTGAATGTATTATGAACTCTTATATTTGGACTTGGTTCACTATACTTCGTTTCCTTTTGAACTTAGCTTCACAAACTTCTCTCGTACTTCATTAAATCATTACTAACTTAACTTCACTAGACTTTATAAAAGACTTCTTCATAAGTCTTTTCTTCTTCTTGGCCACATCCCTATTTTTGTTTGTTGCTCTTGATAGGTGCAGTGGAAATTTTCCCGGTTATGTGGGCTAGGCCTTCTTGGGCTCCTCGAAGATCCACAACTTGAATTGTTATGGATTGCTACCTCAATCATAATCTGTCCCTTCTTCGTAGTTATCTTCTTCTTCCATTGTAACCTTCCAGATAATCTTCTCTTTCTTTTAAGGAAACTAGAGTAGATTACGATCTCCTCGGATCTTCTTGTCCTATTTAGGAAACTAATCTTTCTTTTCTTTTTCCATTCAAGTCCCTTCTTTCATCTTTTGGTTTTTGGAGCTTGGGTTCTTGTTATGACTCCTGTGCTTTGTAGCATCTTCCTTCACTATTGCATACTCTTATTTGGTCTTTAGCAATTTTACAAATCGTTATGGTTCGTAAACTCTTACGTATTGTGAACATTGTTGTAGTTGTTGCTCTATGATTATAAATTATTGTTCCATGTTGCTCCATGCTATTCCATTTGTTCTTTTTATCTTATTCTTATATCACAAAGTGAGAACTTGTGGTCTTTTATTTTTCATAAGGGGCTATGACTCTTCATTGAACCATCATGACCATTCATAATTGCTAATAAATTAAGTTAATAGACTAATAATTGTACCTTAACTTAGGAGTATACTCTAACAAAGGTCTATATGCCTTTAAAAGTAAGGGCAAAGATTTAAGACTCTAGCTTGAGAATGCTAGCAAACAAAATTTTCAAACTATCATCTATCTTATTGTATTGCATGGATGTGTTGTTTAGGGACTTGGATTCAATGCTGAAATATGAAAAGATATTGAAAAAGTGCAAAAACTTTTTTTCTCGATGAATTAAAAGTGAAAATGCAAACAACTTACTCAATGTTATTATGCGAATGTGATTTATTAGCTTTAGAAGCATAAGTCTTGTGCCAATTCTTTATATACACTCATAATTTGCATATTTCAAGGTAGGACAAATTCTCTAAAGAAGTTCTTGAAGATTCCTGAGATTGTGATTGATATTTTTAGGAATGCAATGGTTAAGAAGATGAACTATATCTTGGGAGGTCATGCAACAAAATCTTAAGCATATTCACCAACTAATCAAACAAAAAGTTTTAACATAGATGTGGTAGAAGGCAAGAAACAATTTTATTTATATCACATTAGATCTAATAAACTAGATGTAGAACCTTCCTATCTCTCAAATGTTATTCCAATTAATTATCACAACACTATCAAGAAGCTTCACTGAAATTTGCATCATCTTAAAATTGAAAGTGGAAGATGGATTCAACTTCCTCAAGAAGAGTGCTTTTGTAGGTTGTGTAAATCAAGAACCCTTAAAGATGAGTTACATATGTTTTTTTTTTTGTGCTCTCACTACACATTTGAAAGTGAAAGTGTTATAATGTTACCACAAAAAACTTGCATGATTTATCTTTGCTGCTTCTATTGGTACTTGGTCAGTTTGTAAAGTCTCTTTTTATTTTTCATGAAAATGTAATGTCTATCCAATAAATCCTATGGGTCTTTGAATGTAAGAAAGCTTCAACAATTTTAAATTTAAAGAATGTTTGCATTTTTCAAGTTCCTAGAGTAGAGTATTTCAAGTTTCTTGTACTATCATGGAATTCATTACACCAAAGTAACTTTCAGCTTCGTTGCTTTCTTTCTCGTTTCAATTTTCCTATTTTGGACCATGATTTATTCAATGATAAAATTAAAAATACAAGCACACCTACGAATTGCTTGCGATCTTAGGCATCTGGTTTCTTCACATTAAGTTTTCTTCGGAAAACAAAATACCATTCATATGAATAGAACAGTTAAATGATGCTACTTTGCAGAGCATTTTAAGCATGTATTTGCAATGCTGAAATATCTAAACACAACCATGCAGCTCTTTTGATCCATGCGATACCTGTGTCCCTTATAGAATGCTTCGATTTTTTCCCTGCAACTGTCATATGCTTTAGTTTGAAATCTACACCTGCATTAAATAACAGTCAGACTCAGACGTACCTATCTCATTTGTTAGCACAATTTTAATCAGTACTTTATTTTCAAAAATGATTTGTGGGACTATCCACTATGTATTCCACTTGATATAAAATTACCTTTATAATTTATGATGTATTTGGTACCTGAGTTAATACTCAGGTTTTAAGCATAGCGGCATGAGCCACTGAATACAAATTACCCAAATCAAAATTACAGGAACATTCTATGATAATCATAGTCGTTGAATTATAATCAAAATCAAATGTTTATGGCCGTCAAAATTCAATTTTGGAATCCCGTAGGGAGGATGAGGTCCAGCTGATAATTATTCATAAATAAGCTTGGGACTTTAGCCAGAATCTTTCATTTCCGTGGTCACTGAGGGATTTCATCCTTCAACAACTAAACAATTACCGATGTTTTATGTATATGGTGTACATGAACTGAATCTTTCTTCTATTTCTAGGGCACTTAAAATTAAAGACAGGAAAAATGCAATGAATGGTTTGAGCACAAAAGGAAATACGAAGCCAGCGTTGGGAATTTAAACGGAAATGCGGGTATAGGTCAACAAATGGAATGGGTTATAACTTATAAACATTCATCCGAATTTGGAATACAATTTACCAGTTGCAACTAAGAATGTAGTTACTTTCTATGTAGCATGGTAAATTCAGAAGGCATGGATTGATAAGATAACACAAGAACCATGCCAGAAAAACCTATATTCTAGTTAATTGCACACAAACAAATTCCTAAAACCTGTCATTTAAGTCTCACAAACAAACTTTTCCCCAATTCAATCACAAAATAGTTATATACACGTAACACAGGAGCATTGGAATCTTACATTTAACCATTTTTAATTCGAAGGAAGAAGCCAAACAGTTAACAATTCTTAATTTTTAAAACCTAATACTTACCAATGGACAGAAATAAACAGTTTGAGAGGCAGAGAAAAGTAAACAGAAATTTCCCCGAGTCAAAATCTTGGTCCCTTTTCAAAAAATTTTGAGAACACATCAGTCATCATCAGCCATTTACTAATCTTATTCATCATTAGCATCAGCCATGTATTTCTCTTGCACAGCAGCATTCCTATAATAATCCCAGTCCAAAGGGCCTGCTGCAATTTTGCTAAACTCAACAACATTACCCTCAATACTTGAAAACACATACCCATTGGCCTTGTCAATAATCTTGACAAGGTTCCCCACACTCTCCTTGTCCTGAATATCCAAGGTCGAAAAGTTCACAAGCGAAAAATCCTCAATCACCTCACACAGAGCCTTGGTCAGTTTCCTGTACCTTGCAGAACGTGGGTCCTGCTCCAGATGCTGCTGCAAGTACCCCAAATCCTGAACATCCGTGTAAAACTCCAAATTGAAGGCAAGTTTCCCATACTTCTCGATCAAATCCATCTTAGACAAAACATTAATATGGGGCAACTCCAGATGCAACATTGCATTCAGAGACACCAGCAGAGCACCGATATACTTGCCTGGATCACCGCACAGATGAGCATCCACCAAATGCACAGCAGCAAGTCTGTAATCATTCACCTTATGATCTACCAATCTCTGAATCACATTCTTGGCATAGGGATGAAATGTGAAAAGCTCAACTTGGCCTGGAAAATCGAACAGGAAATAATGATCTTTTTCAAGGGGCTTGAGCTTTTCCTTGAGCCAATCGAAGTTTTTGTCCAAGTAATCCATGCAGTAAATTAGGGCTCCATTAGGGCCGAGGCCGTGCTCCGCCATAACATCGCTGACCTTGATCAGATCTTCAATGTTGACAGAGCATTCATAAGGGAGAGCATCGTTTGCAGGATCCAGATTCACAACTGCAACTTTTCTGCCGAGGAGTCCCAGGAATTGGGACATGCCGTTGCAGTAGGTCGTTTTCCCAGAACCAGGAGGCCCGATTACAATTTGCCCGAACACCATTTTCTCAGACACAACAACAATACTACCCACAAAATCTACATCCACCCACAAAATCTGAATCTTGCCGCAGGATTTTCTGCTGGCATGTATTAGCAAACACAACTCTGCAATGAGGACGAAGTGATGCAAGAAGCGGTTTTCAATAGGAATTGTCTTGACAGAACCTTCGTGGGAATTTAAGTTTGAGGCATGCATCTGTTTATAAATTTGGTGCCGGTGATGTACCTTTAGGGAGGGGATGTTCAGTGAGCCCATTAATTAAGAATCGGGGGAGAAAAAAAAAAACAAAAGCTCCAGACTTCAATGTTGCCGGTTTTGACCACAAGCATGCTTGCATCTCGCATGTAAACAATAAAACGATTTTAGTCGTATACATTATTTTTGATGTTTTAAATTTACCCTCTTCAATAATTGGGGTTTTTTTTCTCTCTCTCTTTTATCTCTCCTATTTGGTGGCAGACAGTGTAAGAAGATATATAGGTAAGATGATTTTTCTTTTTCTTTTCTTTTCTGTTTTATTTTGGAGGAGGAGGAGGTTTGAGATGGTGTTTGGTTTGGAACCCAAAATAATTAAAACATAGGTACATTGTAAGATTTATAAAAGCTTATAACTTAGTGCTATTTGGTAGAATGACCTACGGTTACTAGGCCAAGACCCATGCCACTCGGCTAATACCTCATTGTTAGCTAAGATGAATTTTCGAAGAACTTAACCTAAAGATGATCATTTGTTAGATCAATATACCTAACTCGAGGCTTGTAAACAAGTTTCATGCTTTAGGAGGGGGTGTAATAACTCAAATTATAGTGGGGGGCAGCAGGGTTGGAACCTGAAATAATTACACTTTGCAATTAAATTATTAAAAATAACTCAACATTTCTTACTAGAATTAAGCCCATAGCTTGCATCTTTAAAATCAAGAGTCTTACAACTAAGCTAATATGTCATTGTACCCTATAACGTTATTCTCAATCACTTGTGAGTTGAGGAATGGATAAAAGTGTTCCATGACATTATGGACAAAATGGATGTGTTGTACTTGTGAGAGATAAATTCAAGTGTCAAACACAAGCTCTTTGTGGCTGAAAATTTTATGCTACGAAACCATGTGGAGCAGATGGAGGATGTCATTGATGATGTCCATGTCTTTATTGGGACATCTTGCAAAGGTTGACAATTGATGAGCGGTGAGGTACCCCTACACTCAGCCATACGAATACGAGCGTTATGCACGATCCAGTCGAACTCCAAGGACTAAGTGTTGATGCACCTTCATAGAACAAGGATGGGTTAGGCGATCGTTGTCTTCCTAAGCTTACTCGTATGACACGATTGTATGGTTAAGTAAACTTGAGGTATATGATTTTTATGCTTTTTATGTTTTATGTCTTGGTGTTAAAGAGGGAAGAAGTGAATTAATTGAATAACTAATTTAAATTAACTAATTAGCTAGGTCCTAACTATTCCTAACACTAGCATCTGCTCCCACTTTCCGTACACATCTTGAACCAGTGTAACACTCGTGGGATTACCAAATGTTAATCGTTACTGGGTTACTAAGTGTTCCACGCATGCTCAA
Source organism: Gnetum montanum (assembly GCA_015680685.1). Classification (NCBI taxonomy): domain Eukaryota; kingdom Viridiplantae; phylum Streptophyta; class Gnetopsida; order Gnetales; family Gnetaceae; genus Gnetum; species Gnetum montanum. Next base: position 899,232 of record MNCI01038015.1, on the reverse strand, counting down.
AGTGGTCGTACTGAGTGTGCTTACTTGTGAAAATTAACGAATCAATAAAAGCAACATTAATTAACTAATGAAAGCATTAAAGAACTATAAATAGCATTAAGGGTGAGAGATAAGCTATTTTGAATGTTGCAAGGTTTATCACAAAGTTCGTCTTTATTTCTGGACACAAGGTGTGCTCAGGTACACAATGCTCGAATAAAGATCCATTTGCTTTATGACTCCTACTATGGGCACTCAGAAATAATTCTAACTTTGATAGGGAGAAACTGCAAGAGTTCGGGTAAAGGACTAAGAACTAACTGCCAAACCAAGTGCACCCGCCTTTTATTTATAGGCAACGAGATAGGTCTTGATATCGGATGTCCGATATCACTTAGCAAGATTTGATATTGCAGACCCGATATCGCAGACGTGATATCATGGCTCATCATACCCCCACGACTAAATGAAAACTTTTCCTTGAGTTCCTTACAAAATATATTGGGAAGGTATGGGATTATTGACTGAATGACAACTGATGATGACATGCGATGACAGACTCAAAGTGCCCAGGGAAAGAATCAACAAATATATTACAACATTGGTGTTCATGCCCATTGTGGTGAACACTGTACATAGATGACATCCAAACACTCATTCGACAACTTGAAGAGAGAGAGAGAGAGAGAGAGAGAGAAAATGAGGCACGTTGTTACTGATGTTGAAACTGTGCACACTGTTGTTCATCCATAGCCACATGTCCAAACTTGTTCCTTGCGTAAATGCTCCAACTCCAGTCCATCCTGAGTGCTTCCTCTTATCCCAGTTCATTGTTCGTGTAATCACCATCTACACACATAACACACTCACGGATTAGCAAGGGTAGATAAAACCTAATGCAGCTGATACCTTGCCTCAATATAAAGCACATTGGCTAGGTTATGGGTATGGCAGATACTGGGTTAGAGGTTTATGATTGATAACTACCCAAGGTGTAGGGGTAAGATAATTATGGAATGGAAAAATTTGTGACAGGGCTCCCATGGCTAAGAGCGAACCTCTATTAGCAATAGGGTGGAAAACTTTAAAGAACAAGAAGGATAAGAGAAATAACACCAGTGAAGCCAATAAAACAAAAGCAAAAACAGATGCCATTAATGGGGTGAATGAGAAATAGTTGATTGCAAGAAATGTTGAAGGGAATGAGCTTGACAATTGCACCAAAAAAGAATGTCAGTGGATCCTCCCCAAAGTAGGCTCATGTTCTGAATGCCCTAATAAACCTACAAACCAAAGAGTTTGTGGGCTCTCGAAATGACATATGGAAACAAAGGTTAAGAACTTACCCACAAGAGTTTTACTGAAGACTAACAATGCGTCAACCAAGATATAGACTCATCATAAAACTGGCAATGAGGTGGAATGTGGAAAGCAATATGGAAAGAGAGGAGAGAATGGAATGGAATCCCAAAAATTTAGGTTGTGTAAAGTCCCATGTGTAATATGTGATTAAGATGACTTAATAAAATTCTATCCAAATCCAGATTCAACTCTCCACATTTAGTGACCTCGCATCAACACACTTGACCAACCCATCCTCCCGAAGTAACAAGAATGCATCCACAGAGCCACCACCATCCCAACAAGAGAAGAAGCAAGAAGTGAGAAAGGGCCTTAGTTAGAGGCAACTTTGAGGCATGTGTAACATGTCTTTCAAGTGCCATAACTAGTGCTTGTAGCCCATGTTTCTTTATTATGTCTAAGGGGTGTGCTTTGAATTCTCACTAGTTTTTTTTTTATGAATGTGAGAACCACATCATGCAAAGACTTATTTGATTTAGTCAACTTCTTGATATTTGGTCAAGAGCGGGATGGTGAAAAACCTATGAAAAACATCCAAGTACCCAAGAGAATAGCCAGCACAAATGCATCAAATCCCCTTGAGGTTACACCCTTTTCCATCCATTTGAGTCTTACCTTGATTCAAAGAGTACTAAGGCACCAATTCATTAATAAGTTTTCTTAGAAAAGGGACAATACATTTCCAAAACAAGGGAGACCATAGAGTTGCATGGATAATTGGGTGACGTGGACTCATTGCTTGTTTTATCAAAAGAAACCATATCTTAGCATCAACATTGAAAGTCAAAGGTACAAACCAAACATTAGTAATCAACACTTATTATAATACAACCCACCATCGTGAACACTTATTATGTGACGAATAAGAATAAATCAAACAAAGAAATAGTAAAAATGTTAACGATGGTGTAAAAAAAATAAGTAAAGATGAATAATGTGTAAAAAAAAAAGGCAAAGGAACTGAGGGTTTAGAATGGTTAGCATTGGGGGCCATCTCCCCACAACTGAATTGAAAGGAGGAGATCTGAAATAATGAGCAAGGTTGTCCACCAACAGAGGTAGTATTAGTACTAGTTTTTTAGGATCATGGAAGGGTTTGGTTTGCTGGATGTTGACCAATAAATTTTTATTTGGGCTTTCAGGTTTGTAGATCATCATGGCCCCTGAAGGAAAAGTTTCATGAATGATATAAGATTCTTCTCACAACGTTTGAGATTTAGTTCATTGTGGTACATGTGTGGGATTCCAATATAGAATCTTATCTCTGAGTTGGTATTTAACTTTCCTAATCCTTAGGTTATGACGTTGTTTGTTAAAGGCCTTGTGCAGTTCATTGGATGATAGGGTGGCTAGTTGATTCTCATCTAGCAAGTTAAGGTTTATTAACCATTCTTTTTGTGCTAGATTGAGGTCAAGGTTAAGGTCACATGCTGTGGATAGTGTACGGAGCTCCGCTTGAATAGGAAGCATCGAAAGTTTACCATACACTAACTCATAGGGAGATTACCCTATAGGGAGTTTCCAAGTGGAGCAGTATGCCCAGAGAGCATCGTTCAGTTTGGTCCTCTAGTCTTGCCTATACTTGCTAATGGTTTTTGTGAACTCCCTATTGGTGACCTCGGCTTGACCATTCACTTGAGGATGATATGGTGTAGTCAGTTTGTGCTCAACTCCTAAGCATTGCATTAACTTTCAAAAAGTCAAACCTGTAAAATATGTGCCATTGTCAAAAATATGTGCATGAGGCACGTCAAACCTATTTATGATTTGTTGTTGAACAAATCGTGCAGCGGTAGATGATGTATAGTCTGTAATAGCGGCTGCTTCTACCCACTTGGTAAAATAGTCAATAGCAACAACAATGTAGGCTTTTCCATTGGACATTAGTGTAATAGGCCCCATAAAATCAATTCCCCATATGTCAAAGGGTCCTAAAGGTTGAATCCATTGTTGTAGACCCTCCATTCTAGCAGTTATTCCCCCATCACATTTGTAGCACTCACAAGATTGGATGAGATGATGAGTGTCCCAAAAAAATGTAGGCCAATAATATCTTGCAAACAAGATTTTTATGGCTGTTTGTCTCCCCGTGTAATGACCCCCACAAGGGCCCTCATGAGCATCTTGGAGAACTTGCAATTGATCTACATTAGGAACATACCACTGAAGCAAGCCATCGGGACATACCTTATAAAGGTGTCCATTGATTTCCATGAAATATTTGGCTCGGTGAAGAAACTATTGTTTCTTTTTAACATCTAACCCTTGTGGTGTTTCTTGTGTATGCAGATAAGTAAGAATGGTACTATACCAATTTGTATTAGTGGCTAAGTGATTGTTTATCACACTTGCAAAGAGGAGTTCATTAGGGAAATAGTCAGAAATTGGATATTCATCCTCTTTGTTGTCCCATCACAATTGAGATAAATGATCAACAACAACATTCTCGGTGCCTTTACGATCGATCATCGTAAGATTAAACTCTTGTAAGATCACGAGCCAATGTATGATGCGAGGGCTTACCATTGTTTTATTCATTAGGAACTGAATTGCACTATGATCTGTATGTACAAATATCTTATAGCCCAATACATAGTGCCTAAATTTTTCTAGTGAAAACACCACAACCATTAACTCTTTTTCCGTTGTGGTGTAATTGAGTTATGCACCAGCGATACTTTGACTTACACAGTGGATGTAATAGAGACATTTTTGATCATCTAACTATGTAAGTACAGCTCCTAAGGCAAAGTTGGACATGTCAGTCATCATGTGGAATGGTTTGGACTAGTCAGGAGCTTGTAGAATAGGCGTTTCTACAAGCTTCTATTTTAAGGTTTGGAAGGCTAGCTCACATTCCTTGGTCCATTCAAAAGGTATGTCCTTCTTCGTTAGTTCTACCAAAGGTTTTGCAATCCTTGAAAAGTTCTCAATGAAGTGTTTATAATAGCTAATATGTGCAAGGAATGATTGGATGTATTTTATAGTTTTAGGTTGCTGAGTGATTCCTTGGATGACCTTAATCTTTTTAGGATCTACTTCTATCCCTGTATGTGAAATCTTATGTCCTAATACAACACCTTCTTGGACCATTAAATGGCTTTTTTGCCAATTGAGCCTTAAGTTGATTTCTACACATTTTTTTAGTACTTGCTCTAATCGATCCAATGCTTGTTCAAAGTCCCCTCCATAGGTGGAGAAATCGTCCATAAAGACCTCCACACCATTTCCTATTTGCTGCTGAAAGATACTTAGAACCAAATGTTGAAACATTGTTGGGACATTACACAAGCCAAACAACATCTACTTATACGAAAATGTACCACAAGGACTTGTGAACGTAGTCTTGGCTTGGTCTTCTACTACTATTTGAATTTTATTATATCCACTGTAGCCATCCAGAAAACTATAGTAGCAATGCCTTGGAATGGTCTCTAAGACTTGGTTGACGAATGACAATGGGGAGCGGTCTTTAAATGTTGCCATGTTTAGTAGTCTAAAATCTATACATACCCTCCATTTACCTTTCTTTTTGGGCACAATGACTAACAAACTAACCCATTCACTATCAACAATGGGATAAATGAGCCCAGCTTTTAGAAGTTGTTCAATTTCTTCTTTAACCACTTGCTTAAGCTTTGGGTTTAGTTGCCTCTGTGGTTGTCGTTGAGGTTTCATGGAGGGGTTAGTGTAAATTCTATGTTGGCATATCCTAGGATCTATATTGGTTAATTTAGGATATGACCAAGCAAAGGCTTTCGACCATTTTTTTACCATTTTCAGCAGTCTTTCTTTTTGTTGAGGAGCGAGCTTAGTGTTAATGATTACTAGTTTTCCATTTTTGAGAAATGTATACTTCATACCAGTGGGCAAAAATTTTTAACTCAAGGGGCTTTTGCTTGAACTCATCAGGGATTTCCAACTTCCCCCAGTTGATATTTTCAATGTCAAGACTTGGAAGTTGATGATTGACTTGTTTTAATGTATCTATGCTATCAATGTAGGTGCAAGTCAAGCTCTTAGTTGGTTTCATGCATATAGTTGAATTGTTCTCTTGGTTAGTTGTTAGCCACTAGGTGCCTTCTTGTCTTGTGGCTGCTGCATACAGGCATCTTTGTATGTTAGTTATTGGTGCATACTAGTTGCATGTAGGCAATGTTAAACATTGTACAAACTAGGACTTCTACATGCAATTACACCCTGTGTCATTGTATGCAATGCATGAAACTTTCTTCTTCTTGATCTTTACAAATGTATTTTTCTTTGATATTTCTAGGGAAAGATCATGTATTCCTAGGTGCATGTCAATTGTGCTTAGCCATGCTCTTCCCATTATGATTGGGAAGTCCCTCTTATAGTTGTTGACTTAAATCACTAGGAAATCGACTGGATATGACCATCCACAAATAGTGGTGACAATGTCCTCCACTAGTCCTAATGGAACACTGATAGACTGGTCGATCAACTCTAAATGTATTTTACTCTTTTTTAGTAGAGGAAGGTTCCAGACTTTGTACATTTCTTGAGAGATTAAGTTAACACCAGAACTTGAATCCAAAAGAGCCTTGCAAGGTTCATTCCCAGCGATTTGCAAATATATAAGAGGACTTCTAGGATTAGATAATTTCCTAGGAAGACAGCCAACTTTAATCCAATTGGTAATTGCATGAGTCAACATGACCATGTGTGTTAAGCGCAGTCTTTGGTTCGAAGGGAGCTCCAAAGATTCAAATGGTGGTGAGGCATTTGGAGAATTTGCTGGTTGTGGTTACAAGGACTTAGTTGGACTATTGGTTCTAAAGAAAGATCTCTTCTTTATGTGGTTGCCTGAACCAATAGTAGGTTGAGGGTTGATAGCCCTTATAGCGTTATGTTGCTGCAGTTGGGTAGGGAGCTCACCCTGCATAGCTGGAGTAGATGGTAATGGAGCTAAGGGTGGAAGACGTGCTATCGGATGAGAAGGATAGTACGTTTGTGAAACCTCTCCTCTAGGAGAAGGAGTTCTATAGTACTCATGGGTTTGGTAGTGAGACTAAGGAGTAATGTGACTAGTAGAGTCACGTGGAGAGATTGGCTGCTGCACATAGTATCCATATGGGTTAAGTTGATGGTAAGGGTACTATTGACGTGGTGGTGGCATTTCCCATGATTGTAGGTGTTGCCACTGTTGATACTATTCATTTGGTGGTGGTGGAGTTCCACTTGGATAATACATCAAGGGTTGGTGAAACTATCTTGGGCTACCTTGAGGATAAGGTAAACTTCGGGGTGTTTGTTGCCTTTTTAATCATGGGTTTAGTGCATACACCCCAAAATCCTGCAGATGTGAGATTATTGGGCAACATCCCTTAGGATGGTCATATTGACATATCTCACATTCACCATCATTGTCTATATCTGAATCCACACCCTCTTCAATGATGGTAGCTTTGCCCTTACCTTTGTTCATGCATATTCAGTTTCTTTCTTTTTTCTCCTTTCTCGATCACTACCTGGTTCCCTAGACTCCTCTGCTATTTTGAGAATGGTTTGAAATCTATTATCAAGGGAGTCCCACATTTGGTCCACCTTTGCCGATACTTCTGATGTAAGTGTTTGAATGGACAAAGTTTTCCTATTCACCATCTCTTCGAGTGGTGGCTCTTCTTCATCCTCAAAAAATCTAACTCCCTTCTTTCGGAGGGAAGGATCTGTGTTGCATTCCTCCGTATTCTCACTTTTCCTTAACTCTCCTTCCTCCTTGGTAACTTGCTCCAACAATCTTTGTACTTGATGGACTCTAAGCTCAGGTAGTCCTCCTTGGGCATAAGTCCCAAGGGTTCTTCATGTTTTGTGCCTAAGTCCATCTTTGAGATGGCATAGTTTTTCTCTTTGCGAGTAACCATGGCTAGGGCAATGATGTAATAATGCATAATATCGGCCCATGGTAGCATCCAAGGGTTCGTGTCCTCCTTGTTTCCATCCTTGGATTTGCTTTTGTAGGTTGTACACTCGGGAGTACGTTTGATACTTATCATTGAATAGTTCTAACATGGTACTCCATCGATGAATGGATTTTGGTTCTAAGGACTGATACTAACTTTTTGCTTCCTTGATTAGTGTCCGTGGAAACAACTTGAGTTTTTGCCACTTGTTTTCTATATTTTTGCAAGGCACATGCATCATGAAATGCTTGCAAATGATTTTGAGGATCAGTGTTGTATCCTCCTTCAAATCTTGGGATATTGTTCATGTCTAATCTTTTGATCTTGTTGTCTTTTTGGTGCCTTGTTGGGATTCTAACAGCCTTAGTTATATTTAGCATACTTCGGGTAGCGAGTAGGGGTTCATCGTGATCATGTTGTCTATGGCGTTTATGATGCATATGTTGTTCCCTACTCTCCCTCCTTTTGTGGTGTGTTTCTCTAGAATGCCCTCATCCCCTTTCTCGATTGTTTTTCCTATTATTTCTATTTTGCCTACCATTATCCTTAGGGTATTTCCCTCTGCAACTACATTCCAATCATGAAGGAGAGGGGGAAGGAGATGATGAAGGTGAAGAGGAAGGAGGACCATCACCATGATGGTTCCTACTACCTTCTCTTCAGTGGTCAAGGCCTTGATCATGGTTACGATCAAAATTTCCATCTTTCTCATGTGTTTGTGTTCCTTGTTCAGACCCTTATGTCCATTGGTCCCAAAATCTGGGTTATGGATAGTTGACTGAAGATTTTGATACACAACCCCTTGACCAAAGTCAACGGGAGGAACATCATTTTGTGGAAGACCTCCTAAGGTAGGTTCACCACCCTCATTTTCACTTAGGACATACAAAACACCTTGAGACCACTTCCCCTTCATATATTTATGATGTCTCTCCTGTTGTAAGTCCCTTTGACGTTGTGCCTCCATGGGTCGATACTCGCTCGAGTCGTTTTCATGCACAACATACTCTGCTTGTAAGTGCTACATACCAATTCATGTGAGAGCATGAAGAAGCATGCTTGGGAATGAATAATTGGGAGGTAACACTATGTTACCTTCTAAATCACACCAACGTAGCTATTCATCCTAGTGGAGGATAAAGGTAAAGTTTGGTATATACTCATTAGGATGAACGTATACCACACAAAACTATTGGGGCATTGGTGGGTCATCATGTATACTATGCCTCCAATTGTTCGTTGTGTTAGACCTGGGTGGTGAAACACTCTTGTAAGAAGAAGGAGACATGATTAATTCTTCAGTGTGTGACACTTTTCTCTTCTCTTTTCTAATAATTTTAAGATAACCAATCCTAAGGGTTCATTCCAATGATGGGAAGATTCCTAAGTTCTAATTAGCGCACAAACAACAAAGTCCCCGACAACGGCACCAATGATGAGCAGTGAGGTACCCCTATGCTCAACCATACGAATATGAGCATTATGTGCAATTCGATTGAACTCCAAGAACTAAGTGCTGATGCACCTTCACAAAACAAGGATGGGTTAGGTGATCATTGTCTTCCCAAGCTTACTCGTATGGCACAATTGTATGGTTAAGTAAACTTGAGGTATATGATTTTTATGTTTTATGTCATGGTGCTAAAGAGGGAAGAGGTGAATTAATTGAATAACTAATTTAAATTAACTAATCAACTAGGTCATAACTAGTCCTAACACCAGCATTTGCTCCCACTTTCCGTACACATCTTGAACTAGTGTAACACTCTTGGGATTACCAAACACTAATCATTACTAGGTTACCAAGTGTTCCATTCATGCTCGAAGTGGTTGTACTAAGTGTGCTTACTTGAGAAAATTAATGAATCAATAAAATCAACATTAATTAACTAATGAAAGAATTAAAGAATTATAAATAGCATTAAGGGTGAGAGATAAGCTATTTTGAATGCTGCAAGGTTTATCACAAAGTTCGTCTTTATTTTTGGACACAAGGTGTGCATAGGTACACAATGCTCAAATAAAGATCCGTTCACTTTTTGACTCCTACTGCGGGCACTCAGAAATAATTCTAACTCTGAGAGGGAGAAACTACAAGAGTTTGGGTAAGGGACTAAGAACTAACTACCAAATCAAGTGTGCCTACCTCTTATTTATAGGCAACAAGACAGGTCCTGATATCTAATGTTCGATATCACTTGGCAGGATCTAATATTGTAGAATCGATATCGTGGACATGATATCACGACCTCGATGTCATGGCTCATCAATGACCCTAGAGGTGAAGAATTAGAAGCTTGAGATGAGAAGTGAGAAACTTGAAGACCAGTGGGTTAAACAAGAAAAAGCAATCACATCTAGTTTTGGGTGGTCCACCTCCAAATATTGGGCCAAGAACCTAAAGCTTACAAGGGAATCAAGATGATAAACTCATAGATGCCTTCCTATTTGCAATGGAGCAATTCTTAGAGATGAACGAGTATCTTAAGGAGTCTAAAGTTAGCATTGGTTTCCAATTTCTAGAGGAAGTTGCTTAAACTTGGTGTCTCAACATCATCTAGGAGATGAGGTCTTAAAAAGCTTAAAGGTTGGTAGAGACATGAGAATAATTTAAAACTACCCTGATTGAGAACTTCCGCCTAGGCATTTCCATTGACAAAGCTTAAACAAAGTTGAAAGAAATCTAGCATACTTGGAAGCTAGAGGGTTACCTCAAGGAGTACCAAGGGTTGGTGTTACAAATTTTTGTTATGGATGATGAAGCCAAGTCCCAACTCTTTTTAATAACCTAAAATCTTAGGCCTAGTGAGAGATCAAACCTTAGAAGATCATGGAGTACAAAGAGGCACTTAAGTTGGTTGCTAGTTTGATGGTCAATTCTAAGCCTTAGAAGTAGGAAAAGAATGCTGTAGATGCACCACAAAACAAGAAGAATCTTAGTGGCTAATTTGAAGGACTTGGTGGAAGGAACTTTAGTGGTGGCTTTCAAGGTCCACATCCTATCATTACCCTTGGTTCCCAAGCTTCTTACTAGGATAATGGGAAGCATTGAGCTCTCAAAGATCACAACAAGTTTGAGAACAAGAGTCCACACTTTGGGAAACTCATGAATAATCCTTCAAGGCATCCTAACATAAGGTGATTCATCTTCTTAGGAAATTATGTCACTTGGGATTGTCCTTAGAACCCTAATCCATGACTGGCTAGAAGAGGTCCAAATGATAACAAATGGTTAAATGCTCTTGAGCACTAGCCAAATGCTTTGATTATGGGTGACTAAGATGAGTGAAAATTGGTAGGATATTGAAACCCTTGATGTCATGAAGCAAATCTCTTGAAGCTTAATGATGATTCAATATAACTTTTAAGAAAATATACCAAAGCAAAAAACCAGCTTGTATTCAATAAAGATGGTCTCGGTGTAGTTTCCATCAAAGATGATAAATGGCTTAGTTGACACAGGTATTAGCCATAACTTTCTTTTACCAGAAATTGTTTGTATCCTTAATTTGAAAGTTAAAATAACGTTGTCATCCTATAAGTTAAGTTAATTTTTACCTAATTAGATGCATGGAAGTGGTGAAGGATGTGGAGGTGAAGATAGGACAATGGAGTAGGAAGTTAGATTTTTGGATTTTGAACAATGACTCTTTCTAAGTCATCCTTGGACAAGAGTTCTTCAAGAAGATAAAGGTGGTGGTTGTTTGATATCTTAATGTTCTTTATATTTCACATGATAAATCACCTTGCACAATGAAGACCTATGCATCAAGAGCAACTAGTACACTTCATGAGGCTTAAATTGTATCTTCAATGACGATAAAGAAGGTTTCTAAGAATTCAACCCAATAGATGTTTCTATCTATCTTAAGAGAGATGAAAGAGGAAGGTGCCACTCATGTGAATAGGCAGATCAAGAGGGTATTAGGGAGGTATAAAGATTTAATGCTAGCTCAATTGTTGAGTAAGTTACCATAAGGCAAGTGGTGGATCACAAAGTTGAACTATTTTTAAGAATTACTCCTAGGTAACAACCTTCTTAAATGATTGTCCCTAAATTGGAAGAACTAGAAAAATAGTTAGCAAGTTTGGTTGAAAAGAGTTACATTTGATCCTTTAAATCTTCATATGAAGTTCCAATGTTGTTCACTAAAAAGAAAGATGACATGTTGAGACTATGTTGTGATTTTAATCTCCTAAATAAGTACACCATGAAGAATAAGTATATGATACTCTTGGTTTTAGACATGTTTGACTAACTGGCAAGGGCTTGAGTTTTCTCTTGATTTTACCTTCACCAAGATTACTATTAGATGTAAACTATGGAAGGGGATGAAGAGAAGATAGCTTGTGTCACTTATTATGGATTGTATAGGTAGACAATAATGTCTTTTGGATTATGCAATGCTTATGTCATATTTTATACACTCATGAACAAGGTGTTCCACCCATACCTTGATAAGTTCATGGTGGTATATCTTGATGATATTTTTATTAATGAGATGTGAAGAAGGCCACTACATCGATGCATGCCCATTGATGCATCTTAGGATGCGTTGGTGCATGTGCATTGACACTGATGTAGTCATTGCCTATATAAATCCACATACCCATTGCATTTATGAAACCATTCGATTGTTACCTTAGCCTTCCATAGAAATTACTAAATTGTTTCCTTTGAGTGCCCATAGCTTGGATCAAATTGATTGTACGACATTTTATTCAAGTACAAAATGTATCTAGACATAGTTGCATGAATGACAATAAAATCAAGATTTCTTCCATCCATTACAACACTTAGATTAGTTTAACTTTACTTTCTAGCAATTTACTTTTTCTTTATTAAGTATTTAATATTATAATTCATGATTAACATGAGTACAACCACTTTAAGCATAATCTATTAATTCTTGATAATCCTAATAGTGAATACCTAGTACACCCAGTAGTAAACACTTAGTAACCTAGTAGTGTTAATATGCGTTCAAGATATGTATGGAAAGCGGAAACAAATGCCCAATGTTTAAGAGAATTAGTTAATTTAAATATCATTTGGCACACATAGAAAGTAATAAAAAATTATAAAAATAATATCTTACATCTCAATCACACTAAATCATACTAACAAATTAACACAAGTGTTGATTGGGAGGACAATGACTAGTAATCATATCTTTCATATCTAAGAATATAAGTCACTCAGGTAAAATGTAGTTCATAGAATTCAACCAAATCATGTGTACATGCTAGTGATTTGTATGGTTGGGTGTAGAAAATACCCGTTAGTCATCATTGGCACCATTTCCGAGTGAAACATCCTAAATTTTCAGAGCATCCTTGCTTCACCAGGTCATCGCAATTCAGGCAGCATCAAGTCACTTTGGCAAGAAATTGATGTTTCGAGTTTAGGCTATATAGTTTTGGTAAATTTTCTAGCTGGGTAATTCATCTAGCTAACAGCCTACACAGAAGTGATGCGGAGAGTTGTCGGCGGTGCTCAAAATGTGCAAAACAGTTTGGCAAGTTTTCTAGTCAAGGAGTTTGCTATGCTACATTATGCTATATAGTGTAGTAGGCTTCGGGAGACAGTTGTTCAAATAGTCAACCGTAAATTATTGCAAGACAAGATGCTATGCTACGTAGTGTAGCATAGCATAGCTAGAGCAAGGTAGGAAGACTCAGGTTACTTAGTGATTTCAAATGCACTTAGTCAACACCTCTGGCCTTCGAAAACAGTTGCTTCACTTGGCTCCAAGTTCTTCAGCAATGGCTCCTTCAGTAGAAAAAAAAACTCAACAAAAAGTAGGCCATGTTGGTTGCTATGCTACGCTATGCTATGTAGCGTAGCATAGTGTAGCAACTCTACTGGAGCAATGAAAGGCATCTCAAAGGGCAAGATCAGCAAGTTTGCAAGTTTCGCAGTGCAAAAAGCAAAGTTTACAGATTAGCAACGTTTTCGCGAGTAAGGTCAGTAGCTATGCTACGTAGCATAGCATAACGTAGCAAGTATGCAAAAAGAAAAGCAGCCGGAGCACTTCAAAGGTTTCCAACACATGCAGCAGGACGCAACGCAAGTTTTTACCTTGAACTGGTGGCTACGTTATGCCACGCTGCATAGTGTAGCACAGCGTAGCAAGATTCTACACTACGCTAAGATGCTACGCTACAAAGCATAGTGCAGCGTAGCAAGTAGTTACGCTACATCAATGCACTTCACCTATTTGCACCGTTGGCACACACCTCCAAGTTCTGACAATGTAATTACAGCATGGTAGGCTTGTAATTACAACATGGTAGGCTCGTCCAATGGTCATGCATGCCCACGCAGCACAGACAAGTCACCATGTGCCCAGGACACGTGGATTCCAAATCGCACCTTTCACGTGCCCTTGGCCCTATAAATACCCCAATGAACAATGCTCAAAGGGGGCGTCGGTCGGGGGCATTAGTCTGCTGGTGGGTGAATTGGCTGGCTGGCAAGCAAAAAGTTAGCATTGTATTCCTGAGCATTGTAAACATCTTGTTTGACACTCTAAACAGTTGGCACTCTCATTTGGCATTCTGCTATGCTCTTTCCTGCTAGCCCCCATAGCATTTTGCATTGTTGACTCCCGAGTCTGTGTTCAAGCATACATTTGTCTTACTCTAAATGTCTTGGTTACTCTTGGGATCCCTACACCCCTTAGTGCTGTGCAACCAATTGTATCTACCTTAATAGAGTGAAGTCACATTCTTGTAGTGGTGCATTTTTTTAACTACATTTTACTTTGTTTTCTTTCTTATCATTGTATTTTACATCATTTTCTACCCCTTTTTCATTTACAGATTACTTTATTCTACAAGTTCCGTTTACAGATTATTCGTTTGCAAAAGGTTATATTAACACCAACTAATTCCCTATCTGATCGACCAGACCATTCAGGGCATCCCATTTTTGTTTTATCTAGCACGACCCTTGCACAGATCTGGGGTTAAGACTATCATGACTGACAACCTCTCGGTGTTTTCTAGCCATCGACTTTTTCGATCGCTATAGTTTTCTGGCACTAGAAGGAGGGCCTTGGTGCCCTTTCCGTGTTTTACGATAACCCTGTAAGCGTTCTGCACCTTGATACGCATTAGCATAAACTTGATACCCATCTGTGATTATTTATGCATCGTGCTGTGCAGATCGGTCACTCTGATGGTTCCTACGGAACCCTACAGGACATAAAGCCTCTGATCGCCGTTTCACTCGCTCGTTTTTATGGTAGTCTTGCATGCGTTCTGTACCCTATCGTGCACTAGCATAAATGTGACATCCTTTTATGATTGTTTACGCATTGTGTGGTATAGATCGGTCTCTTCAATGATTCCTTTGGAATCCGGCAAGACATAAAGCCTTTTGATTACTTTCTGATTTCCTTGCTTTTCACGTTTGCAAAACTGTTTAGCTTCGTAACAATGGCTTCCTCAAGTACCATTGGTAACACCTTCAACGTTGAAGTTCCCATCATAGTTCAGGCATCACAGGTGGCAAACAACCACTCAACCCAATGCTGGAAACACATCGATCCATCAAGGTCCAAAATCGGGGACCTGAGGGTTTGGCCTAGCTACATGAACGCTATAACTTCTTCTGTGCAAAGGTGTAGGCAAACCTGCCCTTGGATGTGCATGAACTCGAAGACAAACGTAGCTTCGAGTTCACTTACTATGATGGGAAGGAATTTGTTCCCACTCCTGGCACTTCCATACCTTTGACACAGACAAATCAATGGCTTCTAGACCAGTTGATCCAGTCGGTTAGACTTAGGGAGCAACAGGACACAGTGTTTAACCATGAGCACACCTTCCAGGACGGACATGAGAAACTCAATTTCTGATCTGATGGAGGAGGTCAAACCAACCCCATTCCCATTCCTCCTACCCAGTCCTTCTGGACCAACCCGTTGTCTATTGCCACTCCCTTCGTAATCATGGCTACACTTACGCAACCTGCAATTACATCTGCAATGGGTAGCCATGTCATTGTCCCAGCGTATCAATGTCCTTATTCCCCTATTTCATTTGCAGCCACTATTCTTCTGCAAACCATTCATTAGTCCATTCCTGTAACGCATCACATGCCAATCACAGCTACCCTGCCGCATGTTCATATCATACCTACTTCACAGTCATACACAACTTCCGTTTCCATCCCCACATTCACACCTGTCCCACCATCGGCGGCAAGCCCAGGCCCATCCACATGGTGGACCCCATTCATTGCTCCCCTTGCTATGCTACCATTGCAGATGTCTCACCACGTTCCCCACCAAGCCTATCAAGCCCCGCAGATGATACAACCTAGCGCGGGAATATGGTCTTTTCCACCTCACACACAAGTCGCCCATTCCATGGCGCAACCAATGGTTGCCACTTCAACAGCACCACCTACTAGGTGGTGGATAGCATAGCCACCACTATTCATAGGGGCCACCCCAACGGTACCACTGATGGATCACGTTGCCACCCCCTCCTTTCCATAGATGGGAGCTACCTCGGTAGTTCCCCAACCATCCACATCGTCACAGGATCTGGATCTAGCGTTCCAGCTTATCCAGACCCTTACTGAGAAAATAAAACACCTGACATGGTACAAGTCATGGACGTTTACTAGGATGATCCCATTAGCCCTACAATCCCCACTCTCACATTATCCCTAGGGATGTCCCTTCCCCACTTCACGAAGTATAATGGAGAGGGAGATCCCAATGCACACCTTGTTACCTTTAGGTCCAAGTCTCTTCTGTTGTAGTAATGGTTGCACATGATTATTCATGTCTTTGCTATGTCCCTAGCCAGGAAAGCCTTGGATTGGTACCGCGCGCTGCCATGCTCATCTATTTCAACTCTAGAGGAGCTTCTAACCCAGTTCGTGACATGTTTCAAGTATAATTGGAAGCCAGAAATCACACTGGATCAGTTGATGAGCATGAAGCAGGATCCTCTGGAGCCAGTCTAGAAGTTCAGCCAGCATTGGAGCGCAACCCTTAATGAAATCCATGAGCCCATCGTAGAGGCCCGCTTGCTGGCTGTCTTTAAGGATGTAGTGAATGACTTCATCAAGTCTAAGCTGTACTACCTCACTCCTTGCACTCTTAGTTAAGTCTTCGCTCAAACTAAGAGTATACAGGATGCAGTCGAGGTGAGCAAAGACTTGTCCTATGTTGCCTACAAAAACACCTTCACAAAGAAGAACAAGGGTAAGGCTACAATAGCCATAGTGGCCACTGTGGTGAACGAGGCCAAGCCCAAACCTAATAACAACTGTAACAAGAATAACAAAAAATTGGCCGCACCTACAGCTAACCCCGTGCCCAAGTAGGGCAATGCACCACAACCTCCTGTACCCACACCCAAGACATTTACACAACCCAAATCAAACTTTGAGTGCAAAGATCACTCAAAGTATACCCCACTACCTGTCAAGTCTTCAGAACTTCTGAAGCAGCTACTAGTAGTGGGGCACATCCAACATAAGCAGATTTCGGAAGAAGAAATCAAGAGACATCAGCACTACTACGAGCTCCTTAGGAAGCCCTCTTTGGCCTTTCAGAATGAGCCCCCAGTTCCTAAGGGTTTCAGGCTAGATAGGTTTTGTGACTACCACCAACAATGTGGTCACAACACGGATTACTGTTAGCGTTAAAGGATGACATCCAAAGGATGATTGATTAGGGGAAACTAGTGTTGGACGAAAGCAACCCAGTACTCCTTGAGAATCAATCTCTACATGTCTACATAGACCCCCTCAATGCCAACAATTTCGGTTATGTTATCAACACCATTAGCGTTGATAGTGATCCTAGGCCACCCCAGTAGCCGTTCGTGGTTCGTGTGCCTCAGCGTAGCGCACCAGCACCACCAGTAGCTAGCCGAAGCTCGCAATAGCCATTTTTTCTAAGAGTCCCTTCCCAGGCATCCACCCCACGCCACCTGTTAGCAAAACCACGCCACCTCCCCTCCCCCCTGTTAACATTGTTAACTCTATTTGTCATCAAGGGGCCGACTCCTTCAATAGCCCCCCTCCCGCGCAAGACAACTGAACAACCTTCTCATTCTAAAAAATGGAAAGTGCATCTCGCAGGTGAGATGTCAAGGGGAAGTACCACCCTAGGTGTTTCCAAGCCTACATCTTCACCTCCTACATCTACGCCCTCATCACCAAAGAGGGACATTACTATAATCACATAGTTCGTGCCTCCCCGCCAAAAAGGGTCTGAACCCAAATCCAAAATTGCCCCTCCTCGGGAAATTTATCTTCTGGGACGAATAGAAGAGGAAACGGGTGGTAAATGGAGGGTGACCAAGACCTCTTGGATTCCCTCACTCAGGTCAAGCAAGCTCTAAAATAGAAGAACACTACATTGAGCTTGTACAACCTAATCATGACATCCGTCCCACACCGTGAGGCTTTGGTCCGCATGTTGACGGTGATTTCGGTCACCGAAGACATGCCAACAAAAGAGGAAGCAATTCATTCGGTCATGCTTACCTCCATGCTTGTAGAGCCAGAACCGTCTCAACTAACTTTCTATGATGACTCCATTAGGGAAGATCCCGAAAGTGGCCAGGTGACTACAGCACTCCTATTCATCATAATTCGGGTCGGCCAACACCAGATCTAAAGGGTACACATTGAAGATGGGGCTACCATGAATTTCATCCCCTTCCCTATTATGGACAAGTTGGGCTTGGTTGACCAGATCAGACCCACAATGAAATCATGCCTGAGGTCATTCAATGGGGTGTAGGTCATGGTGAAGGGCACGGTCCACATAGACTTCGTGGCAGGGGATCAGTTCCCCATGAATGCAACGTTCATTGTGGTCAAGGAGATGCTTAGGTTTAACCTGATCTTGGGGAGATCATGGTTAGCACAACTTAGGGCTATCTCTTCACCCATTCATCAGGAAATTCACCTACCTTACATAGGCAGGGAGGTTGTGATCCATGGTGACAAGGTAGTGGCACAAGCTATCAATAATGAAGACATGGAGTAGGGCTCAGAATGAGGCACTTGCTTACGAATGCACTAACCATCCAGCGGGGGAATCAGCTTAGCAAGCTGGATCCAAAAATGAAGGCGTGTGGGCTGAGTTGCCCTTCCAAGCGGGGGACAATGATGTAAACGAAGGCCCTGGAAAAGCACCTCGACCTTACGTTCCACTCAACCTACGATGGGTCAAGAAGCAGCTATGCATAGCGTAGCAACCCCGCTACTTCCTGCCCAGTTGCCATCCCTTGTACATTCACCACGTTTTTGCTTTGCATCCACGTTTGTTACTAGTTAGCTATTCTCCAAATTGTTAATGTATCATCTCTTTGGCATGCCTCCCCATGGTCCGAAATGGCCTAAAACTATGTTCCCCTATGGGAACGACCCGAAATGGCCTAAAACTATGCTACACCATGGCCCAAAATGGCCTAAAACTATGCTACGCCAAGGCCCGAAATGGCCTAAAACTATGCTACACTATGGCTCGAAACAGTCTAAAACTAGCTATGGCCTGAAATGTTCTAAAACTAGTCCATGGTTCGAAAAGGCCTAAAACTAGCAGGGGCTCGATATGGCCCAAAGCTAAAACATAAAAGCATGAAAATTTTACATAAAACTTAGCATGTAGACAATGCATAAGTTAGTGTAAGATTGACTTCTTTTTCGAAATTTTCCTCTTTATTCGAAACTTTTCCCTTTTAGACAATGTTTGCAAAAATTTTATAAAAATTCAAAATTTTAAGAAAAAAACCCCCATGCTGTCATGGGTTTCCTTTACCCACACGATCTTCTTCACCACTATTTGCTTCCATGTCATCTTTTGCTGCATCGTTCCCTGTTGCCTCTTCACTCCTTCCCGCTGTAGGCCCTGCACCCTCATCTGGAACCTACATCGTAGAAATGAAGTAATCAGATAGGGCAACACATGCAAGCTACAACAGAACATGAGCATTAACATAGTAGAAAGCGATCAACCTGAGATGGACCTCCTCTGTCTCAAAGGGTATCTAGTCTAAACTGAGCCCGAGGCGGTGCCAGACCTCCTCTATTATGATATCCACCCAACGCCTAATGCTAGGTTCAACGTCTGCGGCAGCCTTCTCCTTTTCAGCGGTCGTCCATCTCGGCGGTCCCGGAGAAAAGGAGGCAGTTGCGGTCTCTCTTGTGGGAAGGTCCACTTCCCATTCAGGAGATTCTGTAACCTTTACCTACTCTTTGAACTTGTCATAGGCCTCAGAAATGCCAATGGAATCTACAAATTCTTTATAGATAAACACCTCCACAGAAGTGTCTCTATATAGTTTACAATAGGTGGCACGCTCCAGTTTATACATGTGTTTATGATTTTTTTGGGACTGCCCCCATTCATAAACCCTGGTGCTAAAATCTTTCCAATCCTGTCTCTTTTGGGCCAACAAGTCCATTTGCATTAGCTGTTCTATTATTTTGTGGGTGGCTTCATTGTTCTAACGCACGACTATCCAAAATCTGGCATGATCTATCACAGCCGTGCGCTAGTTCTCATCATTAGTATCACGAGATATGAGGAATTCATTCCTTGATTTGAGGTCTTCCACCTCGGTGCTCAGGTCGGCCTTTTCTTTATCATCTTTTTGGACCCGTTTCCACAAGTCTTCGTTGACGTGCTTATACTCCCACAAAGAGTGAGCCGAGTGCAAAGCACATTTGCTGACCTCGTCGTATGCGCGACGAGGCACCTCGATCACTTCAAGTGGGAATGTAGGCACGGCACCAACTATCAAAGGCCGTGTTAGGTCCCATTTGATTCAAGAGGTTATCACAACATAAAGAGTATATCAATCACATTAGCGTAGCAAGGTTAATGAATTTGAGAACTCTAGCATAGCAACATGAGAGCACCTAGCACTACTACTTACCCACTTCAGGGTTGACTTGCTGAAGATAGCCAATCATGTCATCAACGACCCCCTACATAAACATAAACTTATCAGGGGTCTCAGCCCATGGTTCCACATGAATCAGAGGGGGTCTTGCAATATGAACAGTGGTGTTTGTTATACAACTAAGCATGTCAGCAATGATCGAAATGGACTATGACAAAGCATATATGCTGTTAAATTCACCAGCGTCTAATTGCAGTTCCCCTTCCTTCTGATTTAGAGTGATGTATGCAGCCTTAGCAGAAGTCCCTTCTGGGTCGATGCGGGCTTCTTCTTTATTTACTGGTGCTTTTCCTTTTGAGGCACCACCATCTTCTTTATTCACGGGAGACTCCTCTTCATCTTCAAAAATGTCCTTCTCATTAATAGGAGGATTCTGCCTAATAACAAGAGC
Source organism: Gnetum montanum (assembly GCA_015680685.1). Taxonomy (NCBI): domain Eukaryota; kingdom Viridiplantae; phylum Streptophyta; class Gnetopsida; order Gnetales; family Gnetaceae; genus Gnetum; species Gnetum montanum. The sequence continues at coordinate 878,628 of MNCI01038015.1, read as the reverse complement.
CCCTACCTTAGCAGCAGGAGTTCCTTCCCTCTTGACCAGGGCCCTTTCTTCTGAGATTGGGGCCTCCATATCTTTATTCATCACCCCCATCTTAGGGGTCGACACCTCTTCGTCACCTTCTTGTTCTTCTTCTTCTTCCTCTGGCAGCCAAGAAACATGTTTGCATTAGCTCAAAACAGGTTAGCTTAAAGTAGGTGCGACGCTACGCTACGATGTCTAGCGTAGCACAACTTAGTAGGCATTAACAAAGTAGGCGAAGAAATAAACATGAAAAAAAGCGTTTACTAATGGGGGGTGTGTCCTCTGTAGTTTAAACCGTAGTCTTCGTCCCTCCTCTTTCTCCATACAAAGGGTTTTCTCAGTTGAAGCAAGCCTCTTTCACTGCAACTTGGTGGCCATCGTTTCAGCAACGAGATGTTTCCCCTGTGATATGCTACCGGCGGTAGCAGGGGGTGCCTCCCCTATGCTGTCTTGGCCATAAAAGTTGCAGGCCACCCAATCCTTAGTCGTCACAGAGAATGACTCCCCAATTATTTCTGGGGGATCTTGGGTTGGGGTGGTCTGGAGGATCTGGCAAATCCATGGTTTGAAAATCTGGTTGTGATTTCACAATAACCAGGTCCCTTTCACGTGGACCACCAAAAATTCCATGAAATGCTGCAGACAGGCTATGTAAAAGGCATAATGTATATTGGAACGGGACTCCAGCTTCTTATGGAGTCCCAAGATTTCAGCCTGCAAGCCTTTACACAGAAACCTGGCCCAGTTGTAGTGAGCCCCCTCTTCCATGACCTCATGCATTACCCAGGCCTACTCAATCCCAAGGACCTTCCCTTGGGAAAGTAGCTGAGGGAAAGCGTGAGAACAGAAGATAGGGTAAACTTTTTTGGCAGGTCTCGTCCTGACCGTCTCCATAGGAATCCCCTTTCTCTCTTTGGAAACTCCTATCCATTCCATGATGTCATCCTTCTGAAGGTTTAACTCCTTCTTGGACTTTGAACCTATGAGGATGCCATCGGCAGGGACACTGAAAAGATCTACGAATAGCTAGTCATTGATTTCAATGATCACCTACACACCGTGTATGCATGTGCAGAAGTAGTCCACCTTGTCGGAAAAGGAGTCCACCAGGGAGAGCATCTCAGTGGCAGGGACACTTAGGTTCAGGGTTAGGAACAAATACATAAGCCTAGCGTTTCAGAAATTCTTGACCAGGGATTCCAAAGCCTCACTGTATATCCAGTGGGTTCTCGGCAATTATCACTGTCACCTCCTAGGACTTCTCCATCCCTACAATAGTTTGCATAGAAACGATTAGCATAAGAACACAAAAAATACAAAAAAAAATGACAAAGACACTCCAGCATGTTGTACCTACTGCTTAGCTTACTAGTTTTATACGACAACGAGAATTGTGGAAGAGGGACCAAAACATCTTCCATGGGGATCGGCTTGAAGGGGGCCCATCCCTCATCCAACCAACCAAACTCCTTACATCTATCATAGAGATTAGAATATTGGTTTGGATAGGTGTGGTATTCACCCCCACATTGACCTATTACACCTGCATGCATATTCTCAGTAGAAGAGAATTCCTGCAGGGCCATCTCGGTTATGGCCAATACATTCGTATCGCCATGAAGCCCTTTTGCGTTGATATAAAACCTGGTAACAAAAAATATAGCGTCAACATTTGGCTAGTGTAGCAAACGTCACATAATGCAATGGAACATGACTATAAAATTCACCCGCTAGCATGGTAGATGGTTCCTAGTGGGTTTTGGAAGCACGTTCCCATATGATGTGTAACAAACAATGTGTTGTAGAGATGGTAGCAACTATACTCAGGCATATCCCAGATCCAAGCTAAATGCCTCAAACCTTGGGGGAGCTGACTGGATCCTTCTCCCTACCCACTACTAACTACCCCATCTTTCAAATACCTCAGAATACCCCAGGTTGCCCCAGGCAATAGGGTTTCTAGTATGAAGGCCGCTACCTCCTCCTCTAAGTGTGACCAAACGATCACACTGAAGTGTTGGAGGAGGTATTGTAGGAACTTCTGTGCTTCTACCCTGAACCAGACCACCTGATCTCCCACACATGTGTGAGAATGAGGAACATGGACCACTGGTTTGTTCACGTAGCATAGGACCCCTACAATTTCTAAGATAATTAGAATTGGCCTTAGCGCTATCCTGCATAACAAAATGGCAAATGTTAGCACCATGACCAAGTGCAATACACACGTAGTGTAGTAAGAACTAGCATAGCAAGAATTAGAATTTTAGCAAACCTGTACACAATGTAGCAAAAAATGACAAAGCAATAACGTAGCGAAACTAGCCTAGCATGGTAACAGAGCAATTAACTCTAGCAAAGTGAGTAGCACTACACCCTGACAAAAACACGTGTCACACTATTGCATCATGCATGGCCAAACCCTCTTGAGGGTCCTACGCTATGCCATTCAAAAGCCAAGTAACTTAAACTATCCAAACCCCCACGGTTATGACAACTGCAGCGATGGCGGTTTAGGCAACCTTGCATGAAACATTAGCATAGCGTTTGTGCATCCGTCGTGGTTGAAATGACAACTGCGACGGTGTAAAGGCCAAAACAACGACAACACGATGATAGAAAATATGGATAACTGAAACTGAATTAAAAAATGAAAGCAAAAAATAAAAATGATAACAGAAGCACAAAAAAATAGAGGAGGCATAGCAGCCTACCGGGTCAATGGCGTGTCCTCCTACACTGCGATGCGTGCTTGTGTCATGCATCCTAGGGTTTCCTTTACCTCCTCAACCTTTGTGAGCGCCAAGTGAGTGCATTCTTTCTTTGTAACCATCATCTTGCTTGTAGAATTTTCCTCGTTGCTATGCAAAAATAGCCTTGCTCTTTGTTAGCACTATTACTCTACGCTCCGAAATCGCTTTGTGCTCCGAATGTGGGTTCTGCGCTCTTATAGTGAGAATGACAAGCTTGCTAGGGCTTAATCCCTCTTTATGGCCATATGGTAGAAAAGGGAGACTTTTCATTATCTCTCTTTGTTTAATGTGGGATATACTATACAACATAGCATGCTCACCATGACATTGTAGCACTGTTGGCAATTAACACAAGCGGATCTGGGTGATAGATCTCGACACGATTCGAGCCAACTGTTTGCTTTCCCGAAAAATAAAAAATATATATTTTCAATTACCGGTCTAGAAAGACCTTAAACTAGCATTCCTAGCATACTATTTTACTCTAGTTAATGGTCCAAAAAGACCTTAAACTAGCAGTTTCAATCTGTTACATGTTCGCAGTTCACAATGACATTAAACTAGCAGTTTCACATTTCTGCATCAACAAATTTGCATTTTTTTAGTAGTTTCACGTTCTCACATTGACAGTTTTACATTTTTACATTTTTTCTTTTTGCAGTTTTGCATCTCCATGCCTTAGCGGTCTTCCATGTCTTTAAACTGACAAATTTCAATCTTTATATCATACTTCGCTAGTTACATCTCATTGTTGTTTTGCAAATTTTCATTAGACACGATTACTACCAACAAGTGCCTCTTAACCAAAGTTTCACCTCATTTTGGCAGGTTGAGAAAAAATGGGAATCCATCGTGATCTCTCTTCACCATTAGGTTTAGCAAGTCCACATGGCAAGCTCGCAAGAAAACTGAACCCAGAACTAATAGACTGGAAATCACCTACAACTAACACTGTAGCGTCTTTAGAAACATCCCCAGACTTGCCTGAGTATCTGGTCCAGACCCTAGATTTAGAGGCTGGGGATGTAACTAAGGACCCTCTCATGGAGATGCCTATGACCATGTCCAAGGGGGAAGTAAAAACGTTAAAACTTAGCTCCCTCTTAGATGCACAGACACATAAAGATGTAGCCAAAATTCTGCAATATAACATTAAAGTCTTCGCATGGTCATACAGCGATATGCCAGGTTTAGATCTGAGGCTGATACAGCACAACATCATCCTAGACCTACACATGAAGGTAGTCAAGCAGAAAGCTCGTAAGGTTAAACCAGAAATTGCACTAGCCATAAGGGATGAAATCACCAAGCTATACCAAGTTGGTTTCATCCGTGCAGTTGATTACTCGGAATGGGTTTCCAACATCGTTGTGGTTTCTAAGAAAATGGGAGGAATATGAATCTGTATAAACTTCTAAGATCTGAACAAGGCAATGATCAAAGACGATTTCTGACTTCCAAGCATCGATCAACTCATCGACACTATGGCTGGTCATGCTCTGTTATCCTTCATGGATGGTTTCTCTGGCTACAACCAAATTTGCATTAACCCAGAGCATCAGCTAACAACAACCTTCATGAACCCATGGGGTACCTTTTGTTATACCATGATGCCTTTTGGGCTCAAGAACACCAAAGCAACCTACCAGTGAGCCATGACTTACATCTTCAGTTACTACATCCTAGAAACGCTAAACGACTACGTGGATGATATAGCGGTCAAGTCCAAAGAAGCCACTGATCACCCACATAATCTAGGGGTAGTCCTCAAGTGTTGTCAAATGCATTATTTATGCTTTAATCCTAAGAAGTGTGTCTTTGGGGTGAAAACCAGACGCATGTTAGGTTTTGTAGTATCGAAGGATGGGATATGGGTGGACCCTAACAAAGTTAAGGCCATCATCAACCTAACACCTCCTACGAACCTTAAGGAATTGCATGGATTGCAAGGTAGAGTACAATTTATCCGAAGATTTATAGCAAGGCTAACTAACAAGTTACACCCCATGAAACATCTTCTAAAGAAAGAGGTTAACTTCGAATGGACAACTGAATGTCAACAGGCCTTCGATGACTTGAAGAAAGAACTTTTGCACCTCCCAACTATGCATTCGCTAGAGGGATAAGTCTTTCTTCATCTACCTTGCCACCTCTGACACATCTATTGTAGCATTGTTATGTCAGAAATGAGATGACGGATCTGAGATACCAGTGTACTATGTGAGTCATGCATTAATAGCGTATGAGGTGAAATACAACGAAGTAGAGAGGAATTGCCTTGCCTTAGTATTTACATTAAAAAAGTGGAGGCATTACCTGTTTCGCAGTACAATTAACATCATTTGCAAAAGCAACATACTTCGGGCTATCACTAACAACCTATATGAAAGTAGCAGGATAGCCCGATGGAAAGCAATAACCATGGAGTTCGACTTACACTATGTGAGCCAGTCATTGACGAAGGGTCAAGCTATAGAAACACAACTTACAGCCTCACCCGTCAATGACCAGGCAACCATAGATCCCGAATTCCCAAACGAGCATGTTAGAACTATCAACGCCATCTCATCGCACCTAGAAGCTAATTTACACTTCGATGGTGCCTCAACTATGCGAGGAGGTAGTGTAGCTACCGTCATTACATTCCCCTCTAGGGAAATACACCTGTTTGCTTATCGTTTTGCATTCCCCTACACCAAAAATGTGGCAGAGTATGAGGGGCTACTCAGAGGCCTCTCAGCTACCCAGACACTACACATGCAGCACTTGGCGATTCGTGGGGATTCACAACTAGTTGTGAATCAAATCACCGAGGTCTATGTCTATAAAGCTACTTATCTACAACCCTATTGCGATCTAGCAACAAGCTTGCTCAAACAGTTTACAACTACGAATGTGCAACACGTGCCATGCAACGAGAACACCGTAGCAGATGCCTTAGCCACCCTAGCACTAAATATTCTACCACACTTGTTTGCAAGTTTGCCAACTTCAATTGTTGAATGTACTGAGCCCATCACTCAGGCAAGACACGTGGCTGCTATCAGTGTCACGGATACCCATGAGTGATACACCAACATTAAAGCCTACCTGCAACATGGTGAACCCCTAAGCAGACTGATATTTACCCAGACAGATGCGATCCGTAAGCGTGCTCGACAATATACGCTCATGGGAAATGACGCCGTGTGCAAATGTTCCTATGACGAGATATTGCTGGCATGCATGGTTGAGAAGTAGGCGTGGAAGGTGATTAATGAAGTACATGAGGGACTGTGTGGTGGACACATAGCACCTAGAGCTATGGCTATGAAAATAATATGCCTAGGGTACTATTAGTCCCATATGGAGCATGATTGCCTATCAAAGGTTAAGATGTGTGACACGTGCCAGAGATACGCAAATCTCATACACGTCTCACCTACGGAGCTCTACCCAACGTAGATCACGTGGTCTTTCTAGTGATGGGGACTAGACCTCATAGGACCTATCACGCCTAAGTCCTCCATAGGGCATAGCTTCATCATCACCACTACTAAGTATTTTACTAAGTGGGTGGAAGCTATCCCCCTGAGGAAGACGACATCTTAGTAGGTTTGTCACTTCATCCTGGATAACATTGTGACAAGGGTTGGGCTTCCGATGACTATTGTAATGAACAACGAACCATAGTTTAGTAGTATGGAAACCCAAACCTTCTACAACAATCTGGGCATTAGGCAATCATTCTCCTCCCCGTATTACCCATAGGCAAACGGGCAGGTAGAGGCTACAAATAAGTCCATCATCAACTTGTTGAAAAGAATGCTTAACAATAGCAAGAGGCGGTGACACGAGTAAATCCTCTATGTTCTATGGGCCTACAGGACAACATGCAGGACCATGACAAGTAATACTCTTTACAGTCTTGTTTATGGATCTGAAGCTGTGTTGCCTCTTGAGTTGCAGGTACCATCACTCTGGACGATCCTATCTGATGTCGTGAGCGAAGCCCAGAATAATGAGTCGAGAATTATTGACCTCAACTCAATAGAGGAGGAGCACACACAAACGTTGAGTCACATAGAGCACTACCAGAGCAAGCAATGGCAAAAACACCATGCAAACCCACATCAACGACCAATACAGAAAGGAGACCTCATCCTCAAGGATATTCATGAGCATGTGAGCAAATTCTCATCTAACTAGGAAGGCCCATACATGGTCACTAAAGCCTTTGGGAATGGAGCCTTCAAGCTGGCGGACATGGACAACAACGAGTTCGCAAACCCATTGAATCACTCGTACCTCAAGCCGTACTACATCTAAGCACATGGAGTAGATAGGCAAACATCTGCTACGACGTAAAACTGGAAAAGGTGGCAATAGTCTGCTATGACTATAAACTGGCACAACACGTTCGTTATGACATAAAACTGGCATAGCACGTCCGCTACAATGTAAAAATGGCAAAGGTGGCAATAGTTTGCTATGACTATAAACTGGCACAACACGTCCACTATGACATAAAACTGGCACAGCTCATCCGCTACAACGTAAAAATGGCACAGCACATCCGCTATGACATAAAACTGGCACAACACATCCGCTATGACGTAAAACTAGCACAACTCGTCTGCTATGATGTAAAACTAGCACTGCATGTCCGCTACGACGTAAAACTGGCACAACTAGTCCGCTACGATGTAAAACTGGCACAGATCGTCCGCTTCGATGTAAAACTGGAAAAGGTGACAATAGTCTGCTATGACTATAAACTAGCACAACACGTCTGCTATGACGTAAAACTGGCACAGCACATCCGCTACGACGTAAAACTGGCACAGCACGTCCGCTATGACTATAAACTGGCATATCACATCCACTATGACTATAAATTGGCACAACTAGTCCGCTATGACTATAAACTGGCACAACTAGTCTGCTATGATTATAAACTAGCACAGCTAGTCCGCTACGACTATAAACTAGCACAGCTAGTCCGTTATGACTATAAATTGGCATAACACATCCGCTATGACATTAAACTGGCACATACAGTCTGCTAGAACCTTAAACTAGCACAACAGTCTGTTGGGACCTTAAACCAGCACAACGGTCTACTGGGATCTTAAACTAGCACATGGTCTACCAGGACCTTAAACTAGGTTTGCGGCACATCCCCAGCATGCATCTGCACCAAGTACACATCAAGTGAGCGTGCACAGTGCTGACGTGGGGTGGGACGTTGTAGTTCCAGAATGCAGTTCACGATGCAATGAGAGCACCATCTCGAACATACACAACGTCGTTGCACCTGGCATCTTGCTGATCCCCCAAAGATGTTTTATGACATCTCATTGACCCCCCGGACCTACCATCGCCATGGCCCATCACCTTGACGGTGGTTCCTTGGTCAGTGCCATCTGCTGGAGTTCTAGTAGTATTGTGTCCTAGCCACAATATTGTTACCCTCCAGCTCCCTGCCAGTGTACGAGCTCAAACGACATTCAGTTATGTGGTAGCCGATCCAATAGCTGAATTGAGAATGCATGCCTTAGGTAGCGATTCCAAAGCATCTGCACTCACAACAACTCCTAGCTCCTTCAATGCCAGGTCCTCCATGCTGATGCTGCCAAGGCCATTGCTGGCCTTCCTACTTTGGACACCATGCACCAGTAAAGATGTACAAGAGCTTCAACAACGTCTGCAGCAAGCAAGACCTTTACCCTCGTTTTGCATCATGGCTATTTCTTCTATTTTGCTCTCTATCATGTTTGTAGGGTGCATTCTGGAGAGGCATTGGCTAAAGGTGTGTCTCGCCACAGCAGCAAATGCTACAACGTTGCGAAGTGATTGTCTAGATTAGCTTGGCTACCTTAGAGTGCGCATCTTGTCCTATCTTCTAAACTCCTTCCCTTTACCTTACTCCTTGCATCCAAAATTCCTACTCGCCCCCCTCTTTTACAAGATTTTTTCCAACACCTGTTAAGCCCTCCCATATTCTCAACTGCAAAGTCCATGATATGCGTAACACAGCTTACCGCATGGGAAGCATCTGTAGGTAGGTTAAAGCCCCATACAGATGTAACACAACTCATCCCGAGAAATAAACACCTATCCTGCAACAAGGTTGTTCACAAATGTAAACGACAAAACAACAAGAGGCAAAAGCATAAGAGAACAAAGGCTCACATGCAAATCACCCTCTCCAAGCATTTCGATGAGAGGTCGAAGGTCAGCAAAAGCAAAGATGACCATGTGAATGACTCCCTCACGAGCACTCCGATGAGGGATTCTGCTAAGTTTCGTATTTATCCTTTTCCTGAACCTCCTTCCTTCCTGCTTAGCCTTTTTCCCTGCAAAAACCAATGCAACACTCTCAAACATAGCTAAGTGACATCTTGGCGATCACTAAACAACAATGTTAGCATTTTTTCTTCCATGGTGTTTTGTATTCTTTGACAATGTCTCTTGGGCCCATCCTCTAGATGCTGACAAAGAGGGGCCAATGAAACACCCTAAATTTTCAAGGCATCCTTGCTTCACCAGGTCATTTCAATTTAGGTAGTGTCATGTCACTTCGGTAAGAAATGGATGTTTCAAGTTTAGGCTGTATAGTTTGGCAAATTCTCTTGCTGGGTAATTCGTCCAACTGACAGCCTACACAAAAGTGATGTGGAGAATTTTTGACGGTGCTCAAAATGTGCAAAATAGTTTGGCAAGTTTTCTAGTCAAGGAGTTTGCTATGCTACGCTACGCTATATAGCGTAGCAAGCTTCGGGAGACAGTTGTTCAAACAGTCAACTATAAATTGTTGCAAGACAAGATGCTACACTATGCTACGCTATGTAGTGTAGGATAGCATAGCAAGAGCAAGACAGGAAGGCTCAGCTTACTTAGTGATTTCAAATGCACTCATTCAGCACCTCTGGCCTTCGAAAATAGTTGCTTTGCTCAACTCCAAGTTCTTTAGCAATGGCTCCTTCACCAGAAAATAGCAAACTCAGCAAAAAGTAGGCCATGTTGGTTGCTACACTACGCTACATAGCATAGTACAATGTAGCAACTCTATTGGAGCAACGAAAGGCATCTCAAAGGGTGGGATCAGCAAGTTCGCAAGTTTCATAGTGCAAAAAGCAAAGTTTGTAGATTAGCGACATTTTCGCGACAAAGGCAAGCTACTACGCTATGCTACGCTATGTAGCATAGCATAACGTTATAAGTATGCAAAAAAAAGCATTCAGAGAACTTCAAAGGTTTATGACACATGTAGCAGGACACAACGCAAGGTTTTGCCTTGAATTGGTGGCTACGCTATGTTAACATGCTACGCTACAAAGCATAGCGCAGCGTAGCAAGCAGTTATGCTACATCAATGCACTTCACCTATTTGCACCATTGGCACACACCTCCAAGTTCTGACAATGTAATTATAGCATGGTAAGCTCGTAATTACAACATGGCAGGCTCATCCAACAGTCATGCACGTCCAATGGTCATGCATGCCTATGCAACACAGACAAGTCAACACGGGCCCAGGACACGTGGCATCCAAACCACACCATTCACGTGCTCTTGGCCCTATAAATACCCCAATGAGCGATGCTCAAAAGGGGCATCGGTCGGGGGCGTCGGTCAGCTGGTTTGTGAATTGGCTGGCTGGCAAGAAAAAAGTTAGCATTGTAAACATCTTGTTTGACACTGTAAACAGTTGGCACTCTTGTTTGGCATTATACTTTACTCTTTCCTGCTAGCCCCCATAGCATTTTGCATTATTGACTCCTGAGTCTGTGTTCAAGCATATAGCTGTCTTACTCTAAACATCTTGGTTACTCTTGGGATCCCTGTGCCCCTCAACGCCGTGTAACCAATTGTATCCACCTTGACAAAGTGAAGTCACATTTTTGAAGTGGTGACTTTTTCTTTGTTTTCTTGCTTATCATTGTATTTTACATCGTTTTCTGCCCCTTTTTCGTTTAAAGATTACTTTATGCTACAAGTCCTGTTTACAGATTATTCGTTTACAAAAGATTATATTAACACCAACTAAGTCCCTGTCTGATTGACCAGACTGTTCAGGGTACCCGGTTTCCATTTTATCCAGCACAGCCCTCACGTAGATCTGGGGTTAAGACTGTCACAACCAACAACCTCTCAGTGTTTTCCAGCCATCAACGTTTTCGATCGCTACATCGAGGACTCATTTTAGCTAAGTGCGCTAAGTACTGTTACATAGTAGTCATTGTACATGGTAAATAACACAACGTCATTCAAAAGATTAATAATAATATTTTATCAAGGCACACTATATAAAAACAAACTAAGATATCTTCTTCTTGTAGGAATGATTCACCACCACCTATCAATGACTCTAACTAGCAACATGACAAAACTAGATGGAATGTTAGTGAGATACATCAATAACTAAAGGTTTTCTATGTACATCTAGATCCCTATTATCTGGACTTCAATTTCATCCTCCATTAAGAGGAACAACTATGCTAGAGGAATTTGGAGGACAACATTGTGTTACTTCCCATTCAATTCCTTCAATGCTCATGACAACTCTCATGAAACTAGGGCTTGAACCAGTAGGCCTAGATTACCAAGTAATATAGCGCCTTACCAGAGATTATTAGCCCATAAAGGCCCAACTTAGGAAAGATCAACACATGAAGGCGCACCATGAAGCCTTCAAGGACAAAGAGGTTCCAATCCCACTGCTTTTGTAATCACAAAAGGAGGGCCCAAAATTTCTATTAAGGCAATCTCAACACTAAGGTCCTTTTGCTTTTGGTGAGGGAGGCATAACTCACCAATAGTTACAATCAACCTTAATGGGTAACCACGGTAAGGGAAGAAGTAGTTCCAAAACAAGGAGAACCTCAAGGCCAAGGTCTCTGAACCATTCATTAAAAGAACAATTAAGAGATTGAAGGAGAAGGAGAAGTCAACACCACTCTCCTAGTCTTTCACCTTCATCATTCTTCTCCTCATGAAACTTTGATAGAAGGGACCATAATCAAAATTTAAGGAGGAATGATTAAGATTGAAATGAAGGTCCCATCATGGGGATGGGAGAAGAAAACATACTCAACAACAAGAATAAGGGAAGCATCGTTAGGAAAGAAGGCATAATAGGTAACAACATAGGAGACATGGCCTGACAGGGACCACCATGAATATAATAACTATGATGAACCACAAGTAGTTCATATTCCTACCAAGCATCAAAGCAATAGTTGAATTAAATGGCTTGATATGAATAACATTCCTAAATTTAAAGGAGGATATAATGTTGATTTCCAACATCATTTTCAAGCCTTTCATGATGCCTGTGCCTTGTAGAATATTGAAAATGAGTGGCAAAAACTTAAATTATTTTCTAGAGCACTAATTAAAGAAGCTAAAAGTTGTTACTAGTTCTTGGAGCTGGAATCTATTTGTAGATGAAGTACAATGTTGAAGCTATTTAATGATAAGTATAAGATATATTTCAGAATGTCCAAATTAAGAAAACAAATTAAAATCCCACAAGGTATCCTAGAAATTTCAACTCTATATAACCTAGTCTACTAGATGGAAAAATATTACTCTCTTTTGCATTGATGCCTAGGCCATGTGATGAGTAGCGAGGTACCCCTACACCCAACCATATGAATCACAACGCGTTCACGGGTGATCTAGTTGAATTTCATGGACTTTATTGTTTCCAGTGCACTAGTGCTTTAGGAAGTAAAGCTAGCCTTAAGATTAATCATTGTCTTCCCAATTACACTTGTGATGTTCGTTGGTATGGTTAAGTGTAACTAAGACATCTGATTTTTATCATTTTGTGTTTTACGGTTTGGTACGGTTTTAAGGAATTTAATTAACTAAACTAAATTAACTAATTAACTAGCATCTTAACATAAGCATCTGATCCCACTTTCCATACACGTCCTGAACCCACATGTTCACTATTGGGTGACCAAGCACTACGCTACTGGCGTATCAAGCAATAACGTTGCTCAAATTCCCAAGAGAATACATGTTATGCTCGAAGTAGTTATACTTATGTGTGTAATCTATCTAGCTTAATTGCTTCATTAACGTAATAACTGGAAAATATTTAATAACTAATTGAAAAAATTTAACAAATAATTCAAAACATTAAATGCATAAATAAAATAGCTAATCTATCCAAATTGCTGCAAGGTTTATCAGAAAGCTTGTCTTTATTGTTGCACACACTGTCGTGCTTAGGTAAAACAATGCTTGAATAAAGATCGATACACTCAATGACTCCTACTACAGGCACTTGGAGAAAAATTCTAACTTTCAAATGGGAGAATTAGAAGAGCTTCACTGCAACTACAATCTCTAATTATCATAAATATGGTTGCATGCATGTATTTATAGCTAATTTTCAACATTGCATCAATGGAGCCTTGTCGACACATAGTAAGATGCATCAACGAGGCCTCATCGAAGAGACCTAGTCAATGAGGCTGCATCGACGAGGCCTTGTCGACATAGCCAACTAGATGTGACTCATCATACCCGCACGACTAAATGAAAACTTGTCCTTGAGTTCTTTTACAAAATTGGGAAGGTATGAGATTATTGACTGACTTTACTTCAAACAAAAAAAATTGATTGACTTGACAAAAAAATGGAGTGCCCAAGTGTACGGATCCACACATTACAAAGAATGATGGTGTTCAGAACATAAAATTGAACACTATGATACAACACTTCAAAATTGGATAGCACATTCCTTAATGGTCTGAAGCTTATTGAAGAAGATCAAATGGTCCTAGGTGGTGGTGGTTCCTAAGGCTTTGAGGAATCTTTAAGAACTTCACACATGGGTGGTTGAGGTGGTTGCAACTATCCTGTTGCTGCTAGAACTTTAGGTAGGAGGTAAAAAGCTTCCAGTAGTGCTTTCATTTTCTCCTCCTTACTTTTGGGATCATGCATTATCCATGCAGCTTCCCCAATGTGGGTTGGAATCAACACATCCCAAGGACACGAGATTGTTGGAAATAACTCCTTAGCATTGACAAGCCAGACAGTGAACTATTTACATTCAATATCGAATGCCTTAACTATGTTTTTTAGCTCCTGGTAGTCATTCATTCATTTTTCTAGGTTCTCAGTGATAGATTGTTGATCTTTGAATCACCCTCTGAGAACTTCAAGTTTAGCTCTTATAGTCTCAAGCTTCTTCTTAGTGTCTTTGTGATGCTTAAACTCTACCTCATATAATAGGTATGAGCTAGCCACTTGTTCCAATTCTGAGCATGACTATTTGGTAGTTAGCATTGTTAGGTTTGTGTAATGGAGATTGGCCAACTCCATGTACTCTGTCATTTCTTTGATTTGCAACTCCTTTAAGTGGATCTCTACTTTGTTGTAGACATCAATCCCATCAAGGATGGACTGCTACGTTTCTCTTCCTTGTTCGAGTTGTTGGAAGGCTTCATTCATTTTTACCTTTTCCATTTGGATGTGTTTCTCATTAACTTCATTTTGTAGCCAAATTTTAGAGCTTCATTTTTCCAGGTGGCTATCTTGATGGCAGAATGTTGACGCAAGGTGCATACCTCCTACATTGACAAATTTTTATTTTCCATGGCCAACTTCCTCAGTTCAGTGTTTACCTCAGCAAGTTGCTTCTGCTATTGATAAATGAATTCTTACATGTGATCCTTTTGAGCATCAACATTTTGCAGGTAATAATTTTATGTAGTTAATGCTTCATTATCCTAGTGCATCTAATTCAAGTCCTTTTGGATTGTGTAGGTTTGAAATTTTTCTATGGACTATTTAAAGATGGTCATCACTACCTCCTCCTTAGCCTTCTGAAATCATTCTTAAAGTTGTTTGATAGCTTCATCTCCTGTTACTGCTAGGCTGAGGATTGCATGATCAGCAAGTCAGGCATGAAGTTCAGCAACCTCGTCAACCAAACATTGATTTTGTTCTTGAGCCATTTCTAGTTGCCCCTCTAAGATAATGCATTTTCCCCTTGCATTTAATAGCTCTAACTAGGTTGTAGTAATGTTCTTTAGAAGATTAAAAATGTCTGGAGTTGGTTGCACAATTCCTACTAGTCGTGCCAACAACTTTTTGTGCTAAGCTATGTTCAACCTCTCACTGACCATGCCTATGGATGTCTACACATCTTGAAGCATAGATACATCTAGTATAGATGTTGTGGGTGCATTCAATGCTTCTACTACATGATCAACCACCACTTCAGCTACTGTCTCCTACCCTTGGTGTTGCATCACCAAGACAGTTGTCCCTTCGCCTTCCTCCAACCTCACTAAGAAAGTGGTAGCATTCTTAGAGATTTTAGGGAATAAATGGTGTTGTGATGGTGACACTGTCACCTCTTAAGCATTTGGATTCGACCTCATGGGTAGTTGCATTCTTTGGGTAGAGAAGATTGGACCATCCCTCTCCATTTGACTAACTGTTCAAGCCACCTCATTAAGGTGACTCATTGCTAGCCAGTACATAGATGGATCTACTCCACTTGTTCCTGCTTGTTTCTCTTGTTTGCTCAAGAGCTATTCTTAGATTTGACACAGATGCTTAAGGACTATGTGGGCCTCCGGTGTTGTTTCTTAAGTGGGTGGTGGTGGCAGCTGCTCCTCTTCTTGGGTTGTCGTTGGCATTTTATCTTTCATGATTTCTAACCATGAGGCCAAGAAAGCATGCTTGACAGTGTCATTAGAGTAGCAAATGATAAAGTTTTCAAATGAGGTACTAAAAGGGCAAGGTCTTCCTTCCACATTCATTCTCCTTGAAGCACATCTTGATCTCTAAGTAGATTAGTAGTGGAAGGTTAATAGGAAATTTCCTACTTAGAGCGGCACATGCTCATGCAAAGAAGGTAGTCACCTTTCTTAGCCTCACTATTTGATTGAGGTGATAGGTGTGACGTCCAAAAATGTTAGTGGCTGGAACACCGAGAGGTCTGTGGGTTTACAACCTAACCCCAAATCCATGCAAGGGCTGTGCTGGAGAAACGAAAATGAGGTGCCCTGAATGGTTTTGTCATTAGATAGGGACTTACATGGTGTAACAATAACCATTTGTAAAAAGAGTTTATAGAGTGTTACATGTAGGCACCGAGGCTAACTAAGCTAGAGCATAGTAGGGTGTCTCGACCTGAGAACAATAATGTAAACGCGCAAATATGTACGGAACAATAAGAAAATATACGTGTAGGGGCATTTATAGGGCTAGGGTTAGCCCAAAATGCAGATCGGGTGCCACGTGATAGTGCAATAGATGGGACCACGAGAAAAATTTAGAAAATTTTCTCTAAGTCCGAAGGTGACTAGAAAAAGTTTAAAAAATTTTCTAACTCTGGTTGCTACACTTGTCCCATGTTACGTGTGGGACATGGGACACTGTCTAGGGATAGGGCATAGCATGGACACTTAGAAGAAGCTGGTGAAGACTGTAATCCTTGTTCTTACTATGCTGGCTATGCTCTAGAGCATAGTAAGAGGGGTAGCCTCAGGAGTTAGAAAATATACTAAATGCCTTTTACATGTTGAGCTTGCTTCATAGATCATTATCCAACACTTAGGCAAAATTAGGCCCTGAAACTTGTGTCAAGCTTGCTATGTTGTGTAGCGTAACAGAGCGTGATAGCTCACAAGATAGAAAATTTGCCAAACTCTTTGTTCCATTATGAGCACTTTAGACAGACTCTAGCTTGGTACTTGGGTGAACTAGCAACTGAGACATGTGTCAAGTTGGGCAAGCTAGAGTTCCAAGAGATAGAAAATTTGCTAAACTATTTGGTCCATCCCCAAGAACCTTTGACTGCTTTTAGCTTGACATTTTTGTAGACTCTCCATGGAAGTATGTGCTACATTGACTATGCTAGGGAGCATAGTAGGCAAACTTAGAAAAATTTATAAAAAAAAACAAGTCTTCAGGTGTGATACAGTATCTACACTGCAAAGCTTGACACTAAACTTAGAGAAATTTTACCCAAGTCTTGACACATAGACAAATTTGTAGAAAGTACCATCGTTCTAACACTTAGAAAATTTTTTCAAATCTAGCAATTGGAGTTGACTACACTCAACACTTAGAAAAATTTGGGCAAAGTGCCACCATTTTGACACTTAGCCAAATTTGTAGTTGAGATGCCGAGACCTAAAATTTTGTGGTATTTCAATAGGTTGCAATCTTGAAGTAAATTTTCTCTACTAATGTGAGTGCACCATACTCCTTACAGTCAACCCTGTATCTTCATTGGGTCCACTCCCTCTTGGCCTCAACATCATCTTTAGTGGATAGTTTTACCAACTATGTTCCAGTATTGGGCAACCCAAGTGCCTATGCGATTGCTTCTATTGAGTAGAATACTTAAATGTACTTAATCTTGACAATGAACCCCGACCTTAGGCTACTCCAGAAGAGATATGTTTCTCCCATGTACCATTCCCCACTAGACATGATGACTGACCACATGGAAGAGGCTTGTAATTGTGTTTTGACATCCTATGGAGCTTTCTCCAAAAATGGCCCGAAGTTGATCTCTTAAAGAAAAGATCGTTGAATTTCTCAGGATTGAATAATATTAAGGCAGGCTTAAGTCAATGTGACCTCAACCCTTGGTGTGAGTCTAGGCACTTCTCCTTGTTGGGATTATTTTGTTAGCACTTTCTTCAAGAATCTGTCGAATAGATTCCACTTCGGGCTCCTCACGAAGAGGTCCCATTGCATGGGTTGCCTCTGGTAGTTCTCGGCCTTGTTCTTGTTGGCCCCTTCCAGCTCTAGGTTGCTTTTTCCATGGTTGCTAGGGTTCTCCTTCCTATGGACATTTTTACTTTGGTGCCATTTGTAATCACAATAAGACCATGGATTAGTAATCATTGTGTAACTTTAAAATAATTGGGATATCTTATCTCTCAAGGATTGTTACACTTGGCTAAGTTATGATTATGGTTGATTAAATTAATCTAATTACTATTTATTTATGTATTATTATTAATAAATCATCCCAAAGGTTGTTGGAAGGATTAACTTATGAAAAAGTTGATGTATATATGTTGTTATGGTTATTAATCCTTAGGGGAGTTAGAAAAATTTCCAAAAAATATCATCAAGTTTTCATTAGAAACCTTAAGGTTTGTGGCCCCCATGATAAAGATCTTACCTCTGGTAAGTGTAGGATTGAAAAACAAAGTGATTTGGATAAACGGTTGGGAAGTTATGAGCTCTAGAAGGTTTTGGGCTCTAAAAAATTGCAAAAACTCCCCATGTGTTATGAGAAATTTAAAAACTCCTAAGTTCTAGGTGGCATATATAGCGTGTACACACTGCATCGATGAGGCCTCATCAATGGGGTCGACTATGTCAACAAGGCCTCGTCAACGTAGCCATTGAGCTTCATTGACTTATGTTGACTTTGGTCAAACTTTTAAAATACAAGGAATTTTTAAATGAAATTGGGGTCAAATGAAAGCATAGAAGACTAAGAATAGTATGAAAACATGAGAAGGGGATGTTGAGCTTCATAAATTTAGAAAAATGAAGAAAAATTGATTTAGTGGATGAATGAAATGAAAGATTAAGGAGCACTGAGCAGAATATTCAATGGAATACGCAAAAGATCAGATTGTGTCAATGTCAAAGGTAAGGAACCTTAACCAATCAAGCCAAAAGCTATGCAAGTGAATCCTTCCCATAGGAGGCTCATGCCCTTTTTGCCCTTGCATAACCTCAACTAAGGAGTTCGTGGACCCCATAGTTAATTTATTGATCATGATAAGTTAAGGACCAACCACAAAGAATCTACTGAAGAATTCCAACACATCAGACCAAAGCATAGAGCATAACATAGAACCCAACAGTGAGGTGAGTTATGGCAGCATGGATGGATGATAGAGAAGGTGGAATGGAGTTCCAAATTGAGGTCATAAGAAATCCCTTGTGAAATTTTTGTTTAAAAATGACCCAAGAAGTTCCATCCTCAGTCTAGACCAAAACCAACCACTTTTACTAACTTCACATCATCACTCTAAGACCGATCCACTCACTTGAGACACAAGAGTGCTTCCACATGATAACCACTATTCCATAAAGAGAAGAAAAGAGAAGTAGGAAGTAAAAGAGAGAGCCTTAGTTAGAGGGGACTTGTAGGCATATGTGCATGTCTTTTGAGTCCCATAACCAATGCTTGTAGCCCATTTATTTGTCCAAGGGATGTGCTTTAAATTCTCATTATTTTTTTATTTTTTTGAAATGGGAACCACATCATGCGAAGACTTATTTGTGTCAAAGGAGTGTTCTTTGAATTCCCATTATTATTTTTTGAATGGGAACCATACCATGCAACAACTTTATTTGTCTTCCTATCAGTGGTTGGTATGGAATGGTAAGAAGTCCATGAAAAACACTCAAACACTCAAGCAAGAAGAAGAGTACAAAGAGTATTGAGTCCCCTTGAAGTCACACCGTTTACAAACCTTTGGATCCTTCCTAATTCCAGAACTTCCAAGGTCACCGATTGATTAAAAGTCTCTTTAATGGAAAGGGACCTGAAATTCCCAAAACAAGGAAAACCATAGAGTTCATTGGATGGGTGGATGTTGTGGACTCACTGCCTATTCCATGAAAAATAAACCATGTCAATGTTATCAGACATTAGAATTCAAAAATAGAAACTAGACATCAACAATCACAACATTAAGTACAAACCATGATTAGTAAACACCAACAGCAACACAGTGTCCTATGATAATAAAGCACTCTTTATTAGCAAACATGAGAAAATATCATACTTGAATAAAAAAAATAAATTAAAATATATAAGAAAGTGTAAAATAGTCAAGAAGGTTCAAAGGTACTAAAGATGATGTAAAATTAGAAAAATTTGAAAAATCAAGAATTTGTAAAATAAATAATTTGTAAAAATAAAAAACATGAAAAAA
Source organism: Gnetum montanum (assembly GCA_015680685.1). Lineage (NCBI taxonomy): Eukaryota > Viridiplantae > Streptophyta > Gnetopsida > Gnetales > Gnetaceae > Gnetum > Gnetum montanum. The sequence continues at coordinate 858,920 of MNCI01038015.1, read as the reverse complement.
AAGGTAGAAAAAACTGAGAAGCCAAATGGATTGTTAGCATGAATGGCCCTCTCCCCCATGATTGGGTTGAAAGGAGGAGATCCAAAAAATAGAACGTGGTTGTCCATCCATTAAGGCAGTAGTTGCACAAGGAAAGGTTTTACTTGTTGGATATTGACCAACTACTTTTTATTTAGTTATTTAGGCTTGTAGATCAACATGACCCCAAAGGGAAAGGTTTGATCAATTATATAAGGTCCCTCCCATAATGTTTGAAATTTTTCCTTTTGGGGTACATGTGTGGGATTCTAGTAAAGAACCTTATCTCCTGGTTGAAGTTTTACTTTCTTGATCCTAAGGTCATGATGTTGCTTATTGAATGCCTTGTTCACCTCACTGAAGAATAGGGCCACTAATTAACTTTTTTCTAACATGTTTAGGTTGATTAATCTTTCTTTCTGTGCTAGACTTAGGTCAAGATTTGGATCAAAGGCTGTTAAGAGTGTACAAAGCTTGGATTGAATTGGAAGTGTTGGAATTTTTTTGTACACTAACTCATAGGGAGAATAGCCAGTTGGACATGGGTGTGATGGGTGAAGTCAACGCCCCATATGTCAAAAATTTCTAGTGGTTGAATCCACTGTTTAGGACCTTCCATGTGAGCGGTCATCTCCCTGTCTCATTGAAAACATTCACAAGACTTGACAAAATAGTGGGGATCCCTAAAGATTGTAGGCCAATAGTATCTTTCCGTTAGGATTTTTATGGCCATATGTCTCCCTGCATAATGGCCTCTACAAGGCCCTTTCTGAGCATCTTGGAGAATGTGTAGTTGATCTTCATTAGGGACACACCAACGAATCAGGCCATCAGCACACACCTGGTTAAGGTGTCTCTTAATTTCCATGTAATATTTGACTTGATGAAGAAATTATTGCTTCTTTCTAAAATCGAAGTCTTGTGGCATCTCCTGAGTGAGAAGATAGGTGAGGATGCCATTATACCATGTTTCTTTTACAGGAATTTGTTCACTTATTGCTCTTGTAAAGAGGAGTTCATCTAGAGACTAATCAGAGAGTAGGCTCTTCTCCTCTTTATTATCCCATCTTAAGTGAGAGATGTGGTCAGTGATCACATTCTCAATTCCTTTTCAATCTATCATAGTAAGATCAAATTCCTACAAGATCACTAGCCACCATGTAACAGAAGGGCTCACCGTCAGCTTGTTCATGAGGTCATCAGCTTGTTCATGAGGAAGCAGATTGCACTGTGGTCTGTATGTACAAATACTTTGTAACTAAGCACATAGTGCTTGAACTTTTCTAGCATGTACACCATTGCTATTAGTTCTTTCTCTGTGGTGGTGTAATTTAATTGTGCTTCCACATTGCTTCGACTCATGTAGTGGATGAAGTATGGATGTTTCTTATCATCTACTTGCATGAGCACTACTCCCAAATCATAGTTAGATGCATCTATCATGATGTGGAAAGGTCTGGACCAGTCTAGTGCTTGTAGGATTAGTGTTTCTATGAGTTTCTCCTTGAATTTTTGGAATGTGTGTTCACATTCCTTGGTCCAAATGAAGGGTGAATCTTTCTTTGTAAGCTCTACCAATGGCTTTGTGATCTTAGAGAAATTTTCTATGAATTGCTGGTAGTAGCCATTGTGTCCAAGGAATGATCAAACATCTTTAACAATCTTTGGTTGGCATGTTATTCCTTAGATGATCCTTATTTTTTTGGGTCTACTTCAATCCATTTCTTTGAAATTCAGTCCCCTAGCACAATGCCTTCTTGAACCATGAGATGGCTCTTTTGCTAGTTGAGTTGTAGGTTTGTCTCTACACATCTCTTTAGCATTTGCTCAAGTTGGTCCAAGGCTTGCTCGAATGTAGCTTCATAGGTGGAGAAGTCATCCATGAAGACTTCAATACCACTACCAATTTATTATTTGAAGATACTAAGGACCAAGCATTGAAATTTTGTAGGAGCATTACACAAACCAAATGACATCTTACAATATGCAAAAGTCCCCCAAGGACTCGTGAATGTTGTCTTGGCCTAATCTTTGGGTGCAATTTGGATTTTGTTATAGCCACTATAACCATCTATGAAATTATAATAACAATGCCCAAATATGGTGTCTAACACTTGATTTACAAATGACAAAGAAAAATGATCTTTAAATGTTGCCATATTCAACAGCTTGAAATTGATGCAAACTTGCCATTTGCCACTTTTCTTTGGTACAATTATGAGTGGACTAACCTGCTCACTATTTTCAATTGGATAGATGAACCTTGCATTGAGGAGTTACTCTATTTCCTCTTTTACAATTTCCTTCAATTTGGGGTTCAGTTGCCTCTATGGCTACCTTCTAGGTTTCATGGCCAGATCGGTGTAGATGCAATGCTGGCATATCCGTGGATTGATTCTTGTTATCTCTAGATATGACCAAGCAAAGGCTATTAACCATTTTTTTATGAATTTCAACAACTTTTCTTTTTTATTTTTTTAGGAGCAAGTTTGGCATTAATGATGACTAGTTTACCATTCTTTAAAAATGCATACTCCATATCAGCCAGTAAAGTTTTTAGTTCTAAGAGATCCTACTTGAAGTTATCAGGGATTTCTAACTCTCCCCAATAGGTATCATCATCTTCATTAGAGAGTTGGAAATGAACTTGTTCAATTTTGTCCATGCCTTCAACATATGCACAAGTTAGGCTTTTAGTTGGCTCCATGCATAGTATGCTGCTATTTGAATCAGCTATTAGCCACTAGGTGTCCTCTTGCTTTATGGCTGCTACGTACAAACACCTTTGAATGTTAATTTCTTGTGCACATTGATTACATGCCTTAATGTAGGTACTCTTGATTAACCAAATCTTTTGCATGCAATTGCACCCGTTATCACTATACGCGATGCATGGAATACACTTCTTCTCAATTTTGCATAGCTCATTTTCCTTGGATATTTCTAAAGATAGTTTCCTTATATCCATTCTTGCATCGATCATGCTTAACCAAGATCTTCCCATAATGATGGGGAAGTCACTTTTTTAGTTGTCTACTTTGATCACCAAAAAATTAGTAGGATAGGATCACCCACAAACTATGATCACAATGTTCTCTACTAATCCCAAAGGGATAGTAATAGATTGATCTACTAATTCTAAATAGATGTTATTCTTCTTAAGAGATGATAGGTTCTAGGGCTTGAACATGTCATGGAATATGAGATTAACTTTGGAACCAGAGTCAATAAGAGCTTTTCATAGCTCTTATTCAGCAATCTATAGATAAATGAGTCAACTTCTTAGATCAGATCTTTTTGTAGAAAGATTGCCAGCCTTTATCCAATTAGAAATAGCATGTGTTAACATTACAGTGTGGATCCTAGGTAGCACTTGGTTTGAAGGGAACTGAAAGGCATTTGATGTAGAGGATGAGGATGCTGGAGATGCAAGGCAATCAACCAAACTAGGTTGTGAGGGCTAGAGAGGACTACTGGATCAGAAGAAAGGTCTTTTTCTTAATCAATTATCTAGACCACTTGGCTAAAAAATTGATTGTGAGTGTACAACCCTCGTACCATTTTGTTGTTGTGGTTGTGGAGGAATATCACCCTGCATGAATGGAGTAGGAGGTAATTGGGTTGAAGGTGGAGGTGTATGTTCAAAGGGATGTGAAGGATGATATGGATATGGATATGGGGTTTCCCCTCAAGTAGATGGTGAATGTGTTCGGTGGTACTCTAGAGAGTAATAGTGATGCTAGAATGATACATGACTTGTAGAACTTCTAGGGGAGACAGGCTATTGAACATAGTACCCATATGGATCTGGTTGCCTATAAGGGTACTGCTACCTTGGCAGTGGCATTCCCCATGATTGTGGTTGGTGCCAATGTTGGTATTGTTCATAAGGTTATGTAGGTGTTCAACTTGGGTAGTAAGCTTGTTATTGTTGGTGGAATTGCCTTGGATTTCCTTAAGGATAAGGTAATCATCTTAGAGCTTGCCTACATGCTAGGTGAGGATTTAACGTGTACACTCCAAACTCTTGTAAGTGTGACACCATAGAGCAACATCCCTCTAGATGTTTGTATTGACAAATGTCACATTCAGTTTCATCATTAGAGTCAGACTCCACAACTTCCTCTACTACTACAGCTTTTCCCTTACCTCTTTAGTAGACATGTTTAACTTCTTTTTTCCATCTATGATTATGATCACTATTTTGATCTTTGGATTCTTCAGCAACCTTCAAAGTGGTTTGAAATTTTTCATCCAAAGAGTCTCATAACTTGTCAACCTTGGCCAAAATATCATAAATGGATTTTTGAATGGGCAAGGTTTTTCTGTTCATCACTTCATCAAGGGCTAATTCCTCCTCGTCACAATATCAGACCTCTTGTTTTCTGATGGAAGGATCCTTATTATACTCTTTAGCACTTTTCCTTTTTCATAGCTTACATTCTTCTTTTGCTACCTACTCAATTAGCCCTTGGATCTGATGAGCTCTTAGTCTAGACAATCTTCCTTGGGCATACATCCCAAGGATTCTTCTTATTTGTTCTTTGAACCCATCTATGATGTGGTGAAGTTATTCCCTTTGAGAATAACCATGGACAAGGCATTGGTGTAGGAGTGAATAGTATTAGCCCATGGTGGCATCCAAGGGTTCATGTGCTCCTTTTTCCAACCTTGGATTTTCCTTCTCAGATTAGACACTCTAGAGTACGTTTGATATTTGTCATTAAATAGTTGTAGCATTGTACTCCATTGATGAATAAATTTTGGTTCCAAAGATTGGTATTAGCTTTCAACTTCCTTGATGAATGTCCTTGGGAAAAAATTGAGTTTTTTCCATTCATTTTCTATGTTTTGTAAGGCACAGGCATCACAATAAGCTTGTAGATGTATTTGCAAACCAGAGTTGTATCTCCCCTGAAATCTTGGAATATTGTTCATATCTAGGCACTTGATTCGACTATCCTTCATATGCTTGGTTGGGATTTTTACTGCCTTGACAATGTTGAGCATAATTCAAGTTTCCAATATAGGTTCATCATCATTGCTACATTGATGATGGTATTTTGGTGGTCTTCATGGTCATTGTTATCTCACTGATTACCTTCATCATGGTTGTTTCAATGGCAACTTCTATGAGAATTATTAGATGAAGAGGAATGTTTGGAATTGGATGAAGAGGATGAAGAGGAAGGTGGACCACCACGGCCACCACGATGTCCGCCATAATTCTTACAGTTATTACAATTACCATCCTTAGATCCCTTGCTATTGTGATGCTTGCCCAAGTCCCTACCTTGATTGTCACTTTTTTCTAAACCCAATTTATGAATAGTGGATTACAAGTTTAGGTTCACACCCTCATCACCAGTATCAAAGGGTGGAGAATTTTCATGTTGAGAACCTTCTATAGGAGGATCCTTAGTGTCATCTTGATTATTAAGAACAAGGAATTAGTATAATGTTTTCCCTTTGTAGCATCATGAAGCTTCTCTTGATGTCAATCTCATTTGCATTGTGTTTCATTGGGACAGTAGTTCTAAGTGCCATATCCATTCACAATGTATTCTTCATGAAGATCTACTATGCCCAACTTCTTAAGGGTTTTGAATAGCATGCAGGGCACAGATTGATCAGGGGGTAAGACAACATTACCCTCCATATCACACCATTGCAGTTGTTCATCCTAATGTAGGATGAAGGTGAAGTTCAACACAAACTCATCTGGATGAGTGTATACCACATTGCATTCTTGTGGGACTGGTAGTTTGGTATCTTCATGCTTGCAAGAAGAAGAAGACATTTTGTAAAACAAAAATAAAATAAAATTATCAGTGTGCTTTTATAATTTTATGTATAGTGGGAATGATATTGACCTTGATGTTTGTACAATGATATTAATGGTGTTTACTTAAACCCAAATAGCGCACATTCCACAAACAAAGACCTTGGCAATGATGCCAATGATGAGCAGCGAGGTACCCCTACGTCCAACCATATGAATCATAAAGCGTTCACACATGATTTGGTTGAATTCTATGGACTTTATTTTTTCTAATGCACTAGTCCTTTAGGAAGTGAATCTAGCCTTAAGGTTAATCGTCATCTTCCCAATTACACTTGTGACGTTCATTGGTATGGTTAAGTGTAACTGAGGCATATGATTTTTATCATTTTTTGTTTTATGGTTTGGTGCTCAAAATGTGGATAAAAGGAATTTAATTAACTAAACTAAATTAACTAATTAACTAGCATCCTAACATAAGCATCTGATCCCACTTTCTGTACACGTCCTAAACCCATGTGTCTGTTGCTAGGTGACCAAGCACTACACTACTGGGTGTACCCAGCAATAACCTTGATGGGATTACCAAGCAAATATGTGTTACACTCGAAGTGTTCATACTTATGTGTGTAATCTATTTGGCTTAATTGCTTTATTAACGTAATAACTGGAAAATATTTAATAACTAATTGAAAACATTTAACAAATAATTGAGAACATCAAATGCATAAATAAAATAGCTAATATATCCAAAGTGCTACAAGGTTTATAAAAAAGCTTATCTTTATTACTAAAATTAGGTACAAGAATGCTCGAATAAAGATCTGTACACTCAATGACTCCTGTTGTGGGCACTCAGGAAAAAATTCTAACTTTCAAATGGGAAAACTGCAAGAGCTCTATTGCAAATTCAATCTCTAATTGCCATAAATGTAGTTGCATGCATGTATTTGTAGCTAAGTTTCAACACTAGGTTGATGAGGCCTACACAAGGTAAGATGCATTAACGTGACCTCATTGACAAGGCCCAGTCAATGAGGTCACATTGATGAGGCCTCGTCAACATAGCCAATTGGATGAAACTCATCACCATGATTTTTCTCAAAGGAAACAACTTTGCCATGTGATAGATGGGCTCATAATTAAAACCATAGAGACTCTTGAGGTTTATGCCTAATGGTGATTGTCAAAGATGAATTAGATCCAAAGGCTAATTGATCAAGTGAACAAACAAGAGGGATTATTGAAAGTGTAGAATAATATAATAGAGACCCCTCCATTTGCAAAAGGAATGTATGTTTTGTCATTTTGAGGAGGAAGCACACTGGACAAAGTGGTATGTACAAAAACCTTCCCTATCCAAAAATCTATTATAAAAATATCAACCACGGTAAAAAAATATGGAACCGCTTGGATGATAAGTTCCAAACTAATCTAAGGATTATAGAGAAGAATAAAAAGCATCAAAATCGAGATAGGGAAAAAAAAAGAAAGGATATATGCAAGAACTATTACCAGCAAAAAGGAAAGGCTACAATAATTATTAAGGTTTCAGATTTTGAAACACATGAAGAAGAATATGACATACACCAATATGAACATCCTAAAGAATTTTATCTTGTATTCTCATACTTACAAGAATTTGGGATGTATGCTTTAAATCCAAAGTTTGCAAAAAGGTAACCATCCATGAGATTACCTTATCCACAAGGTAATTATTGACAATAATCCCACCAACCACAATATTATCCAAGTGGAGAATTACCTCAACTTCAAGGACATTATCATTAATAACAAAATCCACAATCATGGTGGATGCTATCACCATGGTAGCAATACCTATATTGTTAATTAGAACTGTATGGTTATTATGTTTAATAACTTATATCTACTCATGGAACTACAAGCCACACTTCTCCCATCACTATTATCCCCCTAAATATCACAAAATGCCTACTTCAAAAGCCAAATATTCTTCCACTTATCCTCCTCATTATCCACCATCTCATCCTGCACCTTTGTAATTCCACTCCTTTATCACTTATACTACCTATGCAAGATGAAATTTAATAGATTAATTGCTTGTACTACCTATGCAAGATGAAATTTAATCACTTGTACTTCAAATAGATTAATTTTTTATTTATACATTTAATATTTTATACAATTTCATTTAATTATTTAATTAATTAAGCTAGATTAAATAGAAATTAATTAAGCACATAAGTACGACAACTTTGAACATAGGCTTGGTGCTTGGTAATCCCAGTAACACTTAACGTTTAATAACCCAGTAGTGTTAAATGTGTTTAGGATGTGTATGACAAGTGGGAATGGATGCTTATGTTAGGATTTATTGGTGCAACTAGTTATATTAAATTAGCAATTTAATTATTTTATTTTATTTATTACTCTTTATTTTTTAGGTGACTTAAAGCACAAAACATAAAAATGATAAAAAATCATATGCCTTAGTTGCACTTAACCATACATTTGCATTTCACAAGTGTAACTGGGAAGACAACAATTGTAATGATTAGTTTCACTTCTTAGAGACTAGTGTACTTAGAAGACTATAAGTCCACAGAATTTGACTGGATCGTGAGTATATGCTTAGTGATTTGAATGGTTAAGCGTAGGGTACTCATTACTCATTATGGGCGTCGTTGCTGGGGACTTGTAGTTTGATACATGCACTATCTAGGACTTAGTGAATATTATTTAGGATCATTGGATAGAATCCTAAAGTCATAATTATTGGAAAAATAATAAAAATAATAAATACATAATAATTAATCAAAACTATACTATAAGCACATTAAGAAATTATTTCTAACAAAAGTGTCTTCTTCTTCTCATAAGCATGATGATTCTAAGTCAACAATACCACAAGAATGCAGAGTGGTATACACTCATCCTAATGAGTTTGTACCCAATTTTACTTGTGTCCTCCATTAGGATGAACAAATGCAATGGCGAGACATGGAGGGGAATGTTGTATTGCCACTTGATCGATTTGTTCCCAAGATGCTACTCCAAACTCTTGCAAATTTGGACATTAAGAAGCTTCACAGAGAGTATGTTGTGGAAGATCATGATTTTTGGATTATGTCCTACTGAGACATAATGTAAATGAGATTGACAATAGGAAAAGCACCACGAAGACATGAAGGGGAAATGGTTCATTAATCCCTTGTTCTTGCTAGATCAAAAGGATAATAGGGAACCTCTTTTCAAGGATTCTCAACATGCAGACTCTCCACGTCTTGACTCTGATGAAGGGGAGCTAAACCTAAATTCTAAATTAGTGATGAACAATCCAAGTTCTAGTAATAATGGGCCACATAGTCGTGGGAGTTCTAAGAAAGGAATTCAAAGCAAGATCTCAGATAAGCATAATGTCAATCATTCTAAGGATCATGGCCATGAAAAATAAAGAAGAAGGGGTAGCCATCATAGTGGTGGCAGTTCTCCTCCCTCTTCATCCTTTTCATCTGGTTCAACATCCTTCAAATTTGAGCAAAATCATAGATAGTGAGACAACAATGATAATCGCAAAGATTGCCATGAACAAAGAGATAGTAGAGGACATCATAGGCATCATTGAGATCATGATGATGAACCTTTTCTAGCCACTTAAAATATGCTCAACATTGCAGACATTATCAAAATTCCTACCAAGCATGTGAAAGATAGCCAAATCAAGAGGCTAGACATGAATAATATTCCCATATTTGAGGGGGGATATAACTCAAATACTCAAATGCATTTACAAGTCTTTCATGATGCTCTTTCCTTACAAAGCATTGAAAATGATTGGCAAAAGCTCAAGTTGTTCCCTAGAACACTCATCAAGGAAGTGGAAAGCTAGTACAAGTCTTTGGAACCAGAATTAATTTGCTAATGGAGTACAATACTAGAACTATTTAATGACAAGTATTAGATGTACTCCAAAGTGTCAAACCTATGAAGGAAAATCCAAGGATGGAAACAAGAAACACAAAAACCCTTAGATGCCTTCATGGATAGATATTATTCATTATTATGTTGATGTCTTGGCCATGGTTACTATTAGTGGAAATAACTTTGTCATATCATAGATGGGATTCGCTTGGAAACATGGAGAACCCTTGGGATTTATGCTCAAGGAAGACTATTGAAATTAAGGGTGCATCAAATACAAAGGTTGATAAAGTAGGTAGAAAAAGAGGAAGGAGAGTTAATGAATGAGAAAGTGCTGAAGAATATAATAGGGATCCTTCCATAAAAAAGAAGGAGGTCCACTTTTTTGATAGTGAGGAGGAGTCACTTGTTGATGTGGTGGTGCAATGGAAGGCCTTTTCAATCCAAAAATCTATGTCTAAAATTTTGACCAAGGTAGATAAAATGTGGGATTTTTTGGATGAAAAATTCCAAACTCCTTTAAAAATCACAAAATAATCAAAAGAGTAGAGTAGTGATCATGATTGTAGGAGGTGGAAAGAAGCTAAATGTGCCTACCAAAGGGGTAAGGGTAAATTTTCTATAGTAGAAAATGTTGTGGAGACTAAATCGAATAATGATGGTGGGTGTGACATCTGCTACTATGAACATCCTAAGTGATGTTACTTTGTTGTGTCCCACTTATGAAAATCTAGGGTGTATTCTCTGAATCCATGACTATCAAAAAGGCAAACACCTAAAAGATTGTCTTATCCTCAAGGAAATCCTAGGTAGTTCCACTAGTGACAACCTTCTAAGTGGAACTCTACCACAACCATATGAGCAATATTAGTAGTGGCAGCAACCATGGTCATGGGGGATGCCACCACCATGGTAGCACTACCCTTACATGTAGCCAAATTCATATGGGTACTATGTTTAGCAACCCCTATCTCCCTATGACTCTTTCAGTTACGTTTCTCCTTTCTAGCATCATTACCAGCCTTTAGAATATCACCAAACTCATTCTCCAACTGCTAGAGGGGATTCCATATTCCATCCATACCCCCCTTATGTATCTACACATATTCCACCACCCTCAACATAGCTATCAACTACCCCATCCATGCAGGGTGAGCTTCCAACCCAACTGCTACAACATAATGCTATAAGGGTCATTAATCTATAATTAGTTAATTAAATAAAGAGTTTAGAACCTACATCTTGCAAAAGATCATTCTTTTGATCCAACAGCCATCCTAGGATCTCACAAACTCATGCAGCTAGTCACCTTACTCCTTCCTCATCCTCTACAAGTCATCAAATTGAGAGCCCTTCAAACCAAATGCCTCCAAAGATCCACATTGTTATGTTAACTCATGTCATATCTAACTAGATTTGGGCTAGCAACCTTTCCAGGAAATTAGCTGATCCTGAAAGTCCACTTATCTATTTGCAAATTGTTAGGAATGAATCATGCAAAGCTCTTATGAATTTAGGTTTTGATGTTAATATGATTTCTCATGAGATGTATACGACCTAGAACCTACTACCTCTTAAGAAGAGAAATATCATATTAGAATTGGTAGACCAATCCATAACTATGCCATTGGGACTAGTAGAAGATATTATGACCACTATCTATGGGTGGTCTTATCTTGCCAATTTCCTAGTAATCAAAGTTGAGAACTATAAGGGGGATATTTCAATCATTATGGAAAGGGCAGGGCTAAGTACTGATGTTGTAAAAGTGGGAATCAAATATCTTTTTCTAAAAATTTCCAAGGAAAATGCATTTAGAAAGATCAAGAAGAAACAAGTTTCATGCATTCTGTATAGCGATATAGGGTGCAACTGCGTGTAGAAACTCTCGGCCATTAAAAGAGCATTCATTTCTGCATGTAAGTAATGTGCAAATGAGGAAGATATTTAAAGGTGCCTATATAAAATAGCCACAAAATAGGAGGGTACTTAGTGGCTAATAGCTAATCTTGGAAGTAGCACACTTTGCATGGAACCTGCTGAGAGCCTTACATGTGCCTATGTTAAAGGAATGGATGAACTAGAGCTAGTTCATCACAAACTCTTTAATGATGCAAATGATCATACCTATTGGGGAGAGTTGAAGACTTTACCTACTAGCATGGAGTATGCATTTTTGAAAAATGGAAAGCTGGTAATCATGAATGTCAATCTTACTTTTAAACAAAAATGAATGCTATTGAGGGTGGTCAAAAAATGGCCAATAGCCTTTGCTTGGTCATATCTTGAACTCACAAGGATTGATCCTAGGATATGCTAGCTTGATATCTACATTAATCCAACCATGAAGCCAAAGAGGCAGTGACAGTGATAGTTCAACATCAAGTAGATTGTCAAAGAGAAAATTGAACAACTCCTCAAGATGGGGTCTATCTATCCCATTGCAGATAATGAGTGGGTTAGCCCACTCATGGTTGTGCCAAAGAAATGTGGCAAGTGGTGGTTCTGCATCGACTTCCAGCTATTGAATATGATAACGTTCAAAGATTACTTTCCATTTTCATTTGTGGATTAAGTGTTGAACACTATATTTGGGCATTGCTATTATAGCTTTCTAGATGGTTAGAGTGGCTATAACCAAATCTAGATCATGCTAGAGGATCAGGCCAAAAGAAAAATTCATGAATCCTTAGGATGATGCCTTTTGGTCTATGTAATGCTCCTACAACATTCCAACACTTGGTCTTGAGCATTTTTCAGCAACAAATTGGTAGTAGGGTGGAAGTCTTCATGGATTACTTCTCCACCTATGATGCCACATTTGAGTAAGCCTTGAACTACCTTGAGTAACTGCTTAAAAGATGTGTGGATATGAATATTTGGCTCAATTGGTAGAAGAGCCATTTGATGATCCAGGAGGGCATTATACTAGGGCACCAAATTTCTTAGGTAGGGGTTGAGGTGGACTCTAAAAAGATAAGGGTCATCTAAGAAATAACTAGCCAATTAGAAACTATTAAATATGTCTAGTCATTCCTTGGAAACACTGGCTACTACTGGAGTTTTATAGAGAATTTCTCTAAGATTTCAAAACTATTGGTTGAGCTTACAAAGAAAGATGCTCCATTCATCTAGACTAAGGAATGTGGAAATGCATTTCAAAGCCTTAAGCAGAAGCTTGTAGAGACTCCAATTCTATAAGCATCTGACTAGTCCAAACCATTTCACATCATGATAGATGCATCAAATTATGCCTTGGGAGTCATGCTTACATAGTTGTATGGTAAGAAATATCCATATTATATCCACTGCGCAATTTGAAGCATTGTGGGTGCACAGCTAAATTACACCACAACAAAGAAAGAACTAATGATGATGGTGTATGCTCTAAAGAAGTTTGGGCACTATATCGTTGGATACAAAGTGTTTGTGCAAACTGATCACAGTGCCATTCACTTTCTCATGAACAAGCCAACAGTGAGCCCCCATATCATACAATGGTTGGTGATATTGTAGGAGTTCAATCTTATAATAGTAGATCAAAAGGGGATTGAGTATGTGGTCATTGATCACTTATCTTAGTTACAATGGCATAACAAATAGAAGGAGAGCCCATTTTTTGACCAATTTCCTAATGAACTCTTTACAAATGTAATAAATGAACAAATTCCAAATAAATCAAAATGGTATGATGGCATCCTCACTTATCTTCTCACTTAATAGATGACATAAGATCTGGACTATAGAAAGAAACAACAATTTCTTTATTAGGCCAAACACCTTTACAAGGTGTGCATCGATGGCCTGGTTCATTGGTATGTACCTGATGCTAATTAAATGCACATTCTCAAGGATGCTCATGAGGGTCCTTGTGGGGGCCACTATGTTGGAAGATGCACGACAATTAAGATCCTGATGGTAGGATATTACTGGCCAACCATCTTTAGGGATGTCTACCAATTTGTCCACTCTTGTGAACATTGTCAACGAGATGGTGGGATGATTGCTTGAATGAAGGGACCTCAATAGTGGATTTAATCACTGTAACCCTTTGACATCTCAGACATTGACTTCATGGGTTCCATCATGCCCATGTCAAATGGAAAGATGTACATAATCATTTTCGTTGATTACTACAAAAAATGGGCAGAAACAGTAGTCATCATCGACTATACGTCATCTACTGCTACATAATTTGTACAAAAAAATGTTGTAAACAAGTTTGGGATGCCACATGAACTGATTTTTGAAAATGGAACTTATTTTATAGGTACTACCTTTCACAAGCTTATGCAATGCTTGGGGGTTGAACATAAACTAACAACACCCTACCACCCCCAAGCCAACGGTCAAGCAAAAGTTACTAATAGGGAGATCACAAAGATCCTGATGAGAACTATTAGCAAATATAGGAGAGAATGGAGCACAAAACTAAATTATGTTCTTTGGGCATACTGCTCAACATGGAAACTTCCTTTAGGCTACTCACCCTATGAGCTAGTGTATGGAAAATTACCAATTATACATATCCAATTTGAGCTTTGTACACTTTCAATAGCCTATGACTTGGACCTTGACCTTAGCCTAGCACAAAAATAAAGATTAATCAACCTAAATGTGTGAGATGAAAATTAATTAGTAGTCCTATCCTTGAATGAAATGCACAAGGCATTTAACAAAAAGTGCCATGACCTTAGAATACAAAAAGTAATATTTCAACCCAGAGAAAAGGTCCTCTACTAGAACTTCACACACGTACCTCAAAAGATAAAGTTCCAAATGTTGTGGAGGGGCCTTATATTATCTATAAAACCTTTTCTTCTAGGGTCATGTTAATATACAAACCTAAGAGTCCAAACAAAAAGTAGCTAGTCAACATACAATAAGTAAAACCTTTCCATGAACCTAAGCAAGCTAATGTAACAAACACACCATCAGATGGACAATCACACTCAATTTTTCAAATCTCCTCCTTAGAACTTAATCATGAGGAAGATGGCCATCCATGCTAACCATTACAGTGGCTCAATTTTTCATCTTTTTGTTTTTCACATTTTTATTTTACACTTTGTGATTTTTACAACTTTTTGTTTTATGCCTTCTTTATCTTACACCTTTTGTTTTTACTTTAGTAATTCTTCAAATTTTTTTTTACAATATCATTAGTACATTTTATCTTTCTTGCATATTTTACAATTTCTTATAAATTTTATTCTATTTCGATTTGATTTTCTCATGATTTTTGCTAATAAAGTACCTTATTGTAAATAAGACACAATGATGTTGTAGCTATTTGCTAATGGTGGTTTGTACTTAATATTTCTGATTACTAATGTCTGGTTTCTATTTTTGAATTTTAATGACTAATAACTAAGACAAAGTTTCTTTTTCATGGAACAAGTAGTGAGTCCACGTCATCCACCCATCCACAAACTCTATGGTTTTCCTTATTTTGAAAATATGAGGTTTCTTTTCATTAGTAAGACCTTAATGAACTTGTGACCTTGTTAGTTTCTAGACTTGGAAAGGATTCAAAGGTTTGAAAAAGGTGTGACCTTAAAGGGATTCAAAGCTCTATGTACCTTCTACCATCTTGTTTTCATGGATCTCTTAATGTTTCGTGATGACCAATAATAGGAATTTGAATAAGTCCTTGCATGGTATGGTTCTCATCCAAAAATCCATAAAAAAATAAACAAATGATAGGAATTCAAAGCACACACCTTAGACATAATAAATGGGCTATAAGCACTGGTCATGGGACTAGAAAGACATGTTATCCATGCCTGAAGGTCCCCTCTAACTAAGGTCCTTTCGCACTTCCTACTTCTCTCTTCCTCTCTAAAAGGAACAATGTTTAATCTATGGGAGTATTCTTGTGTCTCAAGGGGATGGATTGGTCTTAGAGTGATGATGCGAAGTCACTGAACATGGTTGGTTTTGGTTTGGACTAAAGATGAACTCTATCAGGTCATTTAACCATGAATTCTACAAGGGACTTTATGTGACTAGGGTTAAAAACTCCATTCCACTCCCTCTATCATCCATTAATGCTTTCATAACTTACCTCACTACCGGTTGTCCATGTTTTCATCCAATGTTTTAGTTTGATATGTTGAAATTCTTAAATATATTCTCTAGGTTTGGCCCTTAACTTTTCATAACCATTAATCAACTATGAGGTCCATGGACTCCTTAGTTGAGGTTATGTCAGGGGAAAAAGGGCATGTGCCACTATGGATAGGACCCACTTTCATATCTCATGGTTTTGGGCTTCCATTTGATCCTCATTTCACACAAAACCTCCTTGTTTTTATTACTTTTGACAAAGTCAATAGTGGTCATAGCCACATAAACTAGGCCTAGTCAACGTAGCACAAAAATTCTATAAGTACCGCCAAACACCAAGAATTTTTGTCATTTGCTTCAAGATGGGAAGAAAGTTTTTGCAATTTTTTAGAGCCCAAAACCTTCCAAAGCCCATAACTTTCATAATATTTGTCCAAATCACTCCATTCTTTGATCTTATAGCTATTGGAGGTAAGATCTTAGTCATGGGGGCCACAAACGTTAAGGTTTTTGATGAAAATTTTTCAAAATTTTTCTAACTCGCCTAAAGGGTCAATGAATAGAATAATATTAAACCATGAATTTTTGAAAGTTTAACCCTTCTAACAAACTTTAGTAAACCTAAAATTACTTATTAATATTAAAATAAGAATAAAATAATAATTGAAATGATCAAATTTTCCATGATCACAACTTAGCCAAATGCAACTTTTCCAAAGAGATAAGGTATCCTAATTATTTCAAGTTACACATTAAATGGTAATCCTTGGTCATGTTGTGATTATAGATGGCACCAAGACTAAAATAGCTGCAGGAAGGAGGACTATCCCAACAAAAGGATAAACAACCTAGAGCTAAAAGGGAGTAGTAGGAACAACCCCAAGAGCAGGAAACAGAAACTCATGCAATGGGACCTCTTTGGAAAGAGCCCAAACTAGGATCTATCCAAAAAATTCTCGAAGAAGAGGCTACAACTAAACAATCTTATAGAGGATAGGGGCTTAGGCCCACACCAAGACTTGATATCACATTGAAACAAGCTTACCTTAATATGATCAAGCCTCATGAGGTCCAACTCTTAGTTTTTCAAGAACTGAACTTTGGGCTATTCTTAGAACATGCTCCACTAGAAGTCAAGACATAGTTGCAAAACTCTCCCATGTGACCAATCATCACTTCTGGTGGGAAGTGGTATAGGAGAGAGACATGTCTCTTCTAAAACATCAGAAAAGTATATGCCATTATAGAAATCAAGAACATTCATGTGTCCTACTCGGTGGAAGCCATTGCACAGGCTCTTAGTCTGCCAGATTCTAGTACCCATCTGGTAGAGATCTCCATGCAAGTAGATCCATAGAAAAAAATATAGTAGACCTAGCAGTGTTATGGGGTTTACCATAAGGAGTTTGATGTGCTCATACTAGCAAAGTACATATACTTCAAGATATAGCTTATAACCTCAATCTGATGATGAGGTCCAGCAAGGTGACTACTTTCTCTACCTATGAATGTGCTACTTTAAAAGGAAAATTCCATGTGAACCTTCCATAGCTAATCTATCTAGGGATAGAAGAATGCTTCAGAGAAAATGAACATGGAAGGAAAACCCTACCCTTTCCATGCCTTATTAGAAAAATATGTAACAAAAAAGGAATAGTCTGCTATGGAAATGACACAATCAGACATACTCCCATTACCTTCTGGTCTAAAATGATGAAAGATAAGAAACCTGTTGTGTCTAAAGAAGAGGAGCAACAACCACCACCTCCACCACCCACTCAAGAAACAACACTAGAGGCCCGCGCTACCATTGAACACCTATGCGAAATTTGAGAGTAGCTCTTGTGTGAGCAAGAGTAGCGAGTAGGAACAAGTGGTGGGGATCCATCTATGTACCATCTTGCAATGATTCACCTCAATGAAGTGGCTTAAACAATCAATTAGATGGAGGGAGGTGGGCCAATATTCTCAACCCAAAGAACGTAGTTGCTTATGAGGTTGAATCCTAGTGCTCAAAAGGTAACGATGTCTCTTTCACAATAATAGTAATTCCCAGAAATATTTAGGAATGCTACTACCTTTTTGGTGTGCTTGGAGAAGGTGAGGGGGTAACTAGTTTGGTGATGCAGCACTAAGAATAGGAGATGAGCAAAAGTGGTTGCTGATTGGATCATTAAAGCATTGAATGCACCTATGGCATCTATACCAAATGTTTCTACACTCAGAGATGTGCAAATGTTCATAGGAACTATTTGTGGTAGATTGAGTGCAACCCAACATGAGGAGTTGTTGGATCAACTAGAGGAAATTGAAAAACCAATTCTAGATATCTTTAATTTTCTAGATAACATCACCACAACCTAGTTGAAGTTTCTTGAAGTAAAGGGAAAATGCATCATTTTGGAAGGGTAACTTGAAATGACTCAACCAAAAAACAAATGCTTGATCATGAAGGTTGCTAAATTAAGAACCTACATTGTTGATCCTACTCTTGTCAACCTTACACTAACAAGAGATGAAGATTTTCAATAGCTTCAAGATAGACTTGAACAGGTTGAGAAAAGGATGACGATGATCATCTTTGACCAATCCATGGTTGAGGCCAAGATAGATTTAGTTTAGAAAGAATTAGTCTAGATGCATCTAGAGAATGAGATGTTAACCACAGAGAATCATTGCCTGCAGAATGTTGATGTGCATAAATAGTAGTGATGAGCCGCGATATCACATACGCGATATCATGTTCTGCCTCACCTTCTATAAATAAGAGGTAATGCCCTTTGTTCTAGGGAGTTAGACTTAAAACCCTTAGCTAAACTCTTGTATTTTTACCATTCCAAAGTTAGAATAATTTCTGTGTGCTCGAAGTAGGAGTCCTAAAGTGAACGGATCTTTATTTGAGAAAATTGTACCTAAGCACACATTTGTGTAAGGCAATAAAGATGAACTTTATGATAAACCTTGCAACATACAGAATAAGCTAAATAGTGATTAATTATTGTTGAATGTTTAAATGCTTTCTTAGTTGATTAGTCTCTCTCTCAACCCTTGACTCTCCTAGTTAAGTACACTCAGTACGACTGCTTCGAGCATGTGTGTAGCACTTGGTAACCCAGTAATGATTAGCATTTGGTAATCCCAGCAGTGTTACACTGGTTCAGGATATGTGCAGCAAGTGGGAATGGATACTAGTGTTAGGAACTATTAGAACTTAGTTAGTAAATAGTTAATGAAAGTTAGTTACTTAGTTCTCTTTACCTTCCCCTATTAGCATAAGATATTAAAAGATAAAAGTTATCAAAATCATATACCTCAAGCTTACTTAACTATACAACCGTGACAATACAAGTAAGTTTGGGAAGATAACGATTGATTAACCTTGAGTGTTCCATTAAGGCGAGTAAGCACTTAGTCCTTGGAGTTCGACCAGATCGCACATGAAACGCTCGTATTCATATGGTTGAGTGCAGGGGTACCTCACCACTCATCATTGGCGCCGTTTCCAGGGACTTAGTTGTTTGTGCGCTACGTAGAACATAGGAAATCATCCATATCATTGGAACACTAGAACGAACGCTTAGGGTTAATCAAGAAAAGATAAGACAATGGTAAATCGTACAGCGAACAAGAGAAATGTCTTCTTCTTCACATAAGAGCATTTTACCGCCTAGGACTAACACAAGAGATAGTCGACAGCATAACACATGTAACCAAGATCCACCAGTTCCTCAACAATTCTGTGTGGTATATATTCATCATGATGAGTATGTACCTAACTTTACCTTTATTCTTCATCAAGATGAACAACTATGTTGGAGAGACTTGGAGGGTAACATAGTGTTGCCTCCAGACCGATTAGTCCCCAACATGCTCCTTCATGCTCTCACACGAATAGGCATGCCGCATTTATATGTGGAGTATGTTGCATGCAATCATGACACAAGGGACTATCATCCCATAGAAGTGCAACATCAAAGGGACTTACGACAAGAGAGTCACCACACATCCTTGAAGGGTAAATGGCCCCACAATGCCCCGCACGTATTATGCAAAATTGGGAATGGTGAACCTGCTTCAATAGGTCCCCCACCAAATGATGTTCCCCCTCCTAATGATGGTCAAGAGGTGGTGTATTAGAACCTCCACTCCATGGTTCACAACCCTAGTTCTGATCCCCATGAACACGAAGTGTTCAATGAGGGAACACAAACACATGATAAGGGTGGAAGTTCTAATCATAATAACGATCAAGGCCATAGCCACCGGAGAGAAGGTAGAAAACATCATCATGGCGATGGTTCTCCTTCTTCTTCACCTTCATCGTCCCATTCATCCTCTCCTTCTGTATCTAGATGTAGCCATAAGGAAACCAACCATGAGGATAAGGAAAAACAAAGTGAAAAACACCAACAAGATAGTCGAGAACAAGGATGAGGGCACTCTAAGGAATCAAGGCATGGAAGAAGGGAGAGTAGGGAACTGCATAGACATCATAGACGCTATGAATGACATGACCACGAAGAACCCCTACTCGCAACTAGAAGCATTTTAGATATCACGGAGGCCATAAGAGTTCCCACAAGGCACCAAAAAGATAGTAGGATCAAGAGGTTAGACATGAATAACATCCCATAGTTTGAGGGGGGATACAACGCTAATCCTTAAAATCATTTACAAGCATTCCATGATGCATGTGCCTTGCAAAACAGAGAGAACGAGTGGCAAAAATTGAAGTTGTTCCCAAGGACACTAGTGAAAGAAGTGAAAAACTGGTACCAGTCCTTAGAATTGGAATCCATTCGGAGGTGGAGTACAATGCTAGAACTATTTAATGATAAGTACCAAATGTACTCCCAAGTTTCTAACCTACAAAAGAAAATCCAAGGATGGAACCAGTGAAATCATGAACCCTTGGATGCTACCATGGGCTACTATTATGCACTATTACATCGTTGCCCTAGCCATGGTTATTCGCAACGGGATCAACTACGCTATCTCATAAATGGAATTAGGCATGAAACAAGGAGAACCCTTAGAATGTATGCCCAAGGTACATTATCAAAGCTTAGGTCTCATCAGGTTCATAGATTGCTAGAGAAAGTAGTCAAGGAAGAAGGTGAGCTATGAAAGAGAGAAAGCATGAAAGAATACAACCGAGATCCTTCCCTCCAAAAAAGGGGAGTGAGATTCTGTGAGGAGGAAGAAGAGTCACCACTCGAAGAGATGGTGAATAGGAAAACCTTGCCACTCCAAAAATTAACAACAGAAGTGTCAGCAAAGGTAGACCAAATGTGAGACTCCCTTGATAGTAGGTTCAAAACTGTTCTTAAAATCATAGAAGAGTCTAAGGAGCGAGGTAGTGACTGTGATAAAAAGCAAAAGAGAGAAATGAACAATGCACATAACAAGGGTAAGGATAAAATGGCCATCATCGAAGAGGTTTTGGATTCAGACATGGACAATGATGGTGGATGCGAGATATTCCAATATGGCCATCCTAAGGGATGTTGCCCAGTGATCTCACATCTACAAGAGTCTGGGGTGTATGCACTCAACCCATGACTTAATAAATGGCAAGCACCCCGATGGTTACCTTATCCCCAAGGTAACCCAAGGTAGTTCCATCAACCGTAAATATATTATCCAAGTGGAACTCCATCACAACCTGTTGAGCAACATCAATAGTGGTAATACCCACAGTCATGGGGGATGCCACCACCAAGGCAACAATACCCCTACCGACAACCAGATCCATATGGCTACTATGTGCAGCCGCCAATCTTTCCATGTGACTCTATTGGTCATGTTACATCACAACGTCACTACCAAGATCAGGAGTATTATAAGACTCCCTCTCCTAGGGGAGATAACCCACAAGCATTCCATTCTTCACATCCATCCGCAACTCTCACACCAATGGCTCCATTACCACCCACTCCAGCAATGCAAGGGAAACTCCCCACTCAACCATAACAATGCAATGCCACAAAGGCTATAAATCTTCAACCCACTACTGGTTCTAACAACCGTATGAAGAGAAGACCTTTCTTCAGAACCAACAGTCCAACCAAGCCCTCACAACCACAAGCAGTTGAACCTCTAAACGTCTCTCCATCCATTAAGGCTTCAGAGTTCCCTTCAAACCAAACACCAAGCTCAACGCATATGATTATGTTAATACATGTCGTTACTGACTGGATTAAGGTTGGCCATCTTCCCAGGTGAAGAGTGGTGAGGTACCCCTACACTCAACCATACGAATACGAGCATTTCACATGCGATCCGATCGAACTCCAAGAACTAAGTGCTTACGCACCCTAATGAAACACTTAAGGTTAGTCAATCATTGTCTTCCCAAACTTACTTGTATTGTCATGGTTGTATGGTTAAGTAAGCTTGAGATATATGATTTTTATATCTTTTATCTTTTTAATCTCTTATGCTAATAGGGAAAGGTAAGGAGAACTAAGTGACTAACTTTCATTAACTATTTACTAATATAAGTTCTAATTGTTCCTAACACTAGTATCCGTTCCCACTTGCTGCAAGCATCCTAAACCAGTGCAACATTTCTGGGATTACCAAACACTAATTGTTACTGGGTTACCAAGTGCTACACACATGCTCGAAGCTGTCGTACTGAGTGCACTTAACTAGGAGAGTCAAGTGTTGAGAGAGATTAATTAACTAGGAAAGCATTTAAACATTGAACAATAATTAATTACTATTTAGCTTAGTCCATATGCTACAAGGTTTATCATAAAGTTCATCTTTATTTCCATACACAAATGTGTGCTTAGGTACAATTTGCTCGAATTAAGATCCATTCACTTTAAGACTTCTACTGCGGGCACATGGAAATTATTCTAACTCTGGAATGGTAAAACTACAAGAGTTTAGCTATGGGTCTAAGTCTAACTTCCTAAAAAAAGGGAATCCACCCCTTATTTATAGATAATAAGATGGGATGTGATATCACGTACGCGATATTGTAGCTCATCATACCCCCATGACTGAATGAAAACTCGTCCTCGAGTTCCTTACAAAATATTGGGAAGGTATGGGATTATTAACTTGAATGACACTAATGGTGAATGGGGTAACACGTGAATGGATCATCATTATAATACATGGCAATATTAGTGTTCATGACCACAAGAGTGAACACTATACACATTTGACATCAGGCCTTATTTGGCAGCTGAGAGAGAAGAGAGAGAAAAGAAGAAGATGTGTTGCTGCCGATGCCAAAATTGCACCTTCTGTTGTCCATCCATAACCGCGCCATCGATCTTGTTCCTTTGCATGATTATTCCAGCACCAGTCCATCCTAAGTGTTTCCTCCAGCTCCAGTCCGTTGTTGTATGATTTCCATCTGCACACATAACACAATCACATATTAGCAAGGGTAAATAAATCACAATGCAGTTGATACCTTGCCTTGGTGTATGATTTATTGGCTAAGTTGTGATATGGCTAATACAAATTCTAGAGATATAACACTGGTGACTACCGAAGGTGTAAGGTTTAGGGGTTAGGAGAAAATTGAAAAATTGGACCAGGACCCCCATGACTAAGAGCAATTCTCCGGTAGCGATAGAATGGAAAAAGATAAGGAATAAGAAAGATGGAGAAAAAGAAACAACGACAATGCCAATAAAATGGATGTTAAAGGTGGAAATGAACAAAATAAATGTTTATTACAGGAATGTTTAAGGGAAAGAAGTTAATTGATGCACCGAGGAATGCCAGTGGGTACTCCCCAAAGCAGGCTCATGCCCTTAATGCCTTGACAATCCCACATTCAAAGAGTCTGTAGGCTCTGGAAATGTCATTTGGAAGAAAAAGTTAAATTCTTAACCCTAAGAGTTTACAAAAAAGAAAATAATGCATCAACCAAAATATAGACTATTGATGCAATCTGCAATGAGATGGGAAAATGGAGAAAGAATGATGAGGAGAAAAGAATGGAATGGAGTCCCAATAACAAGGTGGTGTACAGCCCCTTGTGTATTTATGGTTAATGTGACTTAGTAGATCTCATTCCAAATCCAGCCTCAAAAAATCCACATTCAATGACTTCACATTAATACACTTGGCCAATCCATCCACTAGAAGTAGCAAAAATGCTTCCGCCAAAGAGTCACCACCATTCCAAGGAAATGAGAAAAGGAAAAGTAGGAAGTGAGAGAGGGCCTTAGTTAGAGGGAACATATTTTTTAGCTCCATAACTAGTGCTTGTAGCCTAGAGGTTTATTTTTTCTAAGGGGTGTGCTTTGAATTCTCATTTTTTCACTCTCTCTCTCTCTCTCTCTCTTTTTTGTGTGAGAACCACACCATGTAAAGACGTATTATTTTTATTAGCTCAGCTTCCCGATAATGGAGCAATGTTGGAATGGTAAGGAAAATCCAAGAAGAAAACATCCAATCACCCAAGAGAATGGCCAACACAAATGCATCAAATTTCCTTGAAGTCACATCCTTTTCAGACCTTGAGTCCTTCCTAAGTTTGAGAACTGCTCAGTCACCAATTCATTGATAGTTCTATTATTAAGAAAGGGACTGTACATTTCCAAGCCAAGAGAGATCATAGAAATTTATGAATGCATGGATGATGTGGACTCATTGCCTATTATATCAAAAGAACCATACCTTAGTATCGACATTATAACTCAAAGGTAAAAACCAAACATTAGCAATCAATGGAATATAGTTCATACCATCATCAAGAGCACTTATTAGGTGACAAACCTAACAAAATAAACAACACACAAAGAAATGCAAGAGTATAAACGATGTTGCAAAAAAAACAAGAAAAGTTAAATAAATTTGTAAAAAAATGTGTAAAATAAAAACTTAAAAAGGAACTGAGGACCTAAAATGATTAGCAGAGGTGGCCATCTCCCCCATGACTAAGTTGGAAGGGGAAGATCCGAAATAATGAGCGGGGTCGTCCCTTCTCCGAGGTATTATGTGCATTGACCATTCTAGATTCATGGTAAGGTTTGGTTTGTTGCACATTGACTAATAATCTCTTATCGGAATGCTTGTTTGAATTTTTTAGGAGTTTCCAACTTCTCATAATTGATGTTTTTAGGTTAAGGTTTGGAAGTTGGCGACGCTCTTGCTCCAATGTATCTATGCTTTCAACATGAGTGCAAGTTGTTCCCTCGGTTAGTTCCATGCACGTTGGTGAGTTACTCTCTTGATCAGCTATCAACCACTGGGTGTCTTCTTGTTGTGTGGTTGCTACATACAAGCACTTTTGTATGTTAATTTTTTGTGCACACCAGTTCCATGTAAGCAATGTTGAACATTCCTATACGTAATCATAGCCTCTATCACTGTATGTAATGCATGGAACTTTCTTCTTCTCAATCTTCCCAAAAGTGTTTTCCTTAGATATTTTCATGGAAAGATCATGAATTCCTAGGCATGCATTTCTGGTACTTAGCCATATCCTTCCCATTATTATTGGGAAGTCTCGTTTATCATTATTTACTTGTATCACTAGGAAATTAGCTGGATACAACCATCCACACACAATGGTAACAATGTCCTCCACCAGTCCCAAGGGAACAGTGATGGACTAGTCAGCTAGCTCTAGGTCAATATTGCTCTTCTTTAATGCAGGTAGGTTCCAGACTTTGTACATCTCTTGTGATATTAAGTTGACTCCGGTACTTGAGTCTAGAAGAGCTTTACATGGTTCATTACCAGTGACTTGGAGATAGATTAGAGGCCTTCTGGGGTTAGAGAATTTTCTGGGAAGGTGGCCCACCTTAATCCAGTCAATAATGGCATGTGTTAACATAATCGTATGCATTGAGCTCGGTGTTTAGTTTGAGGAGAGCTCTAAAGCCTTATTTGATAGGGAGGTGTCTAGATGTTCAACCGCTTGTGATTTTGAGGGCTTGGTTGGACTATTGGTTTTGAAGAAATGTCTTTTCTTTATAAAGTTGTCAAAACCAATTGTGGGTTGAGGATTCATACCCCTCGTGACATTGGGTTGTTGCAGTTGAGTGGGGAGTTCCCCTTGCATTGCTGGAGCCTGTGGTAATGGAGCTATCGGTGTGAGAGTTGCAGATGGATTTGGAGGATGGTATGTCTATAGGTTATCTCCCCTAGGAGAAGGATTCCTATAATACTCCCAAGCTTGGTAGTGACGTTATGGTGTCATGTGACCAATAGAGTCACGTGGAGAGATTGGCTGCTACATGTAGTAGCCATATGGATCCGGTTGTCGGTAGGGGTATTGTTTCCTTGGTGGTGGTAACCCCCATGAATTTCGGTACTGCCACTGTTGGTGTTGCTTAATAGGTTGTGGTAGAGTTCCACTTGGATAATACGTTGAAGGTTGGTGGAACTGCCTTGGATTACCTTGGGGATAAGGTAACCATCAGGTTGCTTGTCGTTTGTTAAGTTGTGGGTTGAGTGCATACACCCCAAACTCTTGTAGATGTGAGATCACTGGGCAACATCCCTTAGGATGATCATATTGGCATATCTTAAATCCACCATCATTGTCTGTATCTAAATCCATGACCTCTTCGGTGATGTCCATTTTACCCTTACCTTTGTTATGTGCATTGTCCACTTCTCTCTTTTTCTTCTTGTCATAGTCACTACCTCGCTTCCTAGACTCCTCTATGATTTTAAGAACAGTTTCAAACCTACTATCCAAGGAGTCCCACATCTGGTCTACCTTTGCTAATACCTCTGTTGTTAATTTTTAAAGTGGAAAGGTTTTCCTATTCACCATCTCTTCGAGTGGTGACTCTTCCTCCTCCTCACAGAATCTCACTCCTCTCTTTCGGAGGGAAGGATCTTAGTTGTACTCTTCGGTACTTTCTCTCTTATGTAGCTCCTCTTCTACCTTGGCTACTTGCTCTAGAAATCTATGAACCTTATGAGACCTAAGCTCTAATAATCCCCCTTGGGCATACGTTCCAAGGGTTCTCCTTGTTTCATGCCTAAGTCCATCTATGAGATGGCATAGTTGATCCCACTGCGAATAACCATGGCCCAGGCAACGATGTAAAAGTGCATAATAACGGCCCATGGTAGCATCCAAGAATTCATGATTTCCTTGCTTCCATCCTTGGATTTTCTTTTGTAGGTTAAACACTTGGGACTATGTTTGGTACTTATCATTAAATAGTTCTAGCATTGTACTCCACCTCCGAATGAATTCTAATTCTAAGGATCGGTACCAGCTTTCTGCTTCTTTCACTAGTATCCTTGGGAACAACTTCAATTTTTTCCATTCATTTTCTATGTTCTACAAGACACATGCATTGTGAAATTCTTGTAAGTGGTTTTGAGGATCATCATTGTATCCCCCTTCAAATCGTGGGATACTTTTCATGTCTAACCTCTTGATCCTACTATCCTTTTGGTGCCTGGTTGGAATTCTTACAACCTTTGTGATATCTAGCATGTTTCTAGTTGTGAGTAGGGGTTCATCGTCATCATCTCATTCGTAGCGTCTATGGTGTCTATGCGGTTCCCTACTCTCCCTTCTTCCATGCCTTGATTCCTTAGAGTGCCTTCATCCTCATTCTCGACTGTCTCGTCAATGGTTTTCACTCTGTTTACCTTTATCCTCACGGTTGGGTTCCTTATGACTCTGGCTAGATACTAAAGGAGAGAGTGAATGTGATGATGAAGGTGAAGAAGAAGGAGAACCATCGCCATGATGGTGTTTTCTACCTTCTCTTCTATGGTCCTAGCCATGATCATGATCACGATGAGAATGTCCACCCTTATCGTATGTTTGTGTTCCCTCTTCGAACACTTCGTGTTCGTGGGAATCAGAACTAGGGTTGTGAACTGTGGAGTGGAGGTTCTAATACACCACCTCCTAACCATCGTTAGCAGGGCAAACATCATTTGGTGGGGAACCTATTGAAGTAGGTTCACCACCCTCAATTTCACTCAAGATGTGCAGAGCGTTATGGGGCCATTTACCCTTTCAGGATGTATGATATCTCTCCTATTGCAAGTCCCTTTGACGTTGCGCTTTTGTGGGATGGTAGTCCCTTGTGTCATGATCACATGCAACATATTCTACATATAAAAATGGCATGCCTATTTGTGAGAGAGGATGAAGGAGCATGTTGGGGACTGATCGGTCTGCAGGTAACACAATGTTACCTTCCAAGTCTCTCCAACATAGTTGTTCATCTTGATGGAGAATAAAGGTAAAGTCAGGTACATACTCATCGTGATGAATATATACCATATAGTACTGTTGAGGAACTGGTAGATCTTGGTTACGTGTGTTATGCCACCGATTGTCTCTTGTGTTAGTCCTAGGCGGTGAAGTGCTCTTGTGCTAAGAAGAAGACATTTTCGTCTTGTTCGGTGTGTGATTTACCATTGTCTTATCTTTTATTGATTAACCCTAAGGGTTTGTTCTAACTTCCCAATGATATGAATGGTTTCCTATGTTCTACATAGCGCATAAACAACTAAGTTCCTGACAACGACGCCAATGATGAGTGGTGAGGTACCCCTACACTCAACCATACAAATACGAGCATTTCACACATGATCCGATCGAACTCCAAGGACTAAGTGCTTACGTGCCCTAATGGAACACTTAAGGTTAGTCAATCACTGTCTTTCCAAACTTACTTGTATTGTCACGGTTGTATGGTTAAGTAAGCTTGAGGTATATGATTTTTATATCTTTTATCTTTTTAATGTCTTATGCTAATAGGGAAAGGTAAGGAGAACTAAGTGACTAACTTTCATTAACTATTTACTAATATAAGTTCTAATTGTTCCTAACACCAGTATCCGTTTCCACTTTTCGCACACATCCTGAACCAATGCAACGCTGCTGGGATTACCAAATGCTAATCGTTACTAGGTTACCAAGCGCTACACACATGCTCGAAGTGGTATACTAAGTGCACTTAACTATGAGAGTCAAGGGTTAAGAGAGATTAATTAACTATAAAAACAATTAAACATTCAACAATAATTAATTACTATTTAGCTTAGTCCATATGCTGCAAGGTTTATCATAAAGTTCATCTTTATTATCATACAAAAATGTGTGCTCAGGTACAATTTGCTTGAATAAAGATCTGTTCACTTTAAGACTTCTACTGTGGGCACATGGAAATTATTCTAACTCTGGAATGGTAAAACTCCAAGAGTTTAGCTATGGGTCTAAGTCTAACTACCTAAAACAAGGAAAGCCACCTCTTATTTATAGATAATAAGATGGGATGCGATATTGTGGCTCATCACCAGGAAATTTTTTGATCCTGGAAGCCCTCTAATCTATCTCCAAGTCACTGGGAATGAACCATGTAAAGCTCTTCTAGACTCAGGTTCCAAAGTCAACCTAATATCACAAGAAATGTACAAAGCCTGGAACCTACCTCCATTAAGTAATAGTAATATTCAACTTGAGCTGGTCGACCAGTCCATCACTGTCCCCTTGGGACTGGTGGAGGACATTGTTACCACTGTGTGTGGGTGATTGTACCCAGTTGATTTCCTACTGATACAAGTAAATAATGATAAAGGTGACTTCCCAATAATAATGGGGAGGGCATGGCTAAGTACCATAAATGCACACCTAGGAATCCGTGATCTTTCCCTAGAAATATCTAAGGAAAACACTTTTGGGAAGATTGAGAAGAAGAAGGTTCCATGCATCACATACAGTGATACAGGCTATGACTACGTGCAAGAATGTTCAGCATCGCCTGCATGCAACCAGTGTGCACAAGAAATTAACATACAAAAGTGCCTGTATGTAGCAACCACACAGCAAGAAGACACCTAGTGGTTTATAGCTGATCAAGAGAGCAACTCAGCAAAGTGCATGGAACTAACTAAGGGAATAACTAGTGCTCACATCGAAAGCATAGATGAACTTGAGCAGGTCCATCGCCAACTTCCAAACCTCAACCTGAAAACATCAATTGGGGGAAGTTGGAAATTTCTAAAAAATTCAAACAAGCATTTTGATAAGACGTTGTTTGTCAATGTGCAATAGAACAAACCTTTCCATAAACTTATAATGGTCAGTGCACATAATACCTCTGAGAAAGGATGACCCTGCTCATTATTTCGGATCTCCTCCTTCCAACTTAGTCATGGGGGAGATGGCCACCTCTGCTGATCAATTAAGGCCCTCATTTCCTTTTTAATTTTTTGTTTTTACACATTTTTGTTTTACAAATTTCTTTAACTTTTATTATTTTTTGTTTTGCAAAATCATTATACTATTTCATTTCTTTGTGTGTTTATTTGTTTTGTTAGGTTTGTCATCTAATAAGTGATCCTAATGGTGGTATGAACTATATTCTATTGATTGCTAATGTTTGGTTTTTACCCTAGAGTTATAATGTTGATACTAAGGTATGGTTCTTTTGATATAACAAGCAATGAGGCCACGTCATCCATGCATTCATAAATTTCTATGGTCTCTCTTGGCTTGGAACTGTACAGTACCTTTCTTAATAATAAAACTATTAACGAACCGATGATTGGACATTTCTCAAACTGAGGAAGGACTCAAGGACTGAAAAGGGTGTGACTTCAAGGGGATTTGATGCATTTGTGCTGGCCATTCTCTTGGGTGCTTGGATGTTTTCTTCTTGAGTTTTCCTTACCATTCTGACATTGCTCCATTGTTGAGAAGCTGAGCTAATAAAAATAATATGTCTTTGCATGGTGTGGTTCTCACAAAAAAAAAGTAAGAATTCAAAGCACATCACTTAGATAAAATAATCATCTGGGCTACAAGCATTGCTTACGAAACTAAACATGTTCCTCTAACTAAGGCCCTTTCTCGCTTCCTTCTTGTCCCTCTCTTTCTTATTTTGAATGGTGGTGACTCTTTGGTGGAAGCATTCTTGTTACTTCAAGTGGATGGATTGGCCGAGTGTATTAATGCGAAGTCACTAGAAGTGGATTCTTTGAGGTTGGCTTTGAAATGAGATCTACTAAGTTACATTAATCATATGTGCACAAGGGGTTGTACACCACCTTGTTCTTGGGACTCCATCCCATTCTCTTCTCCTCATCATTCTTTCTCCATGATCCACCTCATTGCCAGTTGTATCAGTAGTCTATATTTTGGTTGATGCATTGTTTTCTTTTTGGTAAAATCTTGTGGTTAAAGACTTTAACTGTTGCTTCCAAATGACATTTGCAAAGCCTACGAACTCTTTGAATGTGAGATTGTTAGGGAATTAAGGGCATGAGCCTACTTTGGGGAGGACCCACTGACATTCCTATTTGGTGCATCAGTTAACCTCTTTTCCTTAAACATTTTCACAATCACCATTTTTTTTGTTCATTACCACCTTTGACATCAATTTTATTAATGTTGCCATTGTTTCTTTTTCTCCATCTTTCTTATTCCTTATCTTTTTCCATTCTATCACTACTGGAGGATCGCTCTTAGTCATGGGGGTCCTGGTCCATTTTTTTCAATTTTCTCCTAACCCCTACACCTTGGGTAGTCACCAGTGTTATATCTCCGGAATCTGTATTAGCCATATCACAACTCAGCCAATGGACCATACACCGAGGTAAGGTATCAGCTGCATTGTGATTTATTTATCCTTGCTAATATAAGACTGTGTTGTGTGTGCAGATGGCAATCATACAAAAATGGATTGGACATGGAGGAAACACTTAGGATGGACTGGTGCTGGAATAGTTATGCAAGGAACAAGATTGATGAAGCGGTTATGAATGACCAACAGAAGATGCAATCTTGGTGTTGGCAGCAATACATTCTCTCTCTCTCTCTCTCTCTCTCTCTCTCTCTCTCTCTCTCTCTTTTCTCTCAGTTGCCAAATAAGGCTGGATGTCAAATGTATATAGTGTTCACTCTTATCATGAACACTAATATTACCATGTATTGTAATGTTGATCTGTTCACACGTCATCCCACTCACCATTAGTGTCATCCAAGTCAATAATCCCATACCTTCCCAATATTTTGTAAGGAACTCGAGGACGAGTTTTCATTCAGTCATAGGGGTATGATGAGCTACAATATCGCGTACGCGATATCCAATCCACCCCACGATATCGCATACGCGATATCACGTCCTACCCCACCTTCTATAAATAAAAGGTAGCACCCTTTATTCCAAGGAGTTAGACTTAAAACCCTTAGCTAAAATCTTGCAGTTTTACCATTCCAAAGTTAGAATAATTTCTGTGTGCCCACAGTAGGAGTCCTAGAGTGAACGGATCTTTATTCAAGCAAATTGTACCTAAGCACACATTTGTGTACAGTAATAAAGATGAACTTTATGATAAACTTTATAGCATACAGATTAAGCTAAATAGTGATTAATTATTGTTGAATGTTTAAATGCTTTCATAGTTTATTAATCTCTCTCTCAACCCTTGACTCTCCTAGTTAAGTACACTCAATA
This sequence comes from Gnetum montanum, assembly GCA_015680685.1. NCBI lineage: Eukaryota > Viridiplantae > Streptophyta > Gnetopsida > Gnetales > Gnetaceae > Gnetum > Gnetum montanum. Next base: position 826,724 of record MNCI01038015.1, on the reverse strand, counting down.
CGACCACTTCGATCATGTGTGTAGTGCTTGGTAACCCAGTAATGATTAGCGTTTGGAAATCCTAGCAGTGTTACACTAGTTCAGGATGTGTGCGGTAAGTGGGAACAAATATTGGTGTTAGGAACTATTAGAACTTAGTTAGTAAATAGTTAATGAAAGTTAGTCACTTAGTTCTCTTTACCTTCCCCTACTAGCATAAGACATTAAAAAGATAAAAGTTATAAAAATCATATACCTCAAGCTTACTTAACCATACAACTGTGACAATATAAGTAGGTTTGGGAAGATAGCGATTGACTAACCTTGAGTGTTCCATTAAGGCGCGTAAGCACTTAGTCCTTGGAGTTCGACTGGATCACACGTGAAATTCTCACTCATCAAGTAGATACAAAAATTCATCCATTAATAACAAGAGTAGTTATCCAAGGTAAACACTAAACTAAGAAGATTGGTAGCTAAAAATAGAAATCTCTCTATGGAGGAAATCCATGCCTTATGGAAAAAAACTACAATTGAGATTACCACCTAGAATAATAGGGCTCTCAAATTTGAGAGAGTCAAGAATTACTACAAAGATTAGGTTGGTCTACAAAAGGAAGTTAATGAAAAACACATCTAGATGACCAAGGCAAAAATTAAATAGACCCTCTAGTAACTCCAGTAAAAAAAAGAGATGTGACAACCTATCATTGATGGCATAGATACTTACAACAAAGCAGAGGTTTGCATGAAGGAGTTGCAAATTAAAGAGATGATAGAATACATGGAGCTTGCCAATCTCCAATATGCAAACCTAGCAATGCTGACTACCGAACGTTTGTGGTTAGAGTTAGAGAAATAGGTGGCCAGCTCATACTTACTATATGAGATAGAGTTTAAGAACCATGAGAAGACCAAGAAAAAGCTTGAGACTATAGATGCTAAACTCAAACTTCTCAAGGCAAGATTCATTGATCAAAGATCAACTATTGAGAACCTAGCTAGAAGAATGAATGATTACGAGGAACTAAAAAATGCAATCAAGATGTTCAACATCGAATGCAAATAATTTGCTGCCTAGTTCATTAATGTCAAAGAGCTATTTTCAACAATTCCCTATCCTTAGGATGTGCCCATTCAAGTCCACAATGGTGAAGCTACATGGACTGTTCATGGTCTCAAGAGTAAGGAGGAGAAGATGAAAGCATTATTGAATACTTTTCATCTTTCACTAGAATTTTCAGCCATAGCAGGACAACCATAATAGCTTCAACAACCGCATGTGTCTAAACCAAGAGAAGGTCTTTCAAAACCTCAAGATACTTCACCTCTTAGGACTGTTTAATCTTCTTCATCATCTTTGCATCAACAAAGGGATTGTGTGTATCAATTTTATCTTGATATTCAATTTTGTAGTCCTGAACACCAAAAACTTTTGTAACGATTGTATATCCATACACTGGGGTACTTAGTGTTTGTTTGTATTTGTTGTATGTTTATCATCAATCAATAATTCCATACCTTCCAAAATTTTTAAAGAACTCAAGGATGAGTTTTCATTTAGATGTGAGGGTATGATGAATCATAAATTAGTTGTATTGACTAGGCCCTATCAATGCATGATTTGATGTGTTGATGTGGCCTCATCGACATAGTGTCTATTTTTACCTATAAATACATGCTTACCAACCTTGTTTATGGCATATTTTTTCATAGTTTAGCAGAGCTCTTGTTGTTTTGTCATTTGAAAGTTAGAATATTTTCTAAGTGCCAACAGTAGGAGTCAAAGAGTGTATAGATCTTTATTCGAGCACTATTATACCTAAGCATGGTAGTGTATGCTGTAATAAAGATGAGCATTCTGATAAATCATGCATAATTTTGAAATAGATTATTTATTTATTTATGCATTTATTATTTTATGCAATTTCCTTTAATGCTTTAAGTAATCAAGCTAGATTAAATAGCAATTAATTAGCACATAAGTACGATCACTTCGAGCATACACTTGATGCTTGATAGTCCTAATAACGCTTAACATTTGGTAACCCAGTAGTGTTACATGTGTTCAGGATGTGCACAACAAGTGGGAATGGATGCTTATGTTAGGATTAGTTAGGTGTAGCTAGTTAGATTAAATTAGCAATTTAATTATTTTTTATTCATTATTCTTTATCCTTAGGTGACTTAAACACAAAACATAAAAATGATAAAAATCATATGCCTTAATTGCACTTAACCATATCTTTACATTTCACAAGTGTAATTGGGAAGATAATGATTACTACAGTTAGTTTCACTTCTTAGAAACTAGTGTACTTAGAAGGCTATAAGTCCATGGAATTCATCTGGATTGCACATGAATGCTTAGTGATTCATATGGTTGGATGTAGGGTACTCACCGCTCAGCACAATTGATGCTAAACTAGGAATCAAAGACCTTTCCTTGGAAATCTCTAAGGAAAATGATTTTCAAAATGTAGAGAAGAAGAGGGTTCCATGCATTGTGTATAACTATATAGGGTATCATTGTGTGCAAAAAATATGAGCCATGAAAAGCACCTACATCCCCACATGTAAGAAGTATGCTGAGACATTAGATGTTTAAAGGTTCCTATATGTAGTAGCCAAAAAATAGGTAGGTACCCAGTGGTTGATAACAGATAATAACTATAATTCAAAAGTGTACATATAATTAGTTTACCTCTTCATAAGTGATTATATTAATAATATGAATGAAAGGGAGCAAATTTAGATCCAACTTTCTCACACAGAGGTAGATATGGACTGGGAAGAGTTGGAAATCCATAAGAATTTCAAACAAGAATCCCTTAAATTTAAATCTTTATAGAAAACCCTAGAGTATATATTTCTTGATAATGGCAAGCCAACAATCATTAATGCTAATCTCACTAAAGAATAGAAAGAAAGGTGATGAGTGGCGAGATACCCCTACACTCAACCATACGAATACGAGCGTTCTCACGTGCGATCCAGTCGAACTCCACAGACGGACTAGTTGTGGCACCTAGACAATTAGCCTTAGGTCGTAGTTCGGTTTCTTCCCACCTAGACTAGTATTATAATTGTCACGTATGGTTTAGTCCAGAGTGAGGTGTATGATGTGATTCCTAATCTAACACTACTCCTGAAGGCAATGAAAGGTAAGATCAACTAAGCTAGGAGGAAAAGGGTAAAAGAATCTAATCTAGCCTAAGTGCAATGAGCATCCATTCATTGATTATCCATACACATCTTGGACTTCGTACATGACTACCACTAGGATTACCAAGCACAGATCCTAGGTACGCCATTGGGTTACCAAGTAGTCACACTTAAATGCTAGTAATCAAGTCGTACTCATTCCGCAGTTTAACATCAGATAAGGGTGAGAGAGACTAATTAGGAAAGTAGTAAATAATAATTAAATAAATAAATAAACAAAGTGAATGTTTCAATGATGAAGTAATCTCGATCTTTATTGCCAATCATGTGCGTGTCCAAGTACATCACACTCGAATAAAGGATGTCGTACAATTACATTCACCACACTACGGGCATACACGGGAAAAATAATCTATCTATGGAGGGATCAAACTACCAGAGTTTAGCTACAATCTAACTCTAGATGATGAAACAAGGGAGAGCTGCCTCTTATTTATAAACATGATGACGGACTGTGATATCACGTATGCGATATCGTAGGGGAAGATGCGATATCACGGCCCATCATACCCCCACGACTAAATGAAAACTCGTCCTCAAGTTACAATGATTACATAGTGGATAGGTATGGGATTATTATATGGAAAAATGGAATGATTAAGCAATGTGGAAAAAAAAACAAAGACACAACACACAGAATATGCTACTACTACAAAAATTTGGAACTCATCTAGTTCCTGGTGGTGGTGTCTCCTTCATTGGTGCCTTCCATTTGTCTTATGCTCCAAGTTTTAAGGCTTAATGGCGTTGAAGTATGGCCTAGAGCTTCTCCTCTTTAGTCTGAGGGTCTTGTGCTTTCCATGCTAATGTTCCAATGTTTGACGGAGTCGACACCTCCCACGGATAGGGTAGTTGCAAAAACATCTGGTTGGCCTTGACATACCAAGCCGCGAACACCTGTCATTCCTCCTAATAGGCTCTAGCTTTGTTCTTGTATTCATGAAGGTCCGTTAGCCATCGAGCCAAGTTAGTTGTGACATCTTTCTATCCTTGGTAGCTGGCTTTTACCACCTAAAGTTCAGAATTTGCAACATCCATTTTCTCTAACAGCTTCTTGCATTTTGCAAATTTCACTTTCGTATTTGATGTGGGTGGTTGCTACCTACTGCTCAAGCTCTGACCTCAGGCACCCTACTATTAACATGGCAAGGTTGGCATATCTTAGGTTTGCCAACTCTACGTACTCTGTCAAGTCCTGAATCTACAGATCTCGATTCTTAACTTCCGCTTGGTGGGTGAAGGCATATGTGTCCAATATTGCCCGATAGTCAGTGTGTTGAGCACTAATAGTATTGATTTGGGCCTTGGTCATATGGATCTCCTTCTTCATGGATTTTTTTGTGCATTCCCACCTAATCCTAGAAGTGCTCCTTTAGCTTCTCATGTCATTTAGCCTCGTTTTGCCATGCCCTGATCTCAATCGCCAAATTTTGATAAATGGCGCATACCTCCTCCATTGAGAGGGTTTGATTTTCTCTAGCTAAACAGCTTACGTCTTAATTGAACTGGATAAATTGTTCTTGTAATTGATAAAAGTGTTCATCGAGAACATTCTTTTACTTTTCTACAGCGGTCAACCAAAGGTTGTCAGTCGCAAGTTGTTTATTCTCTTCTTGCAAGGCTTTGAGTGCTTTAAAATGCACATGGGATTGTGCCTATACTATGGAGGCATCCCAAATAGTCGTCTCCTTTTCTTCCACCACCTTCTTATTCTCTACGATTAATTTTGTTAGTTGCTCGGTTCTAAATTTTTCTAGCTGGTCTACAGGAACAAATTGCAAAGGGTCCTATTGTGCTGCTTGTAAGGCCATGAGCTGCTCTTGTAGTCTCTGCACTTTAGCTTCAGCATGCTCTACCCTTACCTCTGTTAGGACCAACTTCCCCTTAGTGGAAATGAGGTCTAACTGAATTGTTGTTACTTCCTGAGGGATTTCAAACAGGGACGTCATTACTTGCCCTGTTTGAAGTAATCTATTAAGCACATCCTCATGTTCCATAGGATTCATTGAGGTTCTGGCTAAGGTTTGAGCATCCCGTGCTCCTGAGAGATTTGCTAGTGGCACAACAGGTACATTAAAGGATTCTTTGATGTGATCTATGATCACTTCTGCAGCTCCCATGGCATTCTGGTGTTGCATAACCACCACGGTGGCCCCTTCACCAGTCTCTAACTGCACCTGGAAAGATGCTGCATTTCCTGAGATCTGTTGTGACCATCTACTTTTCCCTCCTCCTGTGTGAATGCAGAATTCACCCCTTGTGCGATCCAATGAAATAGTAGGCTTCCTGGCATCATCGATGACACGAAAGAGGTTTGCATCATCACGACTTCCCCAACTGACCATCTCAGCGATGGCCCTAAGATGGCTCATCGATGGTTTGTAGTCTTCTAGTGGTGGTGGCTAATCCTGGCCTATGCTGGGCCCTACTTCCTGTTGTTGGTTGGGACCCGTGGCTAGAGGTTGACTGGGTCCAGCCATATGTTCTTCTTCTTGTTCTGGTCCTAGCTCTTCACCAGTGCTTTTTCTTGGAGCTAGTGCCTTTAGAAATTTAGCATATGAAGCAATTTTGGCTTTTTAGAGGATGTCATTAGTGTATCCCCGAATACCAGCACATCGGCAAATCTTTCTGATAAGACATGGGAAAGGTAGCACCATCTTCCTTGTCTTTCATTCTTCAAACTGCCTCAAGATCTCCATCAAATATAAATGGGGTAGGTTAGCGTTAACCTTTCCCATCAACACTACACATCCTCTAGCCGCATACGTGGATATTCTTTTCAAGCCTTTTCTGGGGAAGAGGTGATATGTCCCAATTTTGAAGTAAACCCTCTCTTCCATTGTCAATTCACCAAATGCTTTATCTCTACCATAAGCCTTCTCCAACCAATCATTTCGCACATCAGGGTCTGAACAGGTGGATAACTGAAAAACCTGGGGCCCTGTATTTGAAAGGTTTAACACTTCTGAAATGGCTTGCGCAGAGAAGTCAATTGTCACACCACAAATATTAACAGTGGTGCCTTGCTCCCTATTGTGACAAAATTGGTACATCTCTCCTAGGTACCAGGCACCACTTTTAGAGAGGATAGGCCATAAGGGAGACCCTTTAAGGTGATCCCTAATGGCCTCAGGAGTGAACTCTGTGAATGATTCAAAGTTCAATTCCATAATCACCGTAGTGAATGTGGACTTCTCTTGGATAGCCTGAACACAATCTTGGTCGCGGTTTAGGCGCTGCAGCAGCTCCTCCTTCTGCTTGCCCAAACCATCTGATAGGAGGTTCATGTTGATGAATGCTAAATGATTACTCCTCCTATTCTGCATGTTGTTCGGCAAGTCTTTGTCTTCCACCTCTCCAAGCTCGTTTGCTTCCACCTTGGGTAGGACCTTCCTATTGTACACGTTTCAGGGCCATCTGCAATCACACGGGTCAAGCATTAGTAAGGTTATTTTTGAAGTTAAGTTATACCTTAATGCTTGCCTTAATTAATGATCTTATGTTATCACATGTGATAATGCCCAAAATTTTGTAATAATGAGTCCTGTGACTTAGGTGGTTTCCATTTTAGTTTCCCGGTATACCTAGGGATTAAATGATTTTTAGGCACAATTATTCTAAGTGTTATAGTTAATTATCCTAGTTGATGTCCTTTGGGCGATGATAAATTTCAAAAACATTAGGCACTTTTCGGCAAGTGTCCCTCCCCCATGACTAAGCTAAACACTCCGAGTTCAAGTAGGTTCAAACAGAATAAAAATTGGAGTACCAGCGAGCAAGATATAGTGAGAAAAGCAAGGGTCACTCAATTGCAAGTTGCAAAGAAAATTTTCAAAAACTCCCTCTGTGTGAATGAAAAAATAACGCTAAGTGTTCCGGGCGGTGACCTATTTATAGGCAGTGGAGATGCAATCTCGTGTACGATACATCACATACACGATATCACGTGGGATGCGATATCACGTATGCGATATCTCGTCCCTAGTGATGTGAGGCACAATAAAAAGACCAAATTTTGAAGGAATTTTCTTGAAATAAACATTGTAAATCGAGGACATTGGCTATTATCAAAGGTTCTAGGGCAATTACATTAAGTCCAGAGGCACAATTAATGATGATGGTGTGGATTTTACCAATAAAACCTTGGGTGATAAGAAAAAGGGTATGTAATGGTACATTGGAACGTTAAAATTCAGAGGGATAGTAATAAGGGAAAGAAAATCATATAAAAAATTATGTTGAGGGTAAGAAATGGTGTGTGTGAGTGATGTCATAAGTGAGAATTACAAAAGATTACACAAGTGGGTCCTCCCCAAAGCAGGTTCTAACCTATAATTCCCTTGTGTAACCACACTTAAAGTGTCTGTGGGTACTAGAAGGGTTAAATGTAATCCACACTAACTCCACAAAACACACACATGTAAATATCATCGGAATGAGATGAAAATTCTATGCTACACAGGACACGAGCTACAATTACATGAACAGTGAGATGAGAAGAACTATGGAAAGGGATCGTAGAGATTGGGACATGAGGTAACTAACCCAAGGCACAGTGAATCCTATGTGTAAAGCATGATTAAGTTGTCATTAACATGTCATTCCAAGATCAGGACCAAGTCCATCCTTCTAATCAGTGACATCGCATTGTTTCAGCCCATGATGAACAACTATGAGAGTACCATAACAACAAGGCATACGATCACTCAGCATTTTGTTCAAGGGAGGAGTGACTTTTGTTTTATGGCACTTTGTTTTTCTTTTTCTTTTCTCTTTCATTTTTTTTTCTTTTGAATACTGAATCCAAAAAAGCTGCCAACCTTCAGGCATGGGTGCGTGTCTTTCCAGTGGGACCCCCTAGAACAGCGTTTTATTTTTGAGTGCCTTTTTTATTACTCTTACTCCCATTTTTCGTTAGATCTACAAGGATCTTAGTACAACCACGTTGCATGATAACTTCCACAAATGTCACCAAAGAGAATCCACAAGTCCCCTTGATGTCACATCCTAATCATTCCCTCTTGGTCCATCCTTCTTCATTCTAGGTACAATGAACACAAAATTAATTTTAAGTTTTTAAGAATGTCAAGAATATCACTGTACCCTCGAATAGAACCTCTTATTTGTAGAGTGGATGAGTGGGTGTAATGGACTCACTGGTCCAAATAATTGATTGCACATGACTTAATAACATAGAACACACCTCAACCAATGATCCACATGAGTGTTTTATTTATAGATGAGATTACTTATAAAAATAAAAAAAGATAAAAAGACAAAATAATAAAATAATAAAACAAGAAGTTCAAAATTGAAAAACTGGAAAACAAAAAGTTGTAAAATTGAAGAAAATAAAAAGTGGTTATTAATCCTGCTTGTTACTAGAATGGGGGGTATCCCACATAACTAAATAGTTGAGGATGGCTAGGATTAATAAATGAAAGATGAGGATCCTTGCATGTTGGAAGTATTGGGGCTTGGCCATACTTACCCCATCAGGGTTCACACACTTGATTGTAATAAGCATAGTGGGGCACTTTATATGATGTAGTTCCCAGATAATGAGCTGACCCACTATGATGTTTGGGACCATTAGATGGTATGCAAGGATTGGGTTTTCACTCTCCATGTCTATGTTCATTGGGTTGTATGATTGTTGGAGTGTGAGTTGGTGGCCCTGATGAAGTTACATGAGGCGTTGGGTTCTGTTGGCAACCGTTTGGGACGCAACCGCCAACGAGTGTCCTCGAACAGGATTTAGGTGCCTGCTGGTCTCTGGCAACACCAAGGCCCAGATACCTTCAAATAAACTTAGTAGTTAATGTGAGTATGTGTGTGTTCTGTCGCGGCGTGCGGTTGTGAGAAATGTAACGATTGTGTTGTATGTAAACTACAAATGACTTACTTTAAAAAGATTCAGCCAACTTTGCCAAGTACTGTGAGTTCTTGAAAATTTCCTGTTTTGTTCAACTACCTAGTCTACGTAGTCCTTATAATATCTACTTGTAACAAATAAAATTTTGCAAAAACATTTGAGCACAACTCCGCAATCTACTCCTAA
>MNCI01038015.1:805510-816901 GCA_015680685.1 Gnetum montanum | reverse complement strand
TCCTCCTTGACCCCTGAAGCCTTTTTATAGGGTTCAAAGGTAGGTAGGGAAGTTACAAAATATCTTGGGTGGTTTAACCACCATAGAGATAAAAATGCTACAATGGACAAGTGTGTCTTCATTCAGTTTCCAAGTGTCTTCATGTAGTTGCCAAGTGTCTTCGTTCAATCACCAAGTGTTCACCATGGAGAGAAACAAGTTGCAGTTAACACGTGTCCCATGCAGTTGACAAGTGGACATTGTGGAGATAAAGAGGTTGTAGTTGACAAGTGGCCTTGGTGGTGGTTATAACCACCATTTCAATTGACAAATGTTCAATTTACATAGGACTTTGAACAATTGTTGCACAAATTCCCTTTTTAAATCAATATTATATTTTATTGTTATTTATATCATAGTAGTAGAGATAATAACCATGGATTTTATGCATGGGTTGTTATATAAATATATGTATGCGTATACAACCGAATGCATAAGTGGGGTTGTACTCTCACATTTTAATTTGTGGCACCCCGAATGTAATCCCACTTTTATATCAAGGCCAATTCCATCTTCATCTTCTTTGCACTTTATAGAATGCCTACAATGTGGATTCAAGATCTTGGCAACTTGCATACATAGATACGAACAAACCGGCAACGAAAGTATGGCTTTGAAATCCATGTTTCCACACATGGGAATGGATGCATTTTCCCAGTTCCAGGGAGGAAACCTTTAAGACCATCTTTCTCCTAGGTAGCAAGAATACCAGCACCAACATTATCAAAAATTCCTGCCTGCAGTCTCTGCTTCAAAACTTCACAAGGAATCCTCATGGCCATCCTAAGGATAGTGCCAACAAAGGACGAAATAAATTCTACCTGAATGTTAGAAAACTCTATGGATGTATTTTCTAATAGCTTCTTTATAGCTTTAGAAAAGCCAGTTCGCAATCCATGGCTTGAAAATTGTCCTAAAATTGCTGGGATTGAACCTCTGTATAAGCCTGCAATCCCAATTTCAAGTATTTTTGAAACAACCACAGGGAAAGAAAGTGTCGATGCATGTACCCATTTTCATGATGAACATCCCAGTCAACTATAAGGATTTTCTGCACACCCAACTCTGGTCGGTCACATAGCATGTGCTTTACCGCAATAGCTGGACAACGGAGCCAGCAGAAAGGAGGGTGGCGAGGGAGGATCCGCGGCTGAAGTAGATAGAATTGAAGGACAAGGCCAGACGCTGCCACCGTGTGGCCGACAATTTAGGGGATGATAAGTCCCATATGAGCTAAACATGGAAAGGAGTATGGACACACAACAGCTGCTCATGGTGAGCCTCCATAGCCTGAACCTCCACGCAGCATCCGAGAATGTTGCTATCTCGCAGGCGACCGTAAATGGCCCGAATGTGCTGCGGCTGCTCCAGATGATCATCCTCGGCCTCGTAAGTCGTAGAATTTCTCTGAAACACCACAGATGTTCCGTGCACCCGAGCAAACCCTAGATTGCGTGAATGATGCCCAGCGTTTTTCTTACCGCTTGTTAATGTCTTTCAATAAATATATGTCATCCTAGTAGCCGAAAAAGTAGTGTCTGTGAAGATAAGCCATTAGCTTCCACGCTTGTGTTTTCTCTAGAGCTATTCTTTTTAATTTTGAGTTGGGAGCAGAATTCCAAAATCATGCTCAAGCAGAGTTCCAACGACGATTTTTCTCTGTTCCTGGCCGTCGTCCCGTTTCCATTACCGTACTCATTAAGGTGCAATATTTTACCATCACTGCTATCAGAAAGCTCCTTAAAGAAAAACTGCAAAGACGATTCGTTACATGTTTTTTCGGTGGATTTGACATCTGGTATGCTTTTGACTCGGTGGCAAGATTTCTTACCAAAGCACCTTCTCACGTCCTTGAAATGTCCAAGAATTGACTGCAGGAGGTTCCCTAGACCTCCTAGAAGTAGCGTCTGATTCAACACTGTCTTCTATGACAATTGTTCTATTTGCAAAATTTTCATTTTCTATACTCAATTTTAAATTAACAATATCTTCTCCATCATTTCGCAAACATCCACTGATAATTTCTCCATTTTGTTATTCATACAATCTATTGATTTTAATTTTTGAATTTGGAACTTAGAATCGTTGATAAATGCCTTAGCTTGGCAGCTGACAACATTTGCAAACATAGATGCCAATAACCCTCATACCAAAAACCATCTTTTTCATCCTGTATCCCGGGTACTGAGCATCACAGATTTTACTCCACCTCATGGCATCCTCACACAACGTTGGATGCACTGATTATAAAATAAATAAAACTGCTTCATTTCAATGTCTCAAAAAAATCTTGATTTCTTATTAGCGTCTACCAAATACAGCCCTTGTTCTAGAAAATCATATCTTAAAACACCTGACTTAGGTCTCCATCCTCCAAATTCTTCATGCACGGCAGGAAGCTTTGGACTATCTCTAATCTCAAATCCATATTGTTCTATGAAATGGCCAAAATGTGCCAACAGGTTCAAAGGTAAGGGTGCACCACAGTGTGGGACTTGTGTTGAGTTGTAGGATGTAGTGGCCTCGGAATTGTGTTGTCCCTACTTACAGCCATGTTTAACGAAAGGACGCTTTTGATGTTGAGGAGGCTTTTCACTGCTATTAGTAGTAGTAGCACAAGTGTCATTCATGGGTTGTTATTGTGGTGTAGACACCTAAGGAACAGTTGGTGGCGATATGGAAGGAGGGAAAGGATGAGAATGTTGAAAGTTAGGAGGAGTATAAGGTGCACAAGGTGGTGGTTGTGTTGAAGGCATGGGTTGATAGTATTGTGGAGAATAGGAATGTGGTGAGATAGAGTATGTTGGCCCAGTTGGAGAAACACGATGTTGAACAAGATAAGCATTTGGATTTGGATGATACGAAGGGTTTCTCTAGTCTAAGGGTGGATTCCTCCATGATTGGGTTTGTTGCCACTGTGATCGAACACAAGTATCTCTGTATGAACTCTGGATGTAACGTGTTTCCCCAATGCTCATGTAAATGTAACAATATTGGGCATTGGCCCTTGGGGTGATCATACAGGCATATGTTGCATTCATACGTATGATTGGTAGTTGAGCTCTTATTTTCCTTATCCCTTCTTTCTAATTGTCTACTATTTCATCTTGCTTCTTGGGTTGTCAAAACTCTATCTCCAATAATATTGATAAATTCTCAACACTTTTGATACATCCATTCCCACATCTTATTGATCTTTGCCTCGGCTTGTTCTAATGTTTGTTGTATTGGCAAAGATGATGTTTCCACCTTGAGATTGGTTGATTTCTCCTTTTTATGATCATGGACCTTTGTTAAGTTGATATTTTGGTCCTATTGAAATTTTTCAACATTCTCCCATCTATCCATATCTCGTTCTTCTTTTGCTACCCACTTAATAAGCTCTTGGACTTGATGGGTTTGTAGTTCATATAGTTGACCCTGGGCATACATTCCTAAGGTCTCTCTTGTTTCATTACGTAGCCCATCAATGATATGAAACATTAGCCCTTCCTTGGAAAACCCATGGCCTGGACAGTTGTTTAACAGTGCATAATATCTTTCTAAGGCCACATCCAAGGGATCATGTTAATCTTGTTTCCATCCTTGGATTTATTTCCTCAAGGCTGACACTCTTGCGTAGGTTTGATATTTTTCGTTAAAGACTTCTATCATTGTTGACCAGCATCGTATTGAATTTGGTTTTAACAATCTATACCATACTTTTTCTTGGTCAAAAAGTGTCATAGGGAAGAGCTTAAGTTTTTGCCAACCGTTATCAATGTTATTCCATGTGCAGGAATTGTAGAAGACTTGTAAATGTTGATGCGGATCTAAGTCATAGCCTCCTGAAAATTTAGGAAAGTTGTTTAAATCGAGCCTAGGTCGACAGCTCTCTTTATGATGCCTACGTGAGATTCAAACAACCTCCTATATTTGCATTAATCTTGTAGTGGCTAGTAGGGATTCATCGTCATCAGGTAAGTTATGCTTTCATGTGTTGGGATGAAATTGCTTTTGTTCATGTTTATAAGAAACCCCCACTTCAGGTTGTGTACTCCAACCTTCATCGTCATATAGTTCGTTGGTTCTCCAATAAACTTCTTCACTAAGTGTGGCATTATTATCATCTTGTAGGAGAGGCATGGTGAAATTTGTGTGTGAATTTATGTGTGACTTTTTATAATTATTTCTTTCATAAAAGATATATCGTTAATTCCTTTACAGCGACCTTGTATGATATAACTAATCTAGATAACTAGCACCGTCCCTGGAAATGGCACCAATGATGAGTGGCGAGATACCCCTACACTCAACCATATGAATACGAGCATTCTCACACGCGATCCGGTCGAACTCTGCAGACGAACTAGTTTTGGTACCTAGACAATTAGCCTTAGGTTGCAGTTCATTGTCTTCCCACCTAGACTAGTATTATAATTGTCATGTATGATTTAGTCTAGAGTGAGGTGTATGATGTGATTCCTAATCTAATGCTACTTCTGAAGGCAATGGAAGGTAAGATCAACTAAGCTAGGAGGAAAAGGGTAAAAGAATCTAATTTAGCCTAAGTGCGATGAGCATCCATTCCTTGATTATCCATACACATCTTGGACTTTGTGCATGACTACCACTAGGATTACCAAGCGTAGATCCTAGGTACGCTACTAGGTTACCAAGTAGTCACACTTAAATGCTCGTAATCAAGTCGTACTCATTCCACGGTTTAACATGAGATAAGGATGAGAGAAACTAATTAGGAAAGTAGTAAATAATAATTAAATAAATAAATAAACAAAGTGAATGTTGTAATGATGAAGTAATCGTGATCTTTACTGCTGATCATGTGCATGTCCAAGTATGTCACACTCGAATAAAGGATGTCGCACAATTACATTCACCACACTACGGGCATACACGGGAAAAATAATCTATCTCTGGAGGGATCAAACTGCCAGAGTTTAGCTACAATTTAACTCTAGATGATAAAACAAGGGAGAGCCACCTCTTATTTATAGACATGGCGACGGACTGCGCTATCACGTACGCGATATCGCAGGGGAAGAAGCGATATCGCGTAAGCAATATCGTGGGCGATGCGATATCTCGACGGACGCAATATCATGGCCTATGCGATATCGCATCCCATCAAAAGGCTACTAAAAGTTATGAAAAAATGGAAAATAGCCTTTTCCTAGTCATATGATGAATTGACTGGAATAGATGTGTGTGTATGCTAGCATCAAATCTATACATACACCACCATTAAACCAAAAAGGCAAATGTAGAGAAGATTCAATCTAAAACTAAAATAGGTTGTTACAAATAAATTTAAAGAAATTTCGAAGGCAGGATTCATCTATCCTATGGTAGAAAATGAGTAGGTAAGTTCACTCATTATCATGCCAAAGAAAGAAGGACAATAGAAGGTCTGTATTAACTTCAAGTTGTTAAACATGGTCATATTCAAATATCATTTTTTGTTGCCATTTGTAGGCCAAGTATTAGATACAATTATAAGATACCATTACTATAGTTTTCTAGATAGGTATAGTGACTACAACCAAATCCAAACTAAACCAAAGGTGAAGGCCAAAACAACTTTTACAAGTCCTTGAGGAACTTTTGCATATAAAAAGATGCCCTTTGGCATTTGTAATGCTCCTACAACCTTTCAATGCCTAGTCCTAAGCATTTTTTAGCAGCAAATTAGTACCATTATGGAGGTCTTCATGGATGACTTCTCCACCTATGGTATTAATTTTGAATAGGTATTGGACCATCTTGAGCAGGTACTAAAACAATGTATAGGAAAAAACTTGGTAGCTCAACTAGTAGAAGAGTCACTTGATGGTTTGAGAATGCACTATTTTGGGGCATAAAGTTTCAAGGAAAGGAATAAAGGTGGATCCTGAAAAAGTAACGATCATCCAAGAAATAACTAGACAACCTCAAACTATCAAGGATGTAAAGTCATTTCTTAGTCATACTAGTTACTACCAGCACTTCATCAAAAATTTCTCTAAAATCACCAAACCACTAATAGAACTTACCAAGAAATATGTTTTCTTTGAATGGACCAAGGAATATGAACAAAAATTCTATCATTTAAAGCAAAAGCTCATAAAAACTCCAATTCTAAGTGTCCTAGATTAGTCTAAACCATTTCATATCATGACAAATGCATCTAACTATGACTTGGAAGCAGTGCTTACATAAATCGATGATCAAAACATCTATATTATATCCATTATATAAGATAGAGCACTATGGGTGTGTAACTCAACTACACCACCACTGAAAAAGAATTCATGGTAGTGGTGTATGCCCTAGATTAATTTAAGCACTATGTGGTTAGGTACCCAATTTTTGTGCACATGGGCCACAGTGCATTCCTATTCCTAATGAAAACACTAGTAGTAAGCCCCCATGTTATTTAGTGATTAGTGATCTTATAGGAATTTTATCTCACAATGGTGGATAAAAAAGAGATCAAGAATATAGTTGCAAATCATTTGTCTTGATTAAGGTGGAATAATAATGAAGATGAATAACCTTAATCTTATCAATATCAAGATGAACTCCTCTTTGGTAAGTCCATTCAAGTTCAAGCACTAAGGGTTACCAATTAGTATGACGAGTTCCTCTCATATCTACTCACATAAGGGACTCCTAAAGAATGGAATTATAAGAAGAAATAACAATTTCTTCACCAGGTCAAACATTGTATGGAAATTGAAGTTAACCTCTATAAGGTTTGTGTCGATGGCCTAGTATGATAGTGTGTACTTGATGCAAATTAGTTGCGAGTCCTTCAAGATGCTCATAAAGGCCCTTATGGGGATTATTATGTAGGAAGGAGGACAACCACAAACTTCCTCATGATAGGATACTTTTGGCCAATAATATTTAGGGATGCTTAGCATTTCTCTCATTCATGTAAAAGATGTAACACCCCTATTAATTATCTATAAGATATCCTATAGATAACTAATAGAGATGCTATGCATCCCCAAGGATTTGGATTTAACCTTGAACTACTAACTTAAAAGGAAGTAGTAAAAGAGATGAAAATTATACAATGGAGTGATATAGCATATCAAAATTTCATAATGCTTGTGTAAATAATTTTATAAAATTTATTTAATGAAAAAGAGAGTTTTGTGTAGCCACAAAAAGGCATATGTCTAAGAATTTCACTAGTTATATCATAAAATTATATGTAAAATAATGATTCCAACAACACTTGTTTTTCCTTAATCAAACATATAAAAATAAAGTTTTTTACACTTTAAGTTTATTAAATTAAATAATAAAATATTAATATAAAAAATAATTTTAAATTTTCCTAAATATATAGCACATGCTAAAATGAAAAATGTTCATTGCAATCTCATGGTACCAACGACACAAATGGACAATTTATATCTATCATACTTTATTATTTATTCACAAAAATAGGCACATGATTCAAGTAGCCCAAAAATGTACAAGGTTTATATTTTACAAAAATACAAAATATAGAGAAATTATTTGTCAAGTTGAGAGGGTCTATTTTGTATAGAATTAATCTAGGTTTTATTCTATGTCCCTCTTCTGATGCTTCCTTGACTATTCTAGGAAAAATTTTCCAGAAATCTTCATAACTATTACAAATTTTCCTAAAATATAGGAGGAGTTAGAATTCTTCAAAAGCATTACAAATTTTCCTGAAATCTAAATAAAATCCAAATATCCAAAGCAAATATATATATATATATATATATATATATTGAATTATTTAATCCTTTAGTATCCAAAGATATCACAATTTGTCCAACAAAATCGAAGGCTAGGTTTTGGGTACCCTCACTATCAAAGGAACTCATCAAAAACTCTTAGAATAACCTTGCTACTATCATTGGATTAGCCTTGTGACCCCAAACAAGTCACTCATAGTCAAGTCTTGGCAATAGCCTCACTACTAATATCCTCAATGGCTAAGTCACATGTATCATTGGAAGGATAGGTCTTAACTATGCCTCACTTGCACATCACTAGACTCAACTACTAAGTGTCATGATCTCAGCTAAATCCATAGCCTCACATGAATTTATGAATCAACATCCAAGGTAGGAAACTCATCCAACAATACTTGTTATCATGGGGTAGGTTCCACAAAAGAACACTCAATTACTGCATGCAAATGGGAGCATGTAAAAGATTCATGGCCCCTACTACCAACTAAGCAAAATCAGTCACACAAATATTATTATTCTATTCCAAAAGTCCAAAAGGTGCCCAAAATGGCAAAAAATCCATAAAAGCTGAAATTTCACAAAATTCTAACAAAATCATGTTTATGTCATAAGAAAATTTGAAATATTCCTAAAATATCTAGGGTAAGTTTGGCATAATTTTCAAAATTCACCAAAAGATAGAAAAAGATACAAACAATATTAAAATATTAATTTTTTCAATAAAGGCACAAAATTACAAAAATCTAATAGCATCTCAGCATATTAATTAAAATGGTAGAAAAAATAATAGAAAAGTAGGAAGTAGAGAAAAGAAAGGAGAATCCATAGCAATATGGGGTTGCCATGTGAAAGGAAAATAAAATAAACTTTCTTATTTGTGTTAGTAGGGATTCCTGAATTTTTGTATGTCTTCCTTTCTTGCCTAATGCTCTTAATTACTTTTTTCCTTGCTTTGCCTATTGCACCCAAAACCCTTCTTCAAACTATGACAAGATGTATATAATAGGGCCACTACCTATTTATAAGGAAAAAAATAGAAGAAACCAGGCTCAAATTGGCTTCAAAAATATGATAGGACATGGTTTCCAAAAAACAATGATTGCACGAAAAATAGAAGCTAAACACAAGTGGCTGAGAGGTAGCAAGAGAAAATACATTAAAAAAATGAGGTGGTGCTTTAAAAAGGGTAGTATGCATATTACATAAGTTATATGCAGATTTTTCTTGCACTGTTTTTTCTGCTGCACCCGTGGACGCGCGCGTCATCACCCGTGGCGCAACGATGAGCGCTCTAGACGGCGCGCAAGGCGTTGGACATGGCTGAGTTCAAAACAGCGCACATGGCCAGCCAGATCATTTAGATCAATTGCTTTTTGTCCAAAAAAAATAAAAATCTGATATTGAGTTGTCTACGAGTGCCGTTGTGGAGGTCGCAGCGGCCCTGGCAGCTCTTCCTTCGGTCGCGGTGGTGGCCGATCTGTTCCCAGTCGCGGCCAATTTTCCTCCCGTCACAGCCGCGGTCGCACCGCTGACAGATCCTCCGACCTACGGTGCTCAAACCCTATGCACTTCAACAAGGGTTTCTGGCCTGGTTCTGCTTCTGTTTCGGGTCAGGGTTTTGCCTGGCCGCCGCCTCAGGGTCAAAACTTTGTTTGGCCGCCGTCTCAGCCCTCGCCTCTCTCACGTCACGCGCCGCGTGCGCATCCCGCGGCCAGATCTGCCCGATCTGCGCAACCCGCGGCTAGATCTGCGCAACTAGAGTTGAATACCAGAGTCGGCTACAGGATCTGCATTGTGGTGCTATTGTTGTAGGTTGTTCCAGAGCTGCCATCGTGTTCCTTCCGACGTGGAACCAGTTCCAATGGACGAGGAGCTCCTTTCAGGCAAGGATATGGATGAATCTTCAGCGGCTGCTTCTTCTTCTCCTCAGGGGAGTTCTCCCAACTCAGAACCTTTGGATTTTCTGCTACCTCAAGATATTTTTGACTCCTTTTCTCAAGAATTTTTTGCACATTTTATTTTTTTTCAAATAGTAGGTTATCTACCTCGCTCTTTAAGCATCAATCTGCATATTAAAACTATTTTACAAGCTCACGGAATTCAAGTTTCACACGCTCGATATTATGCTCGTAATTTTGTCCTTGCTGAGCTTTCGGAGGCTTCTCAAATCGAGAAAGCTCTCTCTCTTCGAATTTTCCCTGCTCGTAATGCTACACTCATCGCCCGGGCCTGGAAATTTGATTTCAATGTCAGCGAACCAGCCTTTAATATTATCCCTTGTTATGTAGAGCTCCCTCATCTTCCTTTAATCTTTTCACCTCTTGAGCGAGACATAGTTAGCACCTTAGGTCGAGTCATCTCCGACCGTGGAATTGAGGTTAACGGGGCTCACTATCGTCGCTACTGTATCGAACTAGACATCTCCAAAAAAAAACCACTTTAACTTTAGGAGCTGGAGGCAAGGTTTTTAAACAAAAATTTGACTATTTTTATCTTCCTAACTTCTGTAGCTACTACCATCATGCAGAGCACCACATTTCCACCTGTCCCTTTCTAGCTAAGAAAAAATCTCAAACCAATCCTCCCAGATCCAGTCCTGTAGTCACTCCTCAACCTAACCCACCAATTGCTCCCATTAAGTTCGGTTCTACTTCTAACAATGCTTCACACCTTTCTTCCTCGTCTGCTCCTCTCAAGGCAAGAGTCTCTCAATCCCATTCTCTCATTAAGGCCAAGTCTAAAGCACCAATCATCCACTCACAATCAGTCCAAGACTCACTTCTACGAGATGAGTTTGTTATGGTCGGGGGAAGGAAAAGGGCTAAAGCATCTAACACCACCACTCCTCCTTCCTCTCCTCTGCCCAAAACTAACCCAGCTTTAATTGTAAATACCAGCAACTCCTTTGCCATTCTTTCCTCTACTATGACAACTGACACTCCTAACCCCAATCCTTCTACCGCCTTGTCACTCATAACAACTAGAGCTTCTCCATGAACTTCCTATCTTGGAATGTCCGAGGCCTAACTGATAGGCTTCGTCGCAAAAGAGCCAGCAACTTTATCTCTAGCTTAAATCTCACTTTGGATTTCCTCCTCCTCCAAGAAATCAAGATCTCAGCCGTACAATTATCTTTTTCAGCCCACGGGTTTCTTCCCCATTCTTCTGTTCTTGCTACTTCGCATGAGTGTGGCAAAGGTGGTGCAGCCATTCTGTATCCAGCTTATTGGAAAGACAAACTCCTTCAGCATGGGTCCGATTTAGGTCACCGAGTGACCTGGGCTATTTTCTCATCCTCACATGGTCCCTTCGGAGTTTGTTCTATTTATGCCCCCAATGACTCTACCGAACGTGCCCAACTGTGGCATGAACTCACTCATAGCCTCCCTTCTATTCCTTGGATTTTTGGTGGCGATTTTAACATGATGGAATTCTCTCATGACAAGCTCGGGGGTGTTTTCTCTCAACTTCCACATCAAGAATTTCAAGCCTGGTCAAATTTTAAGAAACGTTTCTATCTTTCGGACGGCATCGCAAACACTGCTAGTGGCTCTCTAAATAGCTTCACTTGGAAAAATCTTCGTAAGGGGCAGGCTCGCATTTATAGTCGGCTAGATAGGTATTACTTTTCCAC
>MNCI01038015.1:793004-803561 GCA_015680685.1 Gnetum montanum | reverse complement strand
TGGATCCTTTCTCCTCACGACATTATCATTCTTGGAACACATGTTTTCAAAATCATTTGGAAGGCTTGGCAAGTCTTACATTCTCCTGTGAATTGGAATAATATACATATCAACCCTACTCTTCTTTCTAAGATTTTTCCTTGGTGGCTGCCCCTATGTCCTGCTCCTCTAGCCACCTCAAATGTCAGGGTAGCCACCATCTGGTTTCAAAAGGGAGTTGTTTCCCTTAGTTGTCTTTGTCTCACCAATTAGTGGATTACTTGGGATATGTTCGAAAACTTATATGGGGCTTCCAGAAGTATGCACCATTGCCTCGATAGACTTTATCACTTCATTCATCAGAATTTGCATGTGGAAGCTTCGGTTCCTAGTCTCTTCCATGGTCTTCAATGGACTAATGGATCAAACCTTCTACCCTATAAACCTCATGTGCCCTTTCAATTGTTGCATGATTCCTCTACGATTGTTAACCGTTGCAATCGATCATGGCACAAAGAAGAGTCTGAACAGTTTTGGCTCTCTCTCTTTTCTCGATTTTGGAGCCTTCCGACTCTTCCAAAGATTAAGCAATTTCTTTTGTGCCTCTTGCATCAAGGCCTGCCTATCGGCAAACGTCGTGAATACCTTGGGATTTCAAACCCTACCTGCCCTCTATGTGGAGGTCCTGAAAATTTTGTCCATGTTTTTTGGCATTGTCCTTTCGCTCAGTCTTCATGGGAATGGGTTTCTAAGGTTTTTCCTTTGTGCACATTTTCCCATGAGGATATCTTATTCAAATTTTTGGCCACCCCCTCTTCAGACCTTCTGTTTCTTTGAAAAGTAATTAGGCCCCTCATTCTTTACTTTATATGGAAGCGCAGATGCACTGTTCTTTTCCAGAACACTAATTCGTCCAACTCTAACCATTTAAATATTATGGAAAAATCTCAAATTCTTCGCCTTGTGCATTTCCAAATTTTATCTCATACTTCTAAGTTAAAGTTGGATACTAATCAGTTGTTTTTTTGTTTGCAGCCTTGGAGCAGATACACCAACTCGGGCACTCTCTCCAATCTCGCTCTGCTACATCGGAGTGTGTTATCATCATAATTTTGAGCATTTTGAGCTCTTTGTTGTTCTCCTGGTCTTACAAACTCGCAGTTCCTAAGGATTCCCAGCATTAGGTAGCTCTTTGGCAAGTACTCCCTTCTCTGGCTTGTACTCCCACACCCTGAGAATGATTATGCTTCAAGATGTTTTCTTTTAACACTCGCATTTGTCTTTGTTCTTCTCCCTATTTATCCATCAATATGTTCAGATGTTGATCATGTATTTATTCTCATTTAATTAATAAAATTCTCTTTTTGGGGTCCGACACCCCCCCATAAGTTATATGCACATAGCGTACAGGCTTCTTTTCACATATACGTAAACGTGCTCTCAAGCAACATTTGACTTTCAAAACTTAATTTTTAATTAGTTTTTTTCATTTATTTCCATAAGTCTATTTCAAATTTTTCTCTCTTCACTAATGCCCTCACAGTCAAACACTCATATCACACCCACCGAGACTCCAAATCAAATTCAATTTGAACCTACAGGATATTTGTCAAGTGTTCTACAAAATCATGCACTAAAATCTTATCCAAGCATTACTTTTCATAGTCATCCAGTTCAAATGCTGAAACTTTTACTATATTTTAGCAAACTAGTAAATGTGATATCTCGAGAATCGTAACTTTGATTTTAGTGAACCAAGGATCAAAATCTATGTTTTTGAATGTCTTGAATAAATTGGTAAGGTCAAATTCTAGGTAGGACATCATCATAAGGTACTTCCTTAACAAAGCTAATTTATGTAATATTTAATTATAATAAAACTTGAACTCCAAATCCTAGTTTAATGATAAAAGGTACCAAGGGATATGGTCTGGTTACGGTCAAGGTGCATAATTACTCCATGAACAAAGTATTATATAAGCACATGTACATAATAAAATAAAAAGATGCATGACTAGATGTGTATAATAAAGTATAAATATGCATTGCCGAATATTCGTAAAGGCATGATAACTGACAAAAGAAAAACTTCCTAATATAATCGGATTTTAACATTTAATCATAAAATATAAAGTAAACCTATGATTTATCTCCAACAATAATAGAATAAAGGATACAAAACTTTAACAAAACATCCTAGCAAGCGAATTGCGTTCACTTATGTAGGAAACTAGTACCAACAGTAATAGTAATAATAATGATAGTAATGTAATTCTATGATTTAACCAAAATTATTAGAACTAATTCATTGAAACATATCTAATAGCGTTAAAGAATTAACAATATGTATTATATTAAATAACTGAACCTTGCAAATTCTTAGGTTGTGATAAAAGATGTCAATGAGATGGAGGAATGACCACCAAAATGGCAGGATTCCAATAGTGGATCTAACCATTGGAGCCTTTTCACCTTTGGGGTATTAACTTCATGGGACCCATCACTACCATGTCTAATGGAAAGGCCTACATTATAGTTGTTGTTAACTACTATGTCAAGTGGGTTGAATCTGTAATTGTATCTAACTATAAATCTACCTCTACAACTCAATTTTTTCAACAATAGGTGGTAAATAGGTTTGGTGTGTTTAGAGCACTAATTTTAGACAACAGAACATATTTTACAAGTTCTACTTTTTACAAATTGATGCAATGGTTGGGATGCAACATAAACTTAAACACCTTATCACCCCCAAGCCAATGATCAAGTAAAGGATACTAATAGGGAAATCACAAGAATTCTAATGTGAACCATCAATAGATATAAAAAAGATTGAAGCATCAAACTTAATGATGCCCTTTGGGTATATCACTCAGCATGAAAACTTTCTATAGGATACTCTTCCTAGGGGTTAGTGTACAGAAAGTTACATAAACTTCTAATTCAAACTAAACTCCATACATTCACAATGGCCTTGAACTTGACACAGATATTAACCTAGCATAAAAAGAATGGCTCATGATCCTTAATGTGTTAGATGAAAATCAAAGAGTAACACTTATGATGAATGAAGTGCAAAAGGCACATAATAAATAGCATCACCATGCATAGATTAGAAAAGTTGCATTCAAACCAAGAGACAAGGTTTTCTAATGGAGTCCCATGCATGTGCCTCAACGTACCAAGTTCCAAATACTATGGGAAGAACCTTACATTATAAACTTAACTTTTCCTTCTAAGGCTATGGAAATTTACCATCCAAAAAGCCCTCAAAAGTCATGGGGGAAATATCTACCTATCATAAATCTTAACAAGTATACAAGATTTTTTTTTCTTTTTATTTTACAACTTTCTTTATATGTTTTCTATTTTCTTGATATTTTATTGATCATTTATATAATTTCCTTTTCATTTGGTATTTATTATTATTTTATCATTTTATTGTCATTTTCATTATGTTCTATTAGAAATCTCAGATTTTGTTCCATTGCTAATACAAATTTTGAAAATTGTTGAATGCAAATATCAAAGTTATGATCAATTTACAAAAGGCCAATTTTGTCCTTAGATTATGTTCTCTACTAATAGTTTGTTAGTTTTCTAGAGGTATTAGGTGGTGAGTTTACAATATTCACCCATTCCATCTATTCCATACAGAGTTTGCATCATGGAACCATGAAGTTTTTTTTACATTGAAACTAAAATGTAACATGTGATCTTGTTACTCAATGAATTGGAAAAGGACCAAGTGGAAATGGAAAATGGTGTGATCTCAAGGGGATTTAATGTGTTCTTGTCTCAACTTCCTTCTTCAATTTCATAGATCTTCATTGGTGTATCATCACTCATACTATTGATCATAAAAGGAAGTATGTCTTTGCAGGGTGTGGTTCTGTAAAATAATAATAATAATCATAAGGTAAATTTAAAGTGCATCCCTTAAACAATATCATGGGCTACAAGCATTGGTTATGAGGTTGAAAAGACATGTTACCCATGCTTGAAGGGATCCCTCTAACTAAGGTTCTACCTACTCCCTTCTTCCTTCTTCTCTTGGAATGATAATTCTCCTTGGTGGTTCCCATGGGATCTTCATGATAGAAGAGAAGGAATGTGTCAATGTGAGATCACTAAAATTGCAATGGACTTGGTCTAGACTTGGAACAGCCAGTATCAAATCATCTTAATCATAGATTTCACTAAGGATCTTATGCAACCAAGATGTAGATTATTCACCCATCATTTTCAATCTACCATACACTTACTCCATCTTCTATTATCTCTATCATAACCTAGAAATTTACATAAATTTATTTCTTTAATTTAATGCATATGATTTATTTTTTAATGTTTTAAAATGTGTTTCAATAAATTATCTTATTATTATTATTGTTATTATTGTTGTTGTTATTGATAGTTTCTTACATAAGTGAATGGAGCCTACTTGTTAGGATATTTTGTTAAAGTTTTGTATCCTTTATTTTACCACTATTTAAGATCAGTCATAGATCTTTTGAATATTTTATGATTAAATGTTGAAATCCAATTACCCCAAGAATTTTTTCTTTTTATCAATTATTATGCCTTTGCAAGTATTTGACTATGCATATTTTATTCCTTATGGACATTTAGTTATGAATATTCAATTTATATTATGCACATATGTTCTTATTATGCACATATAGTTATGCATCTTTTATTTTTATTATATATATGTAATTATATAATACTCTATTCATAGAGCAATTTTGAGCCCTCTCCCTATCCAAATCATATACCTTGCTACTTTTTGTCATTCAACTATAATTTGAAGTTCATTTTAAATTATAATTAGATATTGCATAAATTAGTTTCATTAAGAAAGTACCTTAGGATGCTATTCTATCTAGAATCTAACCTTGCTAATATATTTGAGATGTTTGAAAACATTAATTTTGACCCTTGGTTTACTAGAATTGAAGATATAGTTTTCAAGATATCACGTTTTTAGTTTGCTAAAATACTATAAAAGTTTTAGCATTTGAATTGGGTGACCATGATAAGTAATGCCTAGATAAGATTTCAATATATAATTAGGTAGAGCACTTGATAAGGATCACATAGATTTAAACAAAATTTGATTTGGAGTTCTAGTGTGCATGTTACAAGTGTTTAGGTAATACTTAGAAAAGAAAAATTATAAATAGACTTCTGAAAATGGAAATATTTAAAAATAAAATTTTAACAATTTTAAAAGGGAAAATTCAATGATGATTGCAAAAACGTTCACGTGCAAAATATCAAGTATACATGTTATAAGCATAACATATGCATATTACATTTACATCACTACCTTATTTATGTGTTTTCTGCTGTTGCCTCTTCTATTGCTTATTTTCTACCACCTATTTTTACCATTTGGTTTTACAATAATTGTATATTTTAAATCATGTTTCATCACATTTTTTTGAAAGATATTTTTTATCCTTTCTTCTTCCTTTTGAAGCTAATTTTAGTCTTGTTTCTTCCGTTTTTTCTTATAAA
This sequence comes from Gnetum montanum, assembly GCA_015680685.1. NCBI lineage: Eukaryota > Viridiplantae > Streptophyta > Gnetopsida > Gnetales > Gnetaceae > Gnetum > Gnetum montanum. The sequence continues at coordinate 798,059 of MNCI01038015.1, read as the reverse complement.
TAGGTTGTGGACTTAGATACATTTCATCACAGTTTGTAGAAGGGTTTTGAGTGTGATGGGTTAAGAAAAGAAAAAATAAATTGTTTTTGTTAGGCAAAAAAGAAAGATGTTAAGAGATTCTCAAAGCCTTGCCAACATAAAAAAGGAAGTTTATTTTACTTTCCTTTCACATGGCTACCCCATATTGTTATGAATTTTCTATTCTTTTCTTTGCTTTCTACTATTTTGTTATTTTTATTATTATGCCAAAATTATATCAGATTTTTGTAAATTTGGACTTTTTTATGAAAAACAATATTTTAATCTTATCCATATCATTTTCTATCTTTTGGTGACTTTTTAGATTTGTGAACATGTTTTCCAACTTACCCCTGGATATTTTATGAATATTTTGGATTAGCTTTTGATATGAACAAGGTTTTTGGTTCAACTCATGACATAAACATGATTTTACAACAATTTTATGGAATTTTGGCTTTTATGGAATTTTGGTTATTTCTGAAATCTTTTGAAATATTAGAATAAAATAATAATATTTCTATGACTGATTTTGCTCAATTGGTAGTGGAAGCCATGAATCTTTTAGATGCCCTCATCTACATGCAGTACTAGAGTGTTCTTTACTGGGATCCATCCCATGAGAATAAGGATTGTTGGATGGATTTCCTACCTTTGATTTTGATTCATAAGTTCATGTGAGGCTATGGATTTGATCAAGACCATGGCACTAAGCAATTAAGTCTAGCGAAATTGTAGTGAAGCATAGTCAAGACCTATCCTTTTGAAGATACGTATGTGTTGGCGACCGTTTGGGACGCGACCACCAACGAGTGTCCTCGAACAGGATTTAGGTGCCTGCTGGTCTCTGGCAACACCAAGGCCCAGATACCTCCAAATAAACTTAGTAGTTAATGTGAGTATGTGTGTGTGCTGTTGCGGCGTGCGGTTGTGAGAAATGTGACAATTTCGTTGTGTGTGAACTACAAATGACTTACTTTAAAGAGATTCAGCCAACTTTGACAAGTACTGTGAGTTATTGAAAGTTTCCTATTTTGTTCAACTACCTAGTCTACGCGGTCCTTATAATACCTGCTTGTAACAAGTAAAATTTTGCAAAAACATTTGAGCACAACTCCGCAAATCTACTCCTAATTTTCCCCAGAGAAAGAGGTAGTTCCACAAGAAAACTAGAAATAGAGCAAGATTCAATGGAAATAGACAGAAAAGAAAAGAAAGCAAACTTGTGTGGACCTCAAATATTTAAACAAGGTAAAATGACATGAGTAAACACTTCGCAATAAAGCTATTCCAAATTCAATATCTACAAATTGTTCAAACTTCTAAGGTTCAACCAAGCAATATCTTCAAGACAATCCTACTGTGCTACCAAAAATCGCTGCGTAAACTACCACGTACAAGACTTCACTTTGACTAGACAATAGATGCCAACGATTGCATTCAAACAGAACCTTTAAAAGACTTGACAATTTCTGATTGAAATAACACGGAAAATCACTTTAAAGATAAAGAAGCTATTCTGGTCCCATCAAAATACCAAAGATTTTCTGAACCCTCTCGGCTACTAAATTGTTCCACGGCGTGACTACAAACAGAGGCTCTCTTCCAACAATCCAATAGCAGTTCCCACACGTTGCACAATAACGAAATTTACTACTAAAATGCTCTTAAGGCTTTTAAACACAAGCGCTTCTATGGCAAAATTTTAATAGAAATTTCTATCGGGCAACAAGAACAATAAGAGCAATCTAAAAATCCCAAAATTACTTGCCAAGGATGATACTATCTAAACCACTAGCTAAGCAATTTAAACAAAACAAAAAATGAAATGCATAACTCACAGGACCATGACAAAGAGGCTGAAATATTTATTCTAGCAAGCCATCTTTCAAGAAATCTCCTTTACAAATCTTCCAAGTATGATGTGCGACTTCCTTCTTGTGTGATGATGATGCTCCCCCCTTCCTCCTTTTTTCATCCTTGACCCTTGAAGCCTTTTTATAGGGTTCAAAGGTAGGTAGGGAAGTTACATATTCAAAAATATCTCACCTAACTTCTCTCCCAAGTAACTTGGTTAGCCAATAGGAGATTACTTACTAAATATCCTAGCTAACTTTACTCCTAAGTAATTGAACTATCCAATTAGAAAATTACTTGCCCAACAAGCTAGGAGATTGTTTATCCAACAAGTTAGGTAAGTTACAACAATTTTGGATGGTTGCAACTACCAAAGAGATAAAAATGCTAAAATAAAGGGATAAATATAAATTAAAGGGATAATAGCCATATGTCCCTTGCATGAATATCTCATAGTAAAGTATTTTATTTCATGTAATAATGGGGTAGTAACCATGGATTTAATACATGGGCTGATATGTATAATGCATAAGTGGAGATATAATTCATAGTATTTCTAATGTAATCTGATTCAATTTTATTGGGCAATTATTTGTAAGTCTTGCTTAGTAATATATTTAAAGTTTTAATTTAGCTTATTTTAATTTTAAATTCGGAAGTATTACTAAGCTATAACGATTTTATAAAAAATCTAATATAATCTTCCTTTTGGAAGTAGCGGTGGTTAATTTATCTTATATTAAATCCGTGATACCAAAAATATCAGCCCGGAGGCAAAGCCATCGATCCTGCAACTGATTCTCGGATTGAGGGCGTTCCAGCAACTGCCTCCACAGGAGAAAACCCTGCCACCGGATTAGGAAACGTCGCCGTGTGTTCCGTCTAAACCAGCAACTGCCCTAACCTCTACCTCTGGAAAATGTCTGCAATTTTTGATATTGTGGTTTTGAAATTTTTGCTCTGTACTTTTGGTTGTCCCCTGGATTTTCTGCAGTGCCTTTGGAGACGCGCGGGACAGAACACCAAAAAATGCAGATTCTGATTTGGGTTTTTCTTTTCTTCTATTTTTTATTATATGCATTCTGCATCCATGGATGTATTGGTGCTACCGTTATTATCTTCACCTGCCCTGGTGCGCCCGCTGCTTGTGCGTTTTTTTTTCCGGCCTTTGCCGTTTTCTGAATCGTCTCTGCCAGAAGCCCTTACGACGGAACAAAAAAAAACACAAATTTGCCAAGAACGCCCAAACAAATTGTTAACAAAATCGGTAAATAGGGCTGCGATTTTCTGCAATTTCTGGAGCAAAATAGGGCCACGATTTTCTGCAATTTCCATTTGCAGGTATAATATTTTTTGTTTTTGGTACGCCTCAGGTCCGCGCCCAGGAATTCCACGATTCGGTTTGCTGTACTGCGTGAGTGAGGGTTTGACATTCGTAGCATCGCAAGCCTCCAAAAACATAACCTTAAAATATTTGCATCTTTTGAAATATATTTCATTTTTGAAATTTCTCAACGCCAATTCTTGCCTCAAAATTACTCCATACCAATCATCTCATTCAACCTTCAATTTACCCCACAAGGTTTTAACATACCAACACCCCTTGAATATAACTTTGATAGCTCTTGTGAGTTATTAAAACTTACCAAACTCCCTTGAATCTTGTTGTTGCATAAAATGGCCAAATGTGCCAACAGTATGGCTTAGCCTTTGAGGATGTTAGTAATGAGGCTAATGCCAAGACCTGGCTATGAGTGGCTTGTTTGGGATCACAAGGATAATTCAATGTTAGTAATGAGGTTATTCCAAGAGCTATCGATGAGTCCCTTTAGCAGTGAAAGTAACCAAGATCTAGCCTTTGGAGATGCCTATTACAATATACATTTTTTGGATTTTTGCTAGTCAAATTTATGATATTTTTGGACGTTAAAATAATTTAAAGTATAATCTAACGATAGTAGTGAGGTTATTCTAAGACCTAATGATATATCCTATTGGCAGTGAGGGTAACCAAGGCCTGGACTTTAGAGATGCGTTGATAAACTATACATTCTTTTGATTTTTGAATTTCTTTTGGATTTTTGAATTTCTTTTGGAGTATTGAAAAATTTGTGACATTTCTAAATTTTGAAAAAATTTTGAATATTTTTATAGAATCTCTATTAGTTATTTATAGAATCTCATAGATAATTAATAGGGGTGTTACAGCCTTACTATCTTGTACCATGGTAAATTGATAGTTTTGTTTTCTAGTTGACATAATCCAAAGATAATTCCTCGTATGGATATGAAGTTTAACATTAAAACAACCATTTTTCATCCTCAGATCCTAAGGACTCCTTGTGATGCAAATATGTAAGATTTGATTAAGCATACACCTACTTTGGAGAGGACCCACATGCATCTTTTTTTTTGTTTACCTTAAGTTAAATTCCCTAACCATAGGCTAATTATACATTCAATCATCTCAATAGCCTTAAAACATTTAATTTTTGCTCTACCTTGGCATTGGAATATCATCCAAAAACTCATCCAATGGTCTCTAATTTCTTCTATTTGGTGAAATATACCCTCTTTCATGTTGTTGCTATGATTCTCCAACTTTTTGGCTTCCATTTGGCTCTTAGTTTGACTCCAAAATTGCCTAAAATTTCTCAATTTTTAAGTAAAAAATATAGCTACAAATAGTTGCATTGATGCATCCCCATCGATTTAGTGGGATGAGTCGATGAAACCCTATCAACACATCCAAGTCAACATAGTATTTGTTGGCAACCGTTTGGGACGCGACCACCAACGAGTGTCCTCGAACAGGATTTAGGTGTCTGCTGGTCTCTGGCAACACCAAGGCCTAGATACCTCCAAATAAACTCAGTAGTTAATGTGAGTATATGTGTGTGCTATTGCGGCATGCGGTTGTGTGAAATGTAACGATTGCGTTGTGTGTAAACTACAAATGACTTACTTTAAAGAGATTCAGCCAACTTTTCCAAGTACTGTGAGTTCTTGAAAGTTTCCTATTTTGTTCAACTGCCTAGTCTACGCGGTCCTTATAATACCTACTTGTAACAAATAAAATTTTGCAAAAACATTTGAGCACAACTCCGCAATCTACTCCTAATTTTCCCCAAAGAAAGAGATAGTTCCACAAGAAAACTAGAAATAGAGCAAGATTCGATG
>MNCI01038015.1:773575-792702 GCA_015680685.1 Gnetum montanum | reverse complement strand
AACAGTAAGAGCAATCTAAAAATCCCAAAATTACTTGCCAAGGATGATACTATCTAAACCACTAGCTAAACAATTTAAACAAAACAAAAAATAAAATACATAACTCACAGGACCATGAGAAAGAGGCTGAAATCTTTACTCTAGCAAGCCATCTTACAAGCAATCTTCTTTACAAATATTCCAAGATCCCAAGTGTGATGTGTGAGACCCAATGTTCCTCTTGATATGAGACCCCTAAAGCCTTTTTATAGGGTTCAAAGGTAGTTAGGTAAGTTACATATTCAAAAATATCTTACCTAACTTCTCTCCCAAGTAACTTGGCCAACCAATTAGGAGATTACTTGCCCGAAAAGTTAGGAGGTTACTTGCCCAACAAGTTAGGTAAGTTACAAAAAATATTGGATGGTTGTAACCACCATAGATAAAAAGGTTGCAGCTAATAAGTGTCTAGTCCATGTATGACATTAGGTAAATATCCCATGAATTTTTGTCTTTGAATATATTTTTATATAGAGGTATCCAATATTTGAATACCAAAATACCAAATTATATTCAAACGAATTCATTTAGGGAACGGCCGATGAAAGAAAATATACTTTTATAAAGAAAATATAATTTTCCAAAGTTAACACTATGTAGTTAAACTAACTACCCGATAGCTTTTCCTATGCACAGCCCATCTCCGCAACTTATGCTCCACTCCACCAAACTTGTCTCGTCCACTATTTCACTACCACTGCTCTGCCTTGGACTGGCCCCAGGTCTTCTTTTCCAGCTCATACACGATTGCTACTGCCGTTGGTTCGTTGCTGATGTTGTTACAGCCCTCTTCGCGTCCAAATACGTAGCCCGATTGGCGAATACTGCTGCTACCACTGTTTAAAAGTTACTGCCGCTGCTCTGCTGCCGCCATCTCCACATCTTCCGCGTCCGCCATGGTTGTGTGTCGTGCTGGTGCTGCTGCCACCCTCTTCACCGTTTGGGGCTCCGACGATCGCTATTGGCAATGGCAGGCCCACGAGGATTCGAGATCCGCTTTATTTTTGAAAATAATCCCTGTTTTTCACAAACCCTAGCAGCTAAAATTAAAAGAAATTTGATGTTGATGAAGCAGTTTCAGAATGGCGGCAGCGCTGAAGAATGTAGTTTGGTAGGACCGTCTAGATTGCAGGATGTTGTTGCCCTCTTTACCGTTGCCTTCAATCGTGGCCAGTAAAATGCCTTTGAAAATCGTAGACCTTCCAATGATGCACATGCCCTGGCGGTTGTGCGTTCATCTTCTACAACTTTTCTACAGAAGATCTCTGCATCTGCGTTTATTTCAGTTGAAGTTTCTGCAGCAACAATGGTAGCAGTTGCAGGTTGCAGATTCTGAGTCCTAGCAACAGATCTCTATGATGTTTCTCAATCATTTGACATGTTTTTGGCAGAATTACACAGCCTTTCCAGAGCAGAAAATGGTGAGCTAAGTGTTTCCATTCATAATTACAGATGCATATGCTTCTTTTTCAAACTGCTCCATGGTGCTCTATCCTGAGAGACCTGAAACTCCACCTCGTGGCATCCTCACAAAACTTTGGATGCACTGATTATAAAATAAATAAAATTGATTCATGCCAATATCTTAAAAATCTTGATTTCTTATTAGCGTCTACCAAATATAGCCCTTGTTTCTAGAAAATCATATCTTAGAACACCAGACTCAGGTTTCCATCCTCCAAATTCTTCATGCACGACAAGAAGCTTCGGACCATCTCTAATCTCAGAGCCATACTGTTCCATGAAATGGCTAAATGTGCCAACAATATTAAATGCCTATATATAGGTGCAACACTTAGCTCATTGTTCACTAGTTCTTCTAAATACTAGAGGATTTTTTGTAATTTTTCAAAACTAAAAAACCTTCCAATAGCCCTAACTTCTAAATTTCTTACCTGATTTTACATTTTCTTTGATCCTCAAGCTACTGGAGGCATGGTTTACGTCACGAGGACATCAACACTATGGTTTAATAAAAAAATTTCAAAAATTTTCCTAACTCTCCATGAATAAAATATTAAAATAATATTAAAGTAATGATTTCCAAAGTTATTATCAATAATAAACCTCCATTAGAAAATGATTAAAATAATAATAAACTAATATCATAAGCCTACAATCCTTAAACAATACTTAACAATAAAATTCCAATGTCTAACCAATAGAACATGACCTGATCAAACAAAGAAAGGTATCTCAAGGGAACAAAGGTTATGCCTAAGACCTAATCTTGGGTTATGTGTGTGATTGCAAATGGTACCCAAGAAAGGATCACAGCTAGGAGGACCATCATAGACCAAGGAGAAGCAAACACAAGGATGAAGAAGCTAACAACAACAACAACAATAGCAAAACCCTCAAGAGCAAGTAGCTAAGCCTACACATGCTACTAAGCCCCTATAGGAGAAACCCAAGGTGGAATCTATTAGAGAGATTCCTACTACAGAGATGGGCCAATCCAAAAAGGATGAAACCCCAAGACTAAGACCTAATCTTGAGGTCACACTCATGGAAGGTTCCCTGGAAAAGGTCTATATCAAAGAGATTCAGAGCTCCATCCTATAGGAGTTGAACTTCGAACTTGCATTAGAAAAGGCCCGAACCTAACTCCAATGGTCTCCACTATACCCCATTCTCTCTAATAGTTGGGATGGTACATGTGAACAACCTATCTCTTCTAGAACAATTGACAAGAAGATGCCTCTATTGAAGTAAAGGACGTCACCATCTCCTATTCATTGAGGCCATTGTAGAAATCCTCAAAATTCCAAACATTAGAATGAAGTTAGTAGAAATATCCACACAAGAAAACCTAGATGCCAAAAAAGAATCGATCCAATGATGCTATGGTGTTGAGAATAGTTTCCTAATCAAATAGGAGTGAGTGTACTTCAAAATTTCACTCTATCACCTTAATCCAAAGGTAACATCAAGCAAGATCATAGCCTTCTCCACTAGGACATGTACGACTCTAAGCGAGAAATTCCTAGTCAAATTGTTGTAACTCATCTTCCTTGAAATAGAAAAATATTTCAAGGAGAATGAGAAGGATAGGAAGACACTTTCCTTTCCATGTCTAATTAAAAAACTATGCAAAATATGAGGATTAACTAGCTGTTCCAATGATATAGTTTGTCATGCTCTTATAGCATCATGGGAGAAGATGCTAAAAGACAAGGTCACTACCAAGCTTCAAGAAGAGGAATTGGCACCCACACCACCACCTACAGCACTAGAGATGATACCAAAGATGCTTGCAATCATCAAAAATCTTAAAGACTTAGACAGCAATAACTACAGTAAAAACAAGCCTTTGGAGATGATGGTAAACCCTCTGTGTATCATCCAACCATTAGTCATTTGAACAAGGTCACAATGATCATCAACTAGCTAAATAGTGAGATGGCACCACTATTCTCAACACAAAGAAACTAGACATCTACTCACTAAAATCCTAATGCCTAAGAAGTAAGTATATCCATTCTAGCACAAGCATTTCCTAAAATTTTTGAAAATGCAACATCCTTCTCTATTGTGTTAAAACAAGGCAAAGGCGTAATGGTTCTGGGTGTGCAACATAAGAACCAAGATATAGTAGTAGAGATGATGGTAGGTCATGTTGAAGAAGCTCTAAAGACTCTTGCTACATCTATTCTTGACATTACTACAATGGTAGATATACATGCATCAGTAGGACAGGGAGTGGAAGGATGAGTATTTCCCAACTTGAGAAAGTATTAGAATGACTAGTTGGAATTGGGAAACCACTTCTAGATATCTTTGATCTCATAGACGATACATAAATAACTCAGTTATGGTTATTGAAGATGAGGGGTAAGTTGTTAATTTTCAATGCGCAACTCATGAAAGCCACCACTAGCATTCGATAGTTGGCCATCGAGGTTATGGAATCGAAGGCCTATCTCTTTGATCGTGCCATTCTTAGGCCCAAGCTAAAAAGAGATGAAGCTTTTCAACATCTTCAAAAAGAATACCATGAGGCCAAGAATGTCAAGGATATGATGAACTTTGATGTATCACTATTAGAAGTAATGATAAATAACACTACCCATGACCTCCATCAAGTTCGCAAAGAAAAACTAAGGCTAACCTATAATAACCACCACTTGCAAAATGTTGGGCAACAACAGAATAAAATGGTAGAATATATTCTTCAATAGTAGGAATAGCTTACCAAGTTAAACTTGAATTTAAGGAGGTTAGGTATAGAGAACAAAAATCTCTCAATGGAAGATGTTTGGGCCCTTTACCAGAAGACTAGCATTGATATTGTTGCTTAGAAAAATGAAATCCTAAAATATAAACAAGTGAAGAACCACTACATGGACCAAGTTAAAATGCTTAAGAAGATTAATGAGAAAGAAGTTAAGTTGGCCAAGGTGAAGGTGAACAAGGCCATCAAGCAACTCCAACAAAGAGACAATGTGTGGCAGCTCATCTTTGATGGACTCAATGCATATAACCAAGTAGAGATATGCCTAAAAGAGTTGAAAATCGAGGAGATGACTAAGTATATGAAGATTACCAACCTTCAATATGTAAACTTGGCAACGCTAATCATGGGGAGGCCTAGGACTAAATTGAAGAAACAAGTGATTAGATCTTACCTTCTTTATGAGGTAGAGTTCAAGCTTCATAAAAAGACCAATCAAAAGTTGAAAGTGGTCAATGTGGAGCTTGAAGTCCTTAGAAGCAAGTTCACTGATCAACAATCTATTGCTAAGAACCCACCTAGAAGAATAACTAGCTACAAAGAACTATAGAACCTTATCCATATGTTCGACATTAAATGTATATAAATTCATATCCTGGTTTGTCAATATGAAGGAGATGTTTCTATCACTATCATGCCTATGGAATATTCCAACACCAAAACATCTAGGTGAAGCAACCTAGGCTATCCCTAACTCATGTGGTAAAGAAGAAAAGATGAATGCATTCCTAAATGCCTTTCAATTCTTGGTAGCAGTAGTAAGACAACCTCAACCATCCATTGGACCAAGATGTGATGAAGAATCCTCTATGTTATAGGAACCTCCACCTCTAGACACAGTGTGAAGACTTCATTTCATCCACCATGATTCAGTTAAGCACCTGCCAATTTTTGTAATAATAAGTCTAGCATTTTTTTTATAAACTATACGATCCTTTTTGTAAATATGACACTTAGAGTCAGTAAATTAGTTATTCTATTAATAAAATTTGATACTTTAATTAATTTTATAAGAAACTCAATCCTATTTTTGTTCACTCAATGATGATTTTTCATCAATTGTGGAGGTATGATGAAATTTGAATAAGGTAGTTGCATGGATGCATGATGATCAATGCAACCTCATTGACACATCTTAGGATGCATTGGGGCATGTGTGTCAATGCTAATGCAGTCACTACCTATATAAATGTGCACATCCATTGCATTTATGACATCATTCGATCATTACCTTATCCAAAATCTTACAGTTTCTTTCCATAGAAGTTAGTAAAATTTTTCCTCTGAGTGCTTGCAATATGGATTGAAATGATTGTATAGCATTTTATTCAAGTGCAACATATACCTGGATACAATTGCATAAATGACAACAAAATCAATATTTATTTCATTCATTTTGGATTAGTTTAACTTTACTTTCTAGTAATTAACTTTAAATGTAATTTACTTTCTCATTACTAGGTATTTAATATTATAATTCATAATTAATGTGAGCCTAACTACTTTGACAATAATATATTAATACTTGATAATCCCATCAGTGGATACTTGGTACACCTAGCAATAGACTCTTGGTAACCTAGCAATGTTAATATACATTTAGGATGTGTATGGAAAGTGGGAATAAATGCTCCATGTTTAGGAGAGTTAGTTAATTTAAATATTAAAATTCCTTTATTTAATCATTTGGTAGACATAGAAAATAATAAAAAATTATAAAAATGAATATCTTATACCTTAATCACAATGAACCATCCAACACATTAACACAAGTATTTATTGGAAAGACAACTAGTAATCATATCTTTCACATCTAAGAATATAGGCCACTCAGGTAAAACATAATCTAATGAAGCCAAGTTTTGTTATGATGTAATATCGTATCAACAATGTTGTAGTACATGCTACATCATTGTTGATGCAATGTCTCAAGATGTGTGCAGTCCTATAAATACCAACACTTGGGTGCACAATCCATAGTTTTTCATTCCACCTTTAGTGTAACATCCCATCCTCGGATGTTATGGCAGATGCCAAATATATGTTATATTAGATATTATGTGTAAGAAGAAAATATACCAAATGTCAAATATATGTAACATTTGACATTATGTGTAAAGGAAATAACATGAAAAATGTAGAAAGAGAAAGAAAAGAATGCTTTATTGATATGGAATGGTGTATCTAGATCATGTTCTAAGAATGTTCCTTGGGGTTTTCTTCCTTTAGCATATACAACTAGTTAGACCTACAATAAGCTAGAAGGGATGGCCAATTCACTTCCTATCCTACTTCACCCAACTCCTATGACTTACCTATACCCTATCCACTACTCTATGCTGGCACAACCTATAAGGCAAGGTATAAATGCTTTAGGTAAAACCTCCAAATATCACCTCAAGAGACACGTCTGTTATTATAATGCACCCTTTTGGGTCCCAATTACAACATGCCCTTTCGGGTCTTGTTACAATAATAATAACACTTGTTATGAAGAGGTGCCATCTTTTTCATGCAGCAGCACTATTTGAGAATGAGCATGTTACACTTAGCCATATTTTTGTAGTTTCTTTTCATAGTCTTAGTGATAGAGTGAATGCTTGCAGTGTGATGTTTGGCAATTGTTTCATGTCTTTATTTGAATGAATTGTACTTGGATGCAATTCATGATGGTAATAAATATCAATATTTCTTTCCATCATTGTATCATTTCCTTAGTTTTATTTTCTAAATTAGCATAATTTTTACTATTTTCTTAGCTTAACACCTTACTTTTCAAAGCACTTTATTTTATGCATCATTAGTAAGTAGTATGGATATGACTAGTTTCGAGCATTAAGTGTAGTTATTTGATAATCTAATAGTGGCATTGCTTAGTTCGCCTAATAGTAATTCCACTTGGTAATTCCGATGATAGCTACACAAGTCCAAGGTGTGTATGGTACACCAAGATCAAATGTTCATCGCATTAGGCTAAGATAGGTTTATGTTTTCTTAGTTAACTAGATGAAGAAATTACTTGATCATGTTTACTTTAGAACCATTTAAGATCCTAACAACATCAATTAATCATACGCCTCACTAAGAGCTAAACCATACACTTGACCTTTACTAGCTCAAAGTGGGAACACAGCAATCTCAAACGTAACATCAATTGGTAGCATAATAACATTATCCATTCATGGATTACAATGTGATCACACATTGGCACTTGTGACTTATATAGTAGAGTGTTTAGATACTCCACCACTCATCATTAGCACCATTGTTGAGGATGTATCACTGTGTGCTAAGTAATTAATTTTATAAAGTTCATTGTATTAAGAACTAAAAAGCTAATTTTCATAATCTCTAAATAATTCTAATAACACACACACATAAGTAAGCATCATCCTTATGACATGGCTTCAACTAAGAAAAAACTCACTTTCCAAAGAGATACAAAGGGGTAATGACAAAAAAAATGAAAAAGAAGACTGGAAAATGCCTAATGAAACAAGAATCTCATATGCTCATAATGACCCTTACTACCTTGATTTTACATTCATCTTTCACCAAGATGGGTAGTTGAGGTGGAGAGTCCTACAAGGAAACATTTTTTTGCCTCTAGAGCATTCAACACCCATCATGCTTCAAACACCTTTAAGGGGAATGAATCTAAGCCATGAGTAAGAAGGATATCATGTGACCAAACACATGATGAGACCCTACCAATCCATAGAGGCACAAGTGTGGAGAGATGTTGCTATGGAAATCAAACATGCATATAACAAAGGCAAGCAAGTCAAATCTCCTATTATCCTAGAACAACTTGATGGAAATGCATTTCTAGCAGAGAAACTCCATCAAGATCATGAGGTTCATTCCCAAACATCCATTATTCATCTAGAAGAACTTGTCAAAGTGAACCTACATTCAGCCTTAGTAGAGACACCAAGAAGAGAAGCAACAGACTCTAAGTACAAGCAAAACTTAAGGCCAAGAGCTTCGACTGGGTCATAAAGGGATGAATACTAGAGTCATAGAAGAAGAACTAGTCAACATCATTCTTCCATTTATTCATCTTCATCCTTATGATTGTTGGTGGACTCTAACTGAAGGAAACAAAGTTATAGAAATCATGACAAGGAAAGATGTCAAACTCATGATCAACATGACTATCATCCAAGACATTGTCATGAAGAAGAGGAATAGCATGAACTACAAAGGCACAAGGATATACATGAAGAGAGATATATATATGAGTACCAAAGAAGGCAACACTACAATCAAGAATACAAATCCTATGATCATGATAAAGCCTTGTTGAAAACTTGCAACATGATAAACATAAGGGAAGCTATATACATTCCAACTAGGCATGTGAGGAATAGTCACAACAAGAAACTTGATATGAACAATATTCCTAAGTTTGAAGGTGGGTATAACATAGATCTACAACATCACCTTCAAGCCTCTGATGATGCTTGTGCCCTACAAAATATAGAGAGTGACTAGCAGAAACTTGTTTTCTCATATACTCATCAAAGAGGTAGAAAGCTAGTACAAATAATTGGACCCTAAATTAATAAGAATATGGAGTACCATGCTTTAACTTTTTAATGACAAATACCAAACCTACTCCCAGATGTCTAATCTTAGGAAGCAGATCCAAGGCTAGAAGCAATGAACCCATGAATCCCTTGATGTAGCAATGGGAAAATGTTATTCACTTTTGCATATGTGCCAAGGCCACAAATTTTCTCAAAGGGAGTAGCTTAGACATATTTTTAATGAAATAAGGAATAAAACCAAGGAAATCCTTGGAGTTTATGGCAAAAGTAGACTATCTGAAATGATTGTCCATCAAATTCAAAGACTCACTGACCAAGTTGTAAGGGAAGAAGATGAATTGAAGAAGAGAGAATCATTTGAAGAGTATAATAGAGATCCAATAGTGGCAAATGGTATTGACAAGAAACATACCAATTCTAGCAAAATAAATAGGCCAATTCAATAGTCAAAATTGGAGTCTCTATACCTTACTTAGTAGAGGAAATTTCCAAAGCCCTCAACATCCTAAAGGAAGGAGCAAATGTGACACATATCTCAACAAGATTTGACACTGATGCTAAAAGGTTGTGGTTGCACTAGGCATATGGTAAGGATGACAAAGATTATAGTGTGCTCACAGCTGAGGAAAAGACATACTTTAAAATTTTCACCTACCACTTGTTTCCAACAAAAAGGTTCAATAAAATATCCACATATGCAGCTAGAGGAGGTGCAATTCTAATGGGGAAATTCAATGCTAACATTACCCATCTGCTCTTCCTCAAGATTCAAAGGTGGTTTGAAGAAAAGAAGGTAGGGAAGCTATTATTTCCATTCCCTTACTTCATTAAGAAGATGTGCAAGTAAGCTAGAATCCTAGGGTATACCAATAACATCCCTAGAAAGGCCTAAAATGCTTCCTATGTAGAAATGTTCAAGCTAGTTCCACTAAAGAAGAATCAAGTAGAAAAATCAACAAGAACCGAGGGAGTTGTAGGTACTAGCCTTACTAATAGTGATTAGCTACTAGTCAGCAACAACAAGTAGGACCTAGCAACCAACCATAGACTAAACAACAACTGCAACAACAAGTTTCACCACTATCATAGGACTACAGACCATCCATGAGCCATCTATAATAGAGTTCAAAAATTAAAATTTAGGGACAAGAAAGGGGACTAATTTGTATAAAGTGCGGGAAAGCTCCATAAGGTCCACCATGTCTAAAAACCTAGCAAGCGAGTAAGTGTCACTGTAAACATGAGGAGAGGATGACTGGATGCAACAAATCTCAGGGAACATTGCCTCATTCTAAGTTATGCTAAAAACTAGTGAAGGAGCCACAGTTATGATTATGCAACATCAAGATGCAACAAGAGGAGCTGAAGTTATAACAAACCACATTAAAAAATCATTTAATGTCCATGTCATGCCACCAGTTGATATTTCTGGAGTAAGAGATTCTCAAATTCTTGTTGGTACTTCAATGACTCCTGAAGAGCATGAAGACATATTGAACATACTGTTGTAGATAGGATAAGTGATGCAGAATCTTTTTAATATCCCTAGAAATATCATTGCAGTCTAGTATATTTTAATAGCCACAAAAGAAAAGTTGATCATGGTTGAAACCAAGGCTAAGCATGCAAAGAATGAAATGCAGAAATTGCAAGAAGAGTTAGCCACCCTGAGAGCTAAATGGCAAGACCTGATGTAATTCATAGTTCTAGATCAACTAGATCAATGTAGAACTAATCATGTGAGGTGGTTGATTGACCATAACATAAGAATGAAGAAAGAGAAGGAGAAGGTAATGTAGGATGCATCTATTGTTGAGGTACAAACATATGCACATGCTAAAGTTCTCATAGCCTTATAGGAAGAAAACAAGCAATTAGCTTCTAATAATGCTTAGTTGAAAAACATTGAAAAGCATAAGAATGTTCTCAAGGAGAGCATCCAATAACTTTGAGAACAATTGATTTATGTCAACCAAGATATGAGTCACTTGGCTCAAGAAAATAGAATCCTATCAATGGAAGAGATATGCTTCATTTTCTAAAAATCTGTAATTAAAATCAATGCATGGAAAAATGAGATCAAGAAACATGAGTAACTAAAGAGAATTTTAGAGATTAAGTGGGCATGTAAAAATAAATAAATGAGAAAAATATCCACATGAAGAAAGCCAAAATTAGTTCCATCTCTAGACAAAACCCAAATTAGCAACCAATTCTAGATAGCCTTACTCATGTCCACTAGGCTAAGCTGAAGAATAAAGATCTGTAGATAGAGGACTTAATAGAATACATGGGATTAGTAAAACTCTAGTATGCTAATCTAGCCATGTTAATAGCAAATAAGCCTAGGAACAAGCTAGAGTAGCAGGTAGTAGTAGTCTATGCAATGTATGAAAAGGATTTTGCTAATCAAAAGGATGCATTACAGAAATTATATGTGGAAAACTCTAGACTCAAGATTGTCAAAGCTAGCTACCAGGGCCAAAAGGATGTAGTAGTTAGCCTAGAACATCAAATATCAAATTACCAAGAGCTAAGAAAGACAACCAAAGATTTTGAGGAAGAGAGATGGTAGTTTGTAACTTGGTAGGTAAAGGCCAACAAGATGTTTTTGTAACTACCATTCCCATGGGATATACCCACTTTATCTAACTTTTCTCAACAAGCATGGATGGTACATGATCCAAGGATAGAGGAAGAAAAGCTTCAGGCACTCCTTAATAAATACTAATTCAGAAAGCCTGATGACAAAGGGAAGTAGCTGATAGAAGAGCCTCCAGTGCCTAGAACATGAGCTACATTGAGCTACTCCAAGTTTTGTTTTGTTTCATCTTGTCATGTAACCATGTCATATTTTGTAAAAACACCACTGCAGCATTCTAATTTATGTAAATAATTAGTAAGTCATGTACAATCAAGTCTACCTCCTAATTTTATAAGGAACTATATCCTTATTTTGTTTTAACTCGAGGACGAGTTTCCAGTCAATCGTGAGGATATGAAGAAGTTAATTTTTGTTGTCATATATACGATATCATAGAAACAATGTCATAGATATTATGTTGTAGTACATGCTACATCATCATTAATGTAATTTCTTAGAATATGTGCAATCTTATAAATACCAGCACTTAAGTGCACAATCCATAGCTTTTCATTACACCCTTAGCTAGATTCTTGCATTTTGTTTTCGTAGTCTTAGTTGTAGAGTGAATGCCCACAATGTCATGTTTGGCAATTTTCCAATGTCTTTATTTGAATGAATTATACTTTAATGCAATTCATGATGGCAATAAAGATCAAGGTTACTTTCCATCATTGTAACATTCCCTTAGTTTTATTTTCTTACTTAGCATAATTTTTATTATTTTCTAAGCTTAACGCTTTACTTTTCAAAGCACTTTATTTTATGCATCATTAGTAAGAAATATGGATACAATTGGTTTTGTATTAAGTGTAGCTATTTGGTAACCCAGTAGTGGTGTTTCTTGGTTCACCTAATAGTAATTCCACTTGGTAATCCTAGTAATAGCTACACAAGTCCAAGGCATGTATGGTAGACTAGGACCAGATGTCCATCGCATTAAGATAAGGTAGGTTTATGTTTTCTTAGTTATGTAGACTTAGAAATTACTCAATCATATTTACTTTAGGAGTATTTAAGAGCCTAACAAAATTAGTTAATCATACACCTCACTAAGAGCTAAACCATACACTTGAACTTCACTAGCTCAAAGTGGGAAGATAGCAATCTCAAACTTAACATCAATTAGTAGCATAATAACATTGTCCATCCATGGATTATGATGTGGTCACATGTTGGCACTTGTAACTTGTATGGGAGAGTGTTGGAATACTCCATCGCTCATCATAGTCCATGGAAGTCAACTAGATTGCACATACACACTAGTGATTAGTATGGTTAGGCTTAGTAAATACCCACTACTCATCACTTATGTACACTCATTTCATGGAGGAATACCTTTAGCACTTAGACCTAGTTTTCTTCAAATTATGAGAATACAAGTTGTATGTCAAGTGGGAGAAGTGTAAATTTGAAAAGATAGAGTTGAAATTCTTGAACCACATCATTAGTGGAAGTAGGGTCAAATAAAATATGAAGAATGTGGATGTCATTGCCACATGGACTATTCCAAAAGACATGCATAAAGTATGCTAATTTATTAGATTGGCTAGTTATTATAGGAAGTTTGTTCATGAGACTTCTAATGTGATAGCAACCCTAACTAATTTATCGAAGAAATATGCTTCTTGGGTATGGAGTGATAAGTGCTAGGAAGCTTTTAATAAATCAAGATGAACCTCATAACTCAACCTATGTTGGTCCTACTTAATTTCTCAAAGTCATTTAAAGTTTGCATTGATGCATCAAATTAGGAAATTCAAGAGGTGTTCTTACAAGAGAATTATCCAATTGCATTGAGTTAAAGAACCTGAACATGAGAGAATAATTATGGCTAGTTCATGAAAAGGAGATATCTATCATTATGCATTGTCTTCACACATGATGACACTATCTCTTAGATGGCCTTATGACAATCAAAATAATTAATCCTACCATGAGCTACCTTCTTCCTCAATCCAATTTGAATTCGAAGCAAACTTGGTGGTTAAGTTTGCTACAATAATTTGCCCTTCAATTTGTCTATTGGCTAGATAGAAAAAATGTGGTAGAAGATGCTTTAAGTCAATGTCAATGTCCTTAGGAGTGTTTGATGGAGATTTTGGGTTATCCCAATAGCTCTTGGGTGGTGGCCAACTATGAACTTTGAGACAAAATTTAAAATGGATTGCATCATGATCAATGTGCTAAAGAGTTGTTGGAGTTGCTCTAGGATGGTAATGAGTCAAATTTCAATGAAGTAGATGGTCTAATTATGTTCAAGAAAATTTGAATCTATGTTCCAAACTAGGATGCCTTATGTTCTCAAATCATTGATAAATGTCATAGCACAATTTGGGAAGGTCATTCCATACATAAAAGAACAGTGATAATGGTGGAAAGAAGTTTCTATTGGGAAAACTTGGGGATTGATATGAAAAATTTTGTATCAAGTTGTTTGGTTTTTTAGTAAGACAAAAGTTTCAATGAGAGATCAAATGGTTTGCTCCACCTCTTGGAGATCCCAAAGATTCCATGGATAACTATTTCCATGGATTTCATCATCGGGCTTTCCATAGTATAGGAATTTTTCAACATCCTTTTTTATGTAAATAAGTTGTAAACTAGGTGACTCTATTGGTTGTGGCTTAATTTATTTACAACATTTAATAGTTTTCAACCAGAAAATTTTCTCTAGCAAAGTTAGCCATGGAAAGGCAACCATTAGTACCTCAAATATTGGAGATATTACATCAAAGTCTCAATCCTTCAGCTAATGAGTTAGTGAAATCTTAGATGAATTATATTTAATTGGCTAGGCTATACTTAGAGAAGTTCATTCAACATATGAAAACATATGCTAATAGTAAGCAAAGGTTATTGGAGTTTGATATTAAAGAGTGATCTCTTTTAAAGATGGCTTATGCAGGGTAGATAAAGCTAAAGAAGGGAACAAGTCAAAAGTTCTTGAAATATTATAATATGCCTTTTTAAAATCCTCACTCATATGAATTAAATTTCAAACAAGTTGTAGTTGCTAGCATATTTGAAAAAATATCATACTCTATTCCATGTTTCTTCTGAAAATTTTCAACCTGGGGATGTTGGTCCAACAACATTAAGGTCCTAAGGACCTTCAAATATTAAAGCTATGAAAGAACAATGGATTCATTCTATTATTAACATATGCATAATTGTTTGTGCTTCTAATTAAAAGGTGGAATTCTTGGTACGTTACCAAAGCACATCCTTGGAGGAGGATACCTAGGAGAAGTGGCATACTCTCATGAATAAGCAGTTGTTCATTATGAACTTTTTCATAGAGAACCTTATTGATCTACCTTAGTGGATTTATGGAAGTGGCTATCCAAGTCTTACAACCTCTTGATGGGATTCATAGTGCTTAAGAGTTTGAGTATTACTTGTAAATAGAAAACTAAAAACAATTAATGGAAGTATAACAAGTTGGATGATTTTAAGTGGATCCAAGATGGACTACTTCTAAGGAATGGAGAATAAATATATTTTTTCATTTAATTGAAAATTTCAATAAAGCCTTAGTAATACTAATGCCTCAAAGATCCATGCACATTTTATTATCAAAAATATCACTATGCATGAGGAGTGATTCCTCCAAGTTTTACTTAGTTGTAGAGGATCAATTCTACACTCTCGTATTTCTAATAGAGGTAGAGGATAGGCTCAAATATTAAGCAAGTAGATGTTGCTCTAGGTAGAAAGGTTGATATAATTTATATGAAAAATGACAAAGCTTTTTTTCCTTAACCTGGGTTGCACAAACATCTCTAAGCCTCTGTTGGATGCTAAGTTGAGTTCAACATTGTTGCTTTGCAGTTAAATCATGCTATTTATTGGACTTTCCTAGCTACAACTATCAAAAGAAATCTTAGTTGTTTGATTTACCTTGATATCAAATATGCTCTTCACATTTAGAAAATTATACAAAAAAAGACCTAAGCTCTGAGGTCATTATTTTCTTCAAGTAGAAGAGAGTGTAGAAAAACATGCCTTATTAGTAGATCAAAGGTTGTTTCCTTATGAGACAAGGACCAAAGGAGCGTGCAAACCCTTATGGGTTCCATGATATCTTAATCATCACCAAAGAATTAAGTGGCCCTAATTCCTTATAAACTTTGTCCCAAGGATATATAGGCTTGTTGGGGAGTCTTTTGTTAATAAATTACATGTTGTGAAAAAATACTTATTCGTAAATATTACTAGCACAAAAATAACATAACAACAAGGAAATAAAAATTGTAGAATGAAGTGAGAGAGAAACAAGGGAGATAAATAGAAAGAAACTTCTCAACTTTTTTTACAACATCTTCAAAACTATAGAGATACATAGAGATGTTTACAAAGATCATAAATTAGTTGCCTCCACACAACAACCCTTACACAAGAGATCACACACTCTCAACTCCCTCACTATAACCAATTCAAGATGGATTTAAATAGCCAAATTCAACATTAAAAGAATGGAAACAACCAATAATTAACTCAGAAATATCTTCACTTTCCTTTAAAAACAAGTTTTAGAAATCTTAACTCTTCTTTAGAAAATTCTAAAACCAACTGATGAGAGCAGTTACTCTAGCAGTTACTCTACTTACTAGAGTGGTTACTCCAGCAGTTATTCTAATTATTAGAGCGGTTACTCTAATTATTAGAGTAGTTGCTCTCAAGTCTATAAATACAGTGCCTAGGCACACAATTAAGGGGAAGTCTTTTGACAATCAAGTAGCGAAACTCTTGTAGTCTAGTTGAAAGTTAGAGTATTTTCCAAGTGCCCGTAGTAGAAGGTCAAAGTGTGGATAGATCTTTATTCAAGCATTGATGTACCTAAGCACACCATTGTGTTGGCAATAAAGACGAGCTCTTTGATTCATCCTTGCATCACTTGAGATTTGTTTTCTTACGCATTTCTTTTATTTTATTTTCTTATGCATTTATTTTATTTTATGCACTTTACATTTCTGTTATTAGCACAGCAATTCATTTTGATCAATTAAGCAAATCGTTAAATTACACAAGCATGACCACTTCGAGCATGCGTATAACGCTTGGTAACCCAGTAACGATTAGCATTTGGTAATCGCAGTAGTGTTGCACTGGTTTAGGATGTGTACGACAAGTGGGAACGAATGATGGTGTTAGGATTAGTTAAAACTTAGTTAATGAGTAGTTAAGTTAAATTAGTCACTTAGTTACCTCTCTCCTTCCCTACTAGCGCAAGACATAAAAACATAAAAGCTATAAAAATCATATGCCTCAAGCTTACTTAACCATACAATCGTGACATACAGGTAAGCTTAGGAAGATAACAATCAACCAACCCATCCTTGTTCCACAAGGGCGCATAAGCACTTAGTCCTTGGAATTCGACCAAATTGTGCGTGAAACACTCATATTCGTATGGTTGAACGTAGGGGTACCTCGTCGCTCATCACTAACAAACGATAGAAGAGGAAAGTGAAGTTCAACATAGGATAACTATAGGTTTTGTCTTCAAATCTCTAACAATCTCCCACTTGAAGAGAAATCACTTAGATTGATGAAAAAAAACTAGAAAAACTTCATCAATTAATACGCTATGCTTTCCACAATATGCAAAAAAATCATAGGTCTACATGAAACATCCTAATGGACTAGGCCTCCTGAAGCCAAAACAACATGAGATAGCATTACACCAGCATTACCAAATACTATCCCAAAAAACCATAACACATGCTAACACAAAACTTGAGCAAAACAAAATAGACTTACAACAACTCAGACTCTAACATAATAATAAGATGTCTCTTCAACAACAAAAAATCCAAGAGCCAACATCATCATGTCTCAAAACAGAGCAATCCCTTTTCACATGTCCAATTTCATGATAGTGTCAACATCCTAGTCTCTTTTCTTTTTCATTTGTTTCATTCATCAATGAGAACAAAAATCAGATATCTTTGCTATCTTGTACACACAACTCCCACTAAAATAAAAAATAATCTACACTGAAATAGAACGACAATTTACAAATAATCCAAACCATCCTATAAAACCTTTTTTGCTCCACCAATAACAAACATTGCACAACTTAACCTCATTCAACCTTGCTTTGATACCACTTGTTAACCAATTACATGTTGTGAAAAAATTATTATTCACAAATTTTACCAGCACAAAAATAACATAGCAATAGAGAAATAAAACTTGCAAAATGGAGTGAGAGAAACAAGGGAGATAAATGGGAAAGCAACTTCTCAATTTTTTTACAACATCTTTAAAACTATAGACATACACAGAAATGTTTATAAAGATCATAAGTTAGTTGCTTTCACACAACAACCATTACCCAAGAGACCACACACTCTCAACTCCCTCACCATAACCAACCCAAAATGGATTTAAATAGCCATATTTAGGGTTAAATGAATGGAAAAAACCAATAACTAACTCAGGAATATCTTCACTTTTCTTTTACAATAGTTTTTAGAAATCTTAACTCTCAAAAAATTCTAAAGCTAACAAATGGTAGAAGAGGAAAGTGAAGTTCAATACAGGTTAACTATAAATTTTGTCTTCATATCTCTAACATCTTTGCCTCTCTGTCTTGAGCCATCATCCTTCTCTATAGAGTGGGTCCTATGGCTAGATGCATTAGAGTAAGAATTTGTCTTAGCTCTATTAAAGGACTTGTGTCATGTACGTATGTTAGTACTCATTCTACGGTTATACATGTGTATGTGTTACGTTGGTCCTGTCACTTATGTAACTACTTAAGATGTAATTGCCATGCCTCTAATCTTTAGACTAATAGGATGTGTACACTTATATTGATTGTATATGTTGTGAACATTAAGGCATAATTCATCCTTATTTCATTTTTGATTAGGATCCTTGGTTGATCCCATATGATGCTTTCCAAGGGTAATACGATAACATATATTCTTAAATTCTAGTCATTTTCATAACTTTGAGTTTTTTTATTCTTTTATTCCTTATGATATTAATAAATTTTAAGTATGAACTTCTAGCTTGTGCAAGCCAAAAGTTTAATTTTTTGTCAATCTTGAGGGTTTCTTGTGAAGATATTCTGGCAGCAAAAAAATTTTAACAAGGAATGATCTAATCATGAAGAATACCAATGTCTCTCAAATTGTAGAGACTATGAAGAATTTTGAACCTTTTGATTTTTCTTTACTTGATCATTTATATGAATCTTTATCAAAAGATATTGATGAGACGCGAATTGCACAGACCGCGATATCGCATACGCTATATCGCGTCCGACGTGATATCGCATCCCCTGCGATATCACGTTGTTTCCTGCAATATCGCGTACACGATATCGTGGTCTACCATCAAATCTATAAATAAGAGGCGGAACTTCCCTTATTTGACATCATAGGCGTAAAGTAGCGAAGCTCTAGCAGATTGATCATCCCAGAGATAGAATATTTTTCATGTGCCCGCAGTAGGAGTCCCCCAAGTGAACGGTTCTTTATTCGAGCAACTTTGTACCTGAACGCAAGTTGTGTATGGCAATAAAGAAAAGCTTTGTGGATAAACCTTACAGTGCATGGATAGGTTTAATTAATGTTATTTATTGCTTTCCTAGTAACGCGGCATGAGTACGACTTGGTTACGAGCATTGACGAACGTGTAC